>CM055825.1:14468385-14526226 GCA_029582265.1 Zoroaster sp. YZ-2022 | reverse complement strand
TCTTCCGTTGTATGTCCTTCTCTGCCCAACCGCCACAGCCTTCTTTTTGCTCGACTCCCTCTGGGTCTAGTAATCCCAGAAGATGGCGGACTGTTTCTCGACTTTCCAGAAATTCCCATTCTGAATGCATCACCGGTAACCACAAAGTTGCCCTTGGGTACTCAACTGCCCTTCTATAAAAACATGCAACATCAACGATGTCTGCAGCCAGTGGTGTAAAAGGCAAAGTTCTCGCAATTTGCTACAGTTTAGGTTACGTTTTTCTGAGTAAAGATGAGTATGATTAGAAAAGGCATGTGGAAGCAAGTGAAGCAATAATTAGAGTCCTAAACTAAAAGTAACGCCTGATCAAGTACTGCAGACTCCACGTGCGTCCAAGCCATACCAGCAGCCATGGATGATGATGGCTTCCTGGAAATCGAACAGCTGCTTCAAAAATAAAAAATAAAGCTGCTTGAAAAAAAATAAAAATAACTGCTCTTGAAATATAAATAACAGCTCTCGAAAATATAAAATAACTGCTCTCGAAAATATAAATAACTGATCTCGAAAATAAAAATAACTGCTCTCGAAAATAAAAATAACTGCTTTCGAAAATAAAAATAACTGCTCTCGAAAATAAAATGACGATGGCACTAATGGGCTTTCGTAATGATGTTATCAGGACTGAAGTACATTTTGTTTGTTTTGTTTGGCGGTGAACTATGTTTCAGGAGGTGTCATTCTCAATGTTAAAAGCATATTCACACCGTGCATGAACCGTTGAGGGCTCGTGTCGTTAGACCACTGTGGGCGAAAGGGCAGCGATAGCGCGTTGCGTTTGGCGTATTTTGCAGTTGATGTGCAACCGATAATTGGCTGGCATAATTACACACGCATGTAACACCATAACATACGCGCATAAAGTGTACGCATAACGCTCACATGATGCCAAAGTGGCTATCATCAAGACACTGGGTGCAAATTAACTGCTAGAGGGCTACAACATGCACGAGGCGAAAAGGAATTTATTGGATCCGGCTCCAGCCTGAGCACGCGATATAACACTTGTATGCGAGTAGCAGTGTTTGATTAAATGAAGTCCTGCAACGTTTGGCCTTCAGACACTGAGTTTAAACAAAATGGTAAGTCTATTTTTGGCATCAAGTCGGAAGATTGAGTGCACTATTTAAATTTGTAAAAGCGTTCATGCTTACCTTTGAAAAGATAAAGAATTCAATCAACATTTATACACGGATCAACCATGATGTTGCATCTGATTTCCAATGTGACATCACTGATTTACCATGAACATTCAAATCTCATTAGCATAAAGACTCAAAAGTGTCCAAAAAAGCATCAAAGCACCCACAGATTGGCAATTAAAATGGAGAAAAGGGCGTCAACGTGGATACAGAGTTGTGCGTAATGTTTTCAAATTAAACAATTCCCATTTCATAGGCCGTTTAACATAGAAAAACCCATTTTTATGATTTTGTCATATATGGCGACTCATCAACAATAAAAACTATATACGTAGCGCAATAAGGAGCTTGAACAGTGACCAGGTAGGGGCGGATCAAAGGTCTTGAAATAAAGGCGGTAACAAGGAAAAAGGGGCCTCACTGCCAATAAAAGGGCACACAAAACGTATAGTAAGTAATTAGCATGCATGGTGATAAAAATTGGGGGCATATCCCCCACATCCCTCTGCACCTTGCCTCGGATCCGCCAATGTTAGTGTATATCGATCAGAACAAGTATGAAATAAGTATTATATTATTTAGATTTTCAATCTATTGGTCAGTGACGCACCCAGGGGGGAGGCATCGGAGGCTTAACCCCCATGACCGTTATTATTTTTTTCTATAACAAAAATAATAAGCAAAGAAAACCTTTTTTAAAACATATTATAGGCCCTTTTTTTCTTCTTTTCATTCTGGTTTATATTTTCAAAATAACATGCGAAATATAGATTTAACAAAAATAATTACCGGTACCCTTTTGGGCTGTTGACGCTGCATGATAAATTGAATTATATTATCAAATCGGTAAATTATTTTTTTCCGTTCTATTATGGACACTAATACCGGTATACTATTAAATACAAAAATTGCAGGTGAAATAGATAATCACACAGAACATATATTTTTAATGAACTGGTTTAATACTTCATTCAATTTAAACCAATGTGATCAAATAAGTAAGCAAAGCATTCACATGTTAGAAAAAAGTTTTACCTCCGCATTCTACCATATCAATTTCACCGGATGCGGGCCAACCGCCGTACCCGTTATACGCTTGGGCAGAAGCCATATCGTTGTAGATTTAAAAGAGAAACAAACACTTCCTAAATGAGTACAAAACGTTTGTGTAAGCCTGAAGAAATCTATGATTTTTGTTCTATGAAACGACGTCCAATTACAGCCATAATTTCTGGATCTACTGGAATTCTGCCGTGCTGTGTTTTAAACGTCTTTTTTTCAGGTAAAACTTGTAGCTTTGCATGGTGAGGATGATAAGTAAGACTAATTGCGGTGACACCATGTGGAATCTCAATTGAGTAGTAATTAGTTCTGAAAAGAACTGGCGGTACAACTCGACGTTTCGATCAGTATGCTCTGAGGACGATCAGAGCATGCACTGATCGAAACGTCGGCTTGTACCACCTATTCTTTTTCAGAACGAACTACTACTCAGTTGAGATTCCAGCAATGGTGTCACCGCACTAATCTTCTGTCTTTCACATAGGGTATAAATGTTTTCCCGATTTGTACGGTCTCTCTTAGCACCATACTTTGTATAGGCCTATGGGAAATTTGGTCTGGTTTCAATAACCACATATACATGTATCACGTATTTCACTGGTTGGTAAAAAAATAAATAAAAATGGCGACGCGCGGGTCTCAGGCAACAAAGACTTTTTTGGCCTAAAGGCTGGTTCATACTAAATTATTCGTGCAATCTGAAATGAAACTTGAAATATCTTGGCCATCACTGGTGGATACATGGGGTGGCAAATATAACTTGGATCCACAACAAGATAAGGAAAGAACCACTACAAACATTGGATCGCTTAATATCCCTCCAAAAACTGAGATGTTAACTACTTTTGTTCAAAAGTATTTTGACTTAATTATAAGTCCACTTTCCTAATTTTCTTTTATGAAATACCGGTAAATTTTCATTTTAATGAAACATTTTTAAAATTAATAATTTTTCTGAAAGAAATTATCATTTTATTGCAATTTTTCTAAATTCGACAACATTTATTTTATAAAAATTAGGAAAAGTGGACTTATGATTAAGTCAAAATACTTTTGAATATTGGGAGTGTTGCCCAATATAATCACTATAATGTCATAGGGGCTCACGGGGTCGATAGCAACTATGCTATCCTGGTTGGGAGACATTGATTGAAACCCTGTTCTCCCAATGAAGATACCAAGCGGCAAATCCCCTGGGTGACAACAACGACAACTTCTGCCTCAGTCTGAGATGTTTAGGTTTGTATTTACCTGGCACAGAGCAAGTCACTTACGCTTAGGTCATCTTAGCGACGACCTCCACCCTGCCGTACTTGAAGGCGAAAGAGTTGACGGTTCGTAACCGGGCGGACTGGATTGGGTTGACGGGGTTACTGCCGGATGCGGTCCGCTCGCATCCATATACCAATTATTCCCTGTGCATAGATTGGCGGGTGAAGCACCTATTAACAAAAATACCCCCAAAACACTTAAAGAACATTTACCTATTTGTATGATGAGGATGAAGAATTAAAGATTCATATTTCATTTGTTTCGCAATTTCACTGGTAATGGTTGTTAATCATTCCAATAACTATTTTCCTTGTGAATATGCTTTTAACACCATAAACATGGATCTAGATAGGCTATAAAGGGAAGGTACCACATTGGCATTTAGTAACATTCATTTCAACTCTTTAGTGTTCAAGAAACATATCATAAAACTAACCTGAGAAAGTGTTATCACGGATTTGAAGCTTTAACATGGTGGAAGTACTACAGGCGCGTAGCCAGCCTTCTTAGTATGGGGGGCAAGGCCATTTTAAGGTTCAGCGGATTTAAATTTTACACTTGTACTGATATGACTTTTCATGACATCATGTTTAGGCCCTACACTCTTCAGTTACGCTGCAGGAATTGTAATAAAAATTAGTAACTAAAATACACAATCACATCCCCGCCTACCCAAGATATCAGCCAGTCACTATAGACTAAAGTCAGATGTAAAAGGAAATCATGTTATATACTAATATAGTTCTTTCTTGACAAATCCAATACAAAGTGATGTTTTACTCATGTTTTGGTTACGTTTCAGAATTAGAACAACTAAGAAACCCAAAGTAGAGGTAAGGAAACATCCCTCTTTATTTGATTCGATTAAGAACGAACATTCTGTTTACAAACAATCCAAATGAACTTATGTAAAAATCCTGTTGGTATACCTTATACATTATGATCACTTTCTTGGTTGTGTTAAAGTATAACAGTATAATTATTAACATCAAACGTTTACAAATAAATACTAGTACATGTAGGTACATGCATGTATCTCAATATAAAATAATAAGAATCAGACCACATCGTGGTATAAAAATAAGTACCGAGTATAAATAAATGGTTATTTTTTCTTTTCCAGTTTGTCTCGTCTTTGCAAATTTTTTGCCGTAAATTTTTTCCCTGGAAATTCTCTGAGGATCACTTTGCCTTTTCCTCCCCACCTTCGCCCACACTGGCTACGCTACTGATACACTGTAGTAGTAAGGTGTTTGCGGCAGCTTTCATGTAAATGGCAATCTACTTAGGAGTTATAATAATTGTTGGTTCTGAGAGACCCAAGTGGTGAGAAACTCGACATTTCGATGAGTATACTCTGAGTATAAAAGTCAGTTTTGATAATAATAATAACATTGATAATCAATATTATTACCACATTGTAATTTATGTTAAATTTGGCTATAAATTGACGACCCACACAAATAGAGAATTCATAAAACGAACGAATTTTTTGAAAGATAATATCGAAGACTCCCCACGCCCTCAACTCGTTACATTATACAAAAAATGTGTAGTCACGCGGGGTCCCGCCTTTTATTAGTTTGAGGAGGTCATGATATCAATCTGATTTAATTAATTTGGATAATAAAAAGGCCTTTGCATGTACAGTTGTGTCTACGAAGCCAACCCGGCACCCCTTATGGTGTTCACTGTTAAGTCTCTGTGTCAGTCTAGGCGGGAGACAGGGAGCATAATTCTCGTTGTCTCCAAAAACGTTACCCAATGGATCCAGTTGGTATCCTCACAGCAAATTAACTGTCATTCTCGAAACGTTCGTTCATTCCTAAAAACGTTTAAGTTCTATTTGGCTTGCTTCCAGAAAATAAATACTGACAGTGAACTGATTGAACAAATCCAGAAAAGGGGGCGTCTTACCAGCTTCAGAAATAGTGTGTTGTCTCTGACATAACTGTTGGAGTGGTCGTTTGTGTGGTACTGGAACTCCCCGTTCTAAAATAAAAAAATAAAAAAAATATATATATATATAAAAAATACGATTAACAATATATGTATTCATATCATCTTAGACTTAATTTTAGGTTTTCTCTCTCAGTTCAGTAAGAAAGCAGGTCGAATTTTGGTTTCCTGGAGTTAGGACACTGATAATTTGGTAAAGGAACCGAGGTCAGGAACTCCAAACAATAAAATAGAACTGGACTCTATGGTAAGACGTACCGGTATTCATCAGGGCCATCTGTATTTTAGTTTGTAGTTTGTTTTACTTAATATAAAACCATTTAGTTTCCTTATTGTGTCCCGTTATTGGTTGCTCTTGATGTCCCCCTACTGCTACCTCCTCCTTACGTTTCCTCCTTCCCGTAACACCCAATAGACCCTGCATTATTTGAATACAAAATATTTGAAATTCTGCCAAAATTTGGATGCGCACAGACAAACAAACACAAATACAAAAATACTTCTGGTCACATTCTCAATTTACAATTCATTGTAAACCTTAGACCCCCTGCATGCAGCGGCGGCCCTACGGGGGGCAAATTCCCCATCTCCCGTTACTTTCTTCCCCCACCCTCAATTTTTTCCCGATGGTAAGTCAATGCTTTTTCAGCAGTACAAAATTACATTAAAGATTAATGTTTGCCCCCATAAATTTAAGCTTCCCCTTTAGTTTAACAGGTCTGGTGCCGCTGCTGCCTGCATGGATCCTTATCATTTTCATCCACAACAGCCACCCACACCATCATTCTGTATTTTATCCCGTCCCCTCCGGCTGTCATCTCGTGTTCCCACATGTCCAAGTTGAACGTGTCGAAGGTATCCTCAAAGAGCAGACAGTTGCAGGGCATGACCGACATATTCACATGATTAGTCACATCCTGGTGTCACAATAACATCAGCTGTACACCAAGTAGGGACGTTATCTTTTTCATAGAATGCAGTATTTGATTTGAACTCATTATTGTCTAAGATTGCTCTTTTACATCCTTTTTGCATGCAGGGGTCCATGCCTATCAGCTAAGCTTTTGTATGGGTCCCTCTACGGTTTCAATCTTCTGTTTAACATGTACATTATATTGTGTTGTGGTTTTTGTGAATGCTGTGAAATAAATGAACCCTACCCATTATTTTCTGTTGAAGATTGTTTGTTGTTTTAAATAATTATGAATACTGTTCAATTGTTTAAATCTTCGTGGTTTTCTGTGATCTTACTTGAACTTGTAAATACATGTCTGTATTTTTATGAGCAAAGATTTTGTTTTTTTTGCTTAACCTTGGACGACTCTTACTCACATGTTATTATTATCCGTATAAAATTTAACATAAATAAATAAACAGCAGGTGAAATTTTCAGCTGTTTTTTTCAAAACATTAACGAACAACATTTGTATTCATTCCAACGTGGAAAGAGATTTTGATTTGTGTTAATAGCCTACATGACGAGACAGAATAACTGCTTAAAAGTTGATGTTTAAAACCATTACCATATTCACAGGCGTAGCCACAAGTTCACAGAAATGTTGAACAGGGAACCAAATGAAAACAAACAACTGCAGCAGATACATTAATACTGGCTGTTGATTTTCATGGCGTAGCTGTTATGGGTGTTTCATTTCATAAATGGAGGCCTTAATAACACATTTCATAACAAGCTCTTAGTTGAATAACCATGTTTTCAGAATATCTCATCACAAGTGTTACAGAATGATGTAGGCCTTTATAGCCTGATGATCTGACGTCACACTTAGAGGCTCTTGAATTACGCCAGATACCTCGGTCGCTATGTTTTCCCCGATATTCAACTTTGATCTTAGTTGGTAGCTACAATCCCGGCCAAAATAGTTGGGACGCGTGACCATAAACATACTCTGCCCTGTTCCCCGCTTCAACGTATTGTTCCTGAGACAAAGACAAAGACTGCGGTTTGTCCACGTCTGGTCACGGTCAAGAGAAAATTCAAATAATTCCAGCCAAAACAGTTGGGACACGTGACAATAAACATACCCTCCCCTGCTCCCTGCTCCCCCGCTCCCCCACCAATGTTGTTATCTCCAGCCAGAGCACAGACCACAATTCTTTCTATTGACCATGTCATATGTTTACATTGGGAGTGTCATTGATTGAGAGTACAGGACACAGGCATCATTGTATATAATTATTAACAGACTACGCAGACTCATTGACGTATGTTTAGAGAGTATTTTTCATTCGGACACCAAACAACATAAGTTATTCTTCCAACCCAAGGTATTAAATATTGTAATAAATCACTTTCGCTCCATACCCCTTTTATCTCAAATTCAGAAAAGCTACAGCGATCCGGTTCGGGTAAAATAACTTACTCTCTTAAGTTGACACATTATACACCATCACCAATATTGTTGGTGTTTTACAAAAACAACTGCCAATATTTGTGTGCTTTGGTCAACCATAGAGACTGAATGAGTGGCTTTGTAAGGGCGACATCAGGAGGGCAATTTTGAAACAAAAGGAAGATTTGTTTCACCCACTGAGTAGACCATAGACTTTTCTGAATTCGAGACAAAACGGCATTCGGAAAAAGTAACTTTTTACAACCTTTAGATAATAAAATATATGATGTTGAGTGTCCATATAACCTCTCTGTCAAGGTCAGTTATTAATATTTGCTTATTTGCCCATCAAGTGCCTGAACTATGGGACTTCGCGTGACGGATTTTTACTGTGTTCTTTAAATACATTGAAGGCTGGTCAAAGTTCAATGTAGCCGTACATGGCATTGTCCTACCTTCATCGTTTAAAACTTACCGAAATACGGTGTAAACTTAAAAACATGCCGCACTCCGAGAACAGAGAACAAAATTCCATTGATCATGGCTGGGCATGGTTGGTGATGTCTGGTGTACATTTTTGTTTCGTGCTGGGTAATGGGTACCTGAAAATTCTAGGAATATACTACACTGAATGGATATAATATTTTGGTTTGACTGCTACGGCCACAAGTTGGTTTATAAGCATGCCATGGATGGTCGCTAGTCCATTCTGTAAGTATAATATTTATGACGGGTGGGTGGGGGCTGGGTAAAGCCATGCGCTTTTTTATTTATTTATTTATTTTATTACATTTTACACTGGCAATCAAATTACATCAATTAAATATAAAACCAAAACCCTAAATAAAAACTTAAACAAAACAAAGCCAGTGAGTGGTACCTCTACAAGGCCATCCTACCACAAGAAACCCACTGAATACTTCGTTCCATCCCCATCCCCCCTTTTTTCTTATAGATTAAACATTTTAATAGTGGCATCTTGCTCTTGGCACAGACCTTTATAAACATATCGTAGTCCTTTTGCGTGCCGTCTCACGATCTTTTATTGTATTCCAATTTGTTCCGTCGTAAAGAGGAATATAACCTGGGATATGTGTTTTCTTCCTTGATAAATCGTTTTCCTAATTTTTTAGCTAATTTTTTTAAATTCTTTTTAATTGTTTGGGTCTTTTGAAAAAGGCTTATTTTTTTAAATATTTAAATGTTGCAAGCAGCTCCTCGTCTTCTAAAGTTATATTTTTATTAAAGTTTGTTCATTGGAGTTGTGGCAACAAGTTGGAATACGAAGGGTCGCTATGACCGGGGCTTTGATCAACGGATCTGCGACTATATTAGGATCATTGACCACTGGGATACTGCAATTGTACATTTGTCATGCTATGTCTGGTAAGTTAAATTTGCTGATGGATTGGGGGCTTGGGGGTGCACTGGATGTGATTATGTATTGTATTGTATTGAGGGGTCATATTAGATTAAGATAAATTAATTTTAAACCCTCTATATATTCCTGGTGTTCTCTAAAAACATAAATAATCCCAGATTTACATGAAACTTACTTCTGGTGTAAATATGATGATGGTAGCAAACGTCCTCTCTGGAAATCTGTCTGACTGAGGTGATATCAATTAAGTGAAATAAGTTAAAGAATTTCCAAACTGAATTATTGTCCACTGGGGACAAACATTCATGACTCCTTGGATAATAACATTCGCAGGTTTGTTGTTTAATATTCAAGCAGGAAAACAAAACATTTCAAATAATAAAGCAGTCCGGAAAAACAAAACATTTTCCCAATATTAAAGCAGGAAAACAAATTTTCCCAATAATAAAGTAGGAAAACAAAATATTTTCCCCTCTGTTCAGGTATAGGAGCAATGATGATGACAACACCAGGAATGATCCCAGCTAACATGCATGGTGGGCCAACGTTGGCCGCCAACGTAAATTTACAGTTATTAACGTCGGCAGTTGACGTCGCCTTGATGTTAATTTTTCCATCGGGCCAACGTTGGGTCGACGTCGGGCCAACCCTGCCACAACGTCGGCATTTGTTGGGCCAACGTCGGCACGTCCAACGTTCGTATAACGTATTAGTAACACGTTGGGACAACATAATATTTTATGATTGGCCCAACGTCGGCTGATAAACGTCGCCTTGACGTTTATTTTTCTCCATCGGGCCAACGTCGAAGACGTTAGACCAACGTTGTACCGACGACGGGTCAACCCCGCCACAACGTTGGCACACGTTGGGCCAACGTATGCATGTAATGCTGGGTAGACCTACACTGTAAAAAAATTCCCGTAAAATTCCCGGTCAAACGTAGTGCAGCGGGTTTTAAATATTTCCATATATTCACGGTACCGTATTTTCATAACTGGAAATGAATCTACGGTTAACGTATTATTTACGGTATTTAAGCAGTTAAAGATACACACCGCCTTTGTCGCGCGAAATTGGGCGATAAAAAACGCCCCTCAACATTTCATTGTTTTACATATATGGTTGGAAAGATCTTTCAAAAGTAGAATATAATTGTCCACACAAGTCCCCCCTGAAAAATGCGTCGTTTTTCTGTATTTGTACAAAACCAATGTCATGTGACTTGTTGAACCCAAAATTTGTCCAGAAAACTCACGAGGACAAAAGTTATAGTCGCACTTTTTCAGACGTTTAAAAGTTTATTACTGAACCAAATTCAAGAATAAGTATGTTTTATAGTTCATTGATACATGACAAAAAGGGTAAAAATGATTTTGAAACAATGGGTGAAAATTGTCAAAAATCGACAAAAAGACGAAAGTCTTGGCACTTTCCCGAGACACCGGGAACCGAACCAAGACTGTACCAGTACAGCCATGGGCGCCAGCGCGGCAAAGCGCCCCGAGGCGTGAGCCCACTGGTACATGGTTAGGCCATAAATATATGAACACGTTTTGCGTGGAAGCGTAAAGCAGGGTCTCGACCACTGTGGTGCTTTTCGTGTCGGGTATTTTGAATTATGATACTGCCAGCGAGTTCAGTTTTGGAAACACCAATGACGCATTCATTCGGAACATCGTCACAGCCCCTTCATCATATCAACACCAATAAAAAAGTGACAAAAACTGTTCAGTTTGGAAGGCCATCCGTCAAAATCAACGCCAGAATTTCGACCGAGCGGGCTGGGCGAAGAAAGGCTCACCGTCTACGGTAAAAAAAACGACGCATGCCTGGCGAGCAATGACGGGCCAGCCAACCTCAAATGATAGCAAACACTCAGGGATTTGATTGTTGAACGTTCGAAATTGTTGTGTATATATAGAAAAATTGGTTGATGTAAATATTTGTTTTTCTATCAAACAAAATCAGATTTACAGAAACAATTTCGCATTTAGCAAAAATGAAGTTGTGCATTCAGGTTTTTTCCCCTTGTGCATGCTTAATGTTAACTTGTCCACATTAAAGGGACAATATCACGATCAGAGCAGACTTTCAACAGGGCATGGAATCAGTGTCCTAGTTTAAGATGAACACAGTGACTGAAACTTACTGGCTCATTTATGCAGCAGCAATGATAGTATGACCTTATGTGGGATATTATTTTCAGACACCAAGATAATCTAAAACTAGCACTCCGATTCCATGCCCTGTTGATCATGACCGTTGTCCTCTTAAAGGGAAAGTACAACATTGGTTATAATTTGAATTGTGTGTGTGAATGATAAGTGTACTGTAGCACTAATAATTAGTCAAAGTAGCTTTACATGTGTTAATTATTACTGGCTATTTTGTTATTTATGTCTTTGTGGTCAGTTTCATTTCTCATCAACCGCTACAGTAATCAGTTCAACGTAATCTTTCTTTTGTAAGATTATATACATTATGTTTGTTCATGTTTGGTCCATAGATGAGATGAAGGGAGATGGAGACAGAGACGAATGCTCAGTTCATCATGTCACCTACGTATGTGAATGGGGGTCAGTAAACGGAAGCCTACAACATCCCTTACTAGCAGACATTCCACTGAATAAGGTTTTCTCAAGAAGATTACCTACTATATCAACTTCAGGTTTGTTATGGGTGCCATCCAATCAATCAAGGGTTTCTAGCAAGTATAGAGGACATGTCCTACTTTCAGAACCCTCAAAAACTGCCAAAAATTGCAGGTATAACATGAAAATGTTTCAAGGCAATGACAGCCCTCAACCCCCCACACACACACTCAAAACAAATTACTCTATTAGTATTCTGCCCTTGAAAATGTTGAAATATTTTGAGGCTTCACATGGTTGAAAGAACAGTAGGAGTAAGGTAATTATCTTTCAAGTAGTAGCATTGGTTCTGAGAAGAAGAACTGGCAGTGACATTACTTTGAGTTTGTTTCAATCAGTATACTCTGATTGTCTTCAGGGGATGAAGATGATCAGAGTATACCGATGGAAATTTTTTAAGTTATCTCACCACTGGTTATTCTAAGAGCCAACACTATTAAACTGTAGAGATAGTTACATGGTGCTACAAACCTCTTTATATGCATAATGATATTGATACAAGCCCAACATGCTTTCAAAAACCATGCCAGATGATAAGTCATCATATGAAAATAGTTTGCCAGGGTTGTAGGTAGCCAGATCCTTATTCAGCGTTATTATGGGCATAAAGTCAGAAAGTTGATTTATGGTAGTAACTGGATTAAACTTGGCTTCAAATTCAAAAGGACAGGAAGTGGGATTAAATTGACTGGGGGCGGGGGGGTTGCTGAAGACACTGAAGCATGGAGGAGCATATAAATACCCCCCTTTCTTTTTGTTTTCTTTTTACCAAGGAAAAGTTACCCTGTGAGAGAAGAGTCTTTACACTCTTGATATTTCCATTTCCAGGCTGTCAATAATTTTCGCTACATGGAACATAATAGAAAGTTGGCTAATAATTTCATCCATGTTCATGTATCAGGTACCACAGAGTCTACTCAAAGTACAGCCGTATAGTAGTTGGGTGGAGAAGAAACAATGCAGCTTATGTCAAATAGCTAATGTCTGCAGTCTTCAAAGCTTGTATGGATATCAGCTAATTTGATAAAGTTGCAAGAAAGCTTGCATCCGTGCTTTCCCTTTTCCCCTGCCAACAGCAGAAGTGTAAGGCCACAAATTGTAATTAGCCAATTGACAATTCAAACAAAATTAAATGTAATTACATCTACTTTACCAAATCTAATAATTGCTTGCCCTTTTCATTTTGTTTATGGGAAAAAAACCTTGCAGATTTAGATGAAGCCAACGTTGGTATTTATGTCTTGGTATTAAGTCTTGTACAAAAATAAATTTAATAGATGGAATGCATGTTTATGTACCGAGAGTGATCTTTATTTATAATATACTTCACTTTCAACTCAAGTTTATAATGAACAAAAATATAATGATAAATTGACAATGATAGTAATCAAGCATCTCCTTATTGTGACATGCTTATAAATTGTCTTTGTTTTCACCCTATACTACCAAATAATTAAAAATCATTTATAAAATTTGAAAACAAATTCTACATTGCTTTTTACATTTTCAGGTTGTACACATATTTTTGTGGCAAAAATGTCTGTAGCTGCATCCAATCTATAAAATTACAAGCTAAAGATCAGATGCCATTTTGTACATAAATGTTTAGACATTGAAATAATCAAGAGTTGTATGGGTGCTTGTAAATTGCTAATAAAACAATGAAATACATATTTATTTTAACTGTCCATTTGGTTTCATGACTTGACTTTTGTGGTTCCACTCCCCCCCCCCCCCCATAATCAATTGAAACCACTTTGCTGACCTGTTTAACCTATTATAAAGAATCTAACAATAAGTGTACATGGCCTTACACATGTAACAAGTGAAATGACTTCAGTGTAAATGAACCCAACCATGATCCTTTGTTGACAAGAAAACTAAATCAATCTGCATAATAAATGTAGCTCTGTATTTACGATTTAGTGACATTTCAGAATGGGTGACATTCAGGGGCTGTCATTGGAATCGGTAATTTTGGAATAAAATGCTTGCCCCCAAGTTCTCGGTGATGGCATGTACTGGCACTGGTGATGAACCAACACATTTGCCTTCTGAAATTATTTGAACAATCATTACAGTACTATATAATCCAAGAACTAGGGAGGGGCAAACAAGCAATAAAAGTAAGGGGCCCAGACATATGCTTGATTCCAAATTACCAATTCCATTGACCAAAGACTGGTGCTGCATTATGTCGAGAATCACACCCAGCATCAATTCTTCATAGCTGAAGTACCAAGACGTTTCTGTCCTCTTTCTGAAAAAAGATTTAGAGTGAAGAGGAGTAAGGGCTTAGATTTAAATAAATTGATCAACATTATCAACAATCACTGTGAATAAAGTAAACGTTGTTTTAACTGATATGGAATGGAAAGGTGGTTATCAGATAGACCCCTTCTCTTGGACTGAAATGCCAGTACTGCTATACATGTTGCAAAAAATAATAACAAATTATACTAAACCTTAATTTTTTTTAAATAAACAATCATTAAAACTAAATGAAATGTTCATCATTGGTATTTGATAATGAACATTAACTTCAACCCTGTAACACGTTAACTAATGTTAATTAGATCTCACGAAAAATAGCATAAAAACTAACCTGTGAAAATTTATTAAAAATAGGTGCTCCCCCTCGTATTTCACAAAGTTATATCTGGTAACTTCTTGTATTTTTTACATAATTACTTTTTTCTCTCTCTCTAAGATAAAAGCAATTCAGACAAATTAATTTGGTCATAAGGCCTGTGTCCTGACCAAATAAAAATGTTTGATAATATTTTGAGAATATGAGAATCTAATTTCTAAACCAAAATTGAAGCTTCCCTTTCAACATTTTTTCCTGTCAAATATGTAGAATATGTAATCAGGGGTTAGGGCAATTTCACATCATTGCCAGGGGACATTGTCATGATTGTGTTCATGAATCATGTACAGTCCTGTACTGTCTACCAATATAGCAATGCAAACTAGTAAGTAGTAATAATAATATTGTTGATCATGAACATGATTGAGATGCTCACCCAGAATCCAGTATGTCCAGACAGATGCAGCTAAGTACTGGTTTGTTCAGTCTATGCCTTTCTCCATAGTTGATCCAATGTCTATCAAGCCTACTAGGCATTTTCATCACTTTTTTGATGATCTTGGACGTCGACGTGCACCTGGTTGAAATCAAATCCAGGAATTCTGTGATCGTTCGTATGTTTACAACAGATAGAAAATGTACAGACTGGAACCTTGTTCCTCTTGTTACAATCACAACGGTGTGCAATGCAGAGGTACCAGTCTAAATACAATCGGCAATTGTCGTACAGGTTTCACGGTCATGTAGACAACTGGAAATGAGTATACGTGACCTTTGACCTTATTGTTGTTTTTTGGACATTTCTCGGTAATTACACGATACCTGGATTTTGTTTTTTGAAGAAAACCTTCCAAAAATGATTATTTATCATTCTATCAAGCCCATTTTTTTGCACTTTTAGGGCGGTGTGTACCTTTAAGGTTGAAACGTCCACGGGATGCTGCCATTTACTATGGGATAGACCTGTAGATATTGATTGGGGTTAATCGATGCAATTGTTTATTTTACACAAATTCTTTCACTTACCTTCACTTACGCGTAGTCTGGTTCCTTTTTCAACGACCCCTCTCCAGTTACTAATGTTTAGAACATGTATCCTTTATATACTGTCTTTTCAAATCTCTTTTCAAATCATGGTGTCATGCAATTATAATCTATATTTCAATATTTGAAATTTTGAATGTACTTTTTTACATCAAAATAGAAGAGAACACCAAAATCTTACCTTTTTATCATAAAGTTAACAGTAAATATTTGAAAATGGCTTAAAATGACCCATTTTCACATATTTAAACCTTGGAAATGATTCGAGCACAAAGCTAGGTCAAATTAAGGTCAGATGATTTACATATTGGATATATCCCAGAGTGCAATGGGAGCGGCCGTAATACGGGTTTCGGCCGTAAAACACTGAAAAAGGGATGATATGGTAATTACCGTGGAATTTACACACTTTTCGCCGTAAAATTACAATATTGTTTTTAAATTAAAGTGTACAATGCCCTGCCTCTTTGTAAATTAAAACACCATTGGATTTTGACGTCAGCACAACGTATGATGCGCCGTAGTTAGGTTGTACACATTTTAACTACGTTGTTCACAACATTTGCCGACGTTGACAAAACCTTAGGACGCAGACGTTACGTTGCCCACATTATAACTACGTTGAAAATCGACCTATTATACTGTACATTTGCCAACATTGGCACAACCTTAAAATGCCGACGTTACATTGACCACATCATACTTCCGTTGTGCCAAGGTTGAAAATCGACCTTGTATACTGCACGACATTTGCCGGCGTTGACAAAACCTTAGGACGCCGATGTTACGTTGCCCGTATTATAACTACGTTGTGCCAACGTTGAAAATCGACCTGTTATACTGCACAACATTTGCCGATGTTGACAAAACCTTAGGACGTCGACGTTACGTTGCCCGTATTATAACTACGTTGTGTCAACTTTGAAAATCGACCTGTTGTACTTCATACTGTTTGCCAACGTCCGTACAACGTTTAGAAAGTGACTCCGACCTACCCGACGTCCGTACAACGTCAGTTTTTTGACGCCGACTTATCCGACGTTCACCGACGTTGGCCCAACGTATGCATGTTAGCTGGGATAATACTATCTCAGTACTTCAATCAACGATACGCACTCGCAAATGGGATAGCTTTCTTAGGTGTAAGCGTTGGCCAAATGATTTTTCCTCCGTTAATTCATCTCCTTATTGCAAACTATGGATGGAGGGGCGCCATGTTTATTGTTGGAGCTATTCAGATGAATGGTGTAGCCGCTTGCGCCCTCTTCCGTCCGCTCAAGACCAGCCCTCGCAAAGTTCCACCTCTCATGATGGAGGAGAATATTATCGAAGATGTAAACAGAACAACTGAAATAACCCAATGCCAAGACAATCGAGGAGACACTTTTATGAAGCATCTAAGATTCCTGAACATCTTCACCAACATCCCAGCTATGCTGGTTCTACTAGCCTGCAGTATTTTCTCCGTTGGTTTCATGACAAATCTCGCTCATCTTCCAGCAAGAGCGAAAGAGGCGGGTTGGTCAGACGACCACAGCGACATGTTACTGTCTGTTTATGCAATTATTTCTATGGTTACGAGATATGGACATGGTTGGTTCGTTGACAGAAAATACATTAGTTACTCCAAACTTCATACGATTGCAGTATTTTCCGCCGCTGTGCTAAATTTATTGAATCCAGTATCAAATGGTTATGTCTTCCTGGTGGGCTACGCCGTTCTTTTTGGCGCCAGTATCGGCATCGCCAGCCCTCTTTTCGCCGTACCTACTGCAATGAGTTTGTTGTGGACTATAATCTATATATTCAATGGAACGGGTTCAGTAATCGCAGGTAAATAATAAGCGACTTTTCTTTTGACAATTCTTCATTCCATACCAAAGTGAACAATAATAATGTTGTTTATTTAAGAAGTTGGTTTCCGAAGTTCCACTTTTGTCAAGTAATTTTGTATCGTTTTTGTTATATTTTCGCATCTGTTTAAAGGGGCAATATCGCCACGATCAGAGCAGACTTTCAACAGGACATCGTTAAATAAATTCAACATTATCAACAATCACTGTGAAATAAGGTAAAACATTGTTTAACTGATATGGAATGGAAAGGTGGTTATCAGATAGACCCCTTCTCTTGGACTGAAATGCCAGTACTGCTATACATGTAGCAAAAAAATAATAACAAATTATACTAAACCTTAATTTTTTTTGTAATAGGCCTAAACAACCATTAAAACGTTCATCATTGTATTTGATAATGAACATTAACTTCAACCCTGTAACACGTTAACATTAGATCTCATGAAAAATAGCATAAAAACTAACCTGTGAAACTTTATTAAAAATAGGTGCTCCCCCTCGTGTTTCACAAAGTTATATCTGGTAACTTCTTGTATTTTTTCATATTTTTTTTTTTCTCTCTCTCTAAGATAAAAGCACTTCGGACAAATTAATTTGGTCATAAGGCCTGTGTCCCGACCCAAAAAATGTTTGATAATATTTTGAGAATATGAGAATCTAAACCAAAATTAAAGGTTCTCTTTCAACATTTTTTCCTCTGAAATATGTAGAGTATGTAATCAGGGGTTAGGGCAATTTCACATAATTGCCAGAGGACATTGTCATGATTGTGTTCATCATGTACAGTCCTGTACATCATGTACTGTCAACCAATGGCAATGCAAACTAATATTAATCATGATTGAGATGCCCACCCAGAATCCAGTATGTCCAGATAGATGCTGCTAAGCACCGGTTTGTTCAGTCCTTTCTCCATGGTTGATCCAAGGTCTATCAAGCCTACTTGGCATTTTCCTCAATTTTTGGATGATCTTGGACGTCGACGTGCACCTGGTTGCAATCGAATCGAGGAATTCTGTGATCGTTCGTGTGCTATTTACAACGGATACAAAATGTACAGACTGGAATCTTGTTCCTCTTGTTACAATCACAACGGTGTGCAATGCAGATACCAGTCTAAATACAATGTGCAATTGCCGTACAGGTTTCACGGTCGTGTAGACTACTGGAAATGCTTATACGTGACCTTTGACCTTATTGTTGTTTTTTGGACATTTCTCGGTAATTACACGACACCCGGATTTTGTTTTTTGAAGAAAACCCTCAAAAAATGATTATCTATCATTCTATCAATCCCATTTTTGCACTTTTAAGGCGGTGTGTACCTTTAAGATTTTTTGTAATCTGCATTCTAAACGTGGAATTAATGAAAGGCATTATCTTTCTGATAAAAATATTAGAAATAATTTCACTTTTCTTGAAACATACATCATCTTAAATGTTTTATTAAAATTATGTTCGTATAATGATTGAAAACACACAAGCCACAATTATAATATTACACATTCGCTGGATCTGCCACCTGCCAGCTACATGCCCACATAAATGAGCACCTATCACGTATAGGTGTTTTATTGGTAGGAAAATCAACGTGATGGTAAACTTAATAGTAAGGTTGTATTTTGTCCCATCTGTTATGCCTGTGATGATCATTTTTATCTAGTAATACTGTACTTTTGTGACATTTCCTACATTTGAAGTTGCTTGTCATAATCTCACTTGAGTTGTGTGGTTCTGAGAAGACCCTGTGGGTAATGCAACGTTTCGATCAGTGTGCTCTGACCTTCTTCAGTGAACACACCGGGAGCCAGCACACACTGAGTATCAGCGCAAGATCCAGTATTCCCGCATTAACGCTTTACCGATCTAATCCCTGCAGCATGATCCTTTTCAACACTACTTAAAGCAGCTTCACCCACCAGAGTCTAGGCATTCTCCGGAAGACTGTCAGATCACACTGACCAAAACATCGAGTTACCAACAGGTTCCTCTCAGAACCGCACAACTCATGAGAGATTATTACATGGTGTAACTGCAAACCTACTCTATTATCACTTTCCATCATGCAAACCTTTAAGTCTTACTTTAAGTTGCTTGTCATTTTGCGAGCTTGATAAATGGGGCAATCACTTCGCACCGTGCATGAGCCGTTGAGGGCACATGTTGTTAGATCACTGTGGGCGAAAGGGCAGCGAAAGTGTGTCGCGTTTGGTGTAATTTGCAGTTGATGTGCGTGCGCGCAATATCTCCAGTGGTAATTGGCGGCAGAAGTACACGCGCGCTTAGTACGATAACATACGCACATAAAGTATACGCACATAAAGTGTACGCACAACGCCAACGTGGCTATCATCAAGCCACTGGGTGCAAATTCACCGCTAGAGGGCTACGATATGCACTGAGCTATGAGCGAATAGAATAAGCCAAATGCTTATTAATGAATTTGTGTGTAATGACATGACTGTTACGCAATCAATTGTCTGCAGATTCAAATAATTTCACCTAAATTATTCTGATGCAGGTCAATTATAAAGGAAATAATGTAATTACAAATTAATTATACACACAAAATTTCAAATTAACAAAAGTATTTCACTGATTGTCCAACACACAGTTTCTAAAAACTCACGTATGATAACAAAACACTTTATGGAAGCTTTCGAGTATTAAACAGCTAGCTCTTTGGCAAATAATTTACTATAACATTTAGCAGTACGATATTCATAGTAAAGGGACAGTAATGTCATGATCAACAGGGCATGGAATCGCAGTGCTAGTTTTAGATTAACTCAACTGAAAATAATACCCCGCATGATAAGGTCATATTATCGTTGCTGCTGCTGCATATGCAGATGAGACAGGAATTTTCAGTCGCTGTGTTCATCTTAAACTAGGACACTGATTCCATGCCCTGACCGTGACGATATGGTCACTTTAAGCAGCATATTAACCCTAACCACCACAGATCCTGCAAAATCCTCCCAGGGGCACTTTTTGGGAAAAATTCAGCACTGTTGGAACAGGTACTTTCACCTCTTCAAATGGGACAAACTTACTATCTGGCAAGAAGTACAGGCCATAAGTGCTGAATATGAAAGATCAACGAAACTGCACGGTGCATGTTTAAGAAAAGGGCATGTTTCCAAAAGGGCACTGATGGATTTTGGAGGATTCAGGAAGGTTCCTAGCCAGAATACCTAGGGGGTTAGGGTTAATGTACTTATTATGTAAATACTTAAAGTAACCTAAACAATGTATATAAATTGCTTACTATCATTCTAATGCAATCATTATTAAGGAAATATGTAATTAATTTGTTATTATATACAGTAACTTTCTTATTAAACATCAAAAGTATTTCAAAATGTCTAAAACAGTTTCTAAAAATTCATTTATAATAAAATAAGGCTTTATGGAAGCTTTCAAGTAAATTTTATCTGCTATATCATAATATAGCAGCATATTAATGAGCTTATTCTGTAAATGCTTAAAGCTAAGAAATGCATATTACTTATGTAGGACCTGCCCCGATAGAGGGGGTTTAGACATTACTCTGATAAAAGATTGAACATAATCTACAACTTAAATTGTTTTATAACTACAAACACAACTGTTTCCAATGATTAAATGAAATTTATCTGTGTATTTTCAATAATACATAGTTACTTGGAACTTGAATATTTAACAATGTAGATGTTTTGTAGCTT
The DNA here is from genome assembly GCA_029582265.1 of Zoroaster sp. YZ-2022. NCBI lineage: Eukaryota > Metazoa > Echinodermata > Asteroidea > Forcipulatida > Zoroasteridae > Zoroaster > Zoroaster sp. YZ-2022. Next base: position 14,505,166 of record CM055825.1, on the reverse strand, counting down.
AAATTCATGTTTTACTTAATTATGTATGTTTTCTGTATAAATGTTTTTTTTTTGTTCAATGGAAATTTTAATTATGTTGATTTTTAACCATCCCCTACCCACCTACCTGTATACCCACATCTCCTTACCTCCATTTCCACCCTATAATACAGCCACTATCTCTGCCAACCCGTTATTTAGTGTAATAGGTATAATGGTTTTTCTTTTTGAACTTCATTTTAAACATTTTTCTTTATATTTGTATTTATAATTTGTCAATTTATAGAAATGGGATTTTATAAGAATTTTAATATGTTGATTTGTTACCATTTCTCCCCACCCACTATGATTCCCTTTATCCCTACCCTATCCCTATCCTCTGTCCCCTCCCACCATGATTCCGTTTATCCCTACCCTACCCTATCCCTACCATCGGTCCCCTCCCACCATGATTCCCTTTATCCCTACCCTATCTCTACCATCTGTCCCCTCCCACCATGATTCCCTTTATCCCTACCCTCTGTCCCCTCCCACCATGATTCCCTTTATCCCTACCCTATGTCCCCTCCCACCATGATTCCCTTTATCCCTACCCTATCTCTACCATCTGTCCCCTCCCACCATGATTCCCTTTATCCCTACCCTATCTCTACCATCTGTCCTCTCCCACCATGATTCCCTTTATCCCTACCCTATCTCTACCATCTGTCCTCTCCCACCATGATTCCCTTTATCCCTACCCTATCCCTACCATCTGTCCCCTCCCACCATGATTCCCTTTATCCCTACCCTATCTCTACCATCTGTCCCCTCCCACCATGATTCCCTTTATCCCTACCCTATCTGTACCATATGTCCCCTCCCACCATGATTCCCTTTATCCCTACCCTATCTGTACCATCTGTCCCCTCCCACCATGATTCCCTTTATCACTACCCTATCTCTACCATCTCTCCCCTACCACCATGATTCCCTTTATCCCTACCCTATCCCTACCATCTGTCTCCTCCCACCATGATTCCCTTTATCCCTACCCTATCTGTACCATCTGTCCCCTCCCACCATGATTCCCTTTATCCCTACCCTATCTGTACCATCTGTCCCCTCCCACCATGATTCCCTTTATCACTACCCTATCTGTACCATCTGTCCCCTCCCACCATGATTCCCTTTATCCCTACCCTATCCCTACCATCTGTCCCCTCCCACCATGATTCCCTTTATCCCTACCAACCTACCTTCATTCCCACTTTAATATACAGCCTCTATCCCTACCATCTGTCCCCTCCCACCATGATTCCCTTTATCCCTACCCTATCTGTACCATCTGTCCCCTCCCACCATGATTCCCTTTATCACTACCCTATCTCTACCATCTGTCCCCTCCCACCATGATTCCCTTTATCCCTACCCTATCTGTACCATCTGTCCCCTCCCACCATGATTCCCTTTATCACTACCCTATCTCTACCATCTGTCCCCTACCACCATGATTCCCTTTATCCCTACCCTATGCCTACCATCTGTCTCCTCCCACCATGATTCCCTTTATCCCTACCCTATCTGTACCATCTGTCCCCTCCCACCATGATTCCCTTCATCCCTACCCTATCTCTACCATCTGTCCCCTACCACCATGATTCCCTTTATCCCTACCCTATCCCTACCATCTGTCTCCTCCCACCATGATTCCCTTTATCCCTACCCTATCTGTACCATCTGTCCCCTCCCACCATGATTCCCTTCATCCCTACCCTATCTGTACCATCTGTCCCCTCCCACCATGATTCCCTTTATCACTACCCTATCTCTACCATCTGTCCCCTCCCACCATGATTCCCTTTATCCCTACCAACCTACCTTCATTCCCACTTTAATATACAGCCTCTATCCCTACCATCTGTCCCCTCCCACCATGATTCCCTTTATCCCTACCAACCTACCTTCATTCCCACTTTAATATACAGCCTCTATCCCTAACATTCCACTCCTGTTTTAGTTGTGTCCTCTCATCATTTAATGTATGTATTATTTTTTTCTTGATGTACATACACATTTTAAACACTTACAGATACATACATGTATTTATAATTTGGTTATTTATTTTTTAATGCAAATTATTAATATTTTCCAATGGTATTTGAATTTGTAAAAATGTAACTATTCTGTCAATTTCACTGCTGAGTAGAATGCAATAAATAATTATCTATCTATCTTCTCTTAAAGCATTAACACTAAAATGTTGATAACAGTCCACATTTAACTAAGCAACCAATTTAAAAAAAATCAGCATTCCGTGTCCCCATCAAGATCATGCAGTAGCAATTGCCACTATATCACACAACCTACTTAGGTCCCTGCACTGGTCTGCGTTTTGACCCTGAGGGTCCATTAACTAATTGGGTTTCATTACTAAAACATCTTGATCTGGTCGTAAAAACCAAGGCTTGGCTTGGCTTGGCTTTCTCTCCACCAACTGTCCTTAAAGGTACACTTGGTATCAATGACCCAGTGCATGAATGAATGGCTTGGTTTAGAACAGATATGATAATGTCTGTTCTCAACTTTCCATCAATTTATATTTTTAGATATAACTTGTAACTTAATAAGATTACTATTTAACACAAATAAGATTAATATAATAACACAACTGCATTTCTAACAACTATATTTCTCTTGGTCCTAAGCAGTAAGGGAATTGTACATATTTAACGTGAACTGGATAGATGGAATCAAATAACAAGCTGGTTTTGATTTCCTATTGTCTAAAGAAATAATACTCTCAAGATATCATTAAGAAAATGATAAACTCAACTTCCCTAAATTTCTAACAGAGATCTTCAGAATATTGAAATATTTCCAGAAGTAGGCCTAGTTAGTTAGAAAGATAAAATTCAACTTTTACTGATAAAGGATAACGAAAACACCACATACCTGATAAAAGAAAGAGGACTTGATCAATGCTTGTGTACACGGCAGTGGCGCACCCAAGGGGGCTCGAGCGCCCCCTCTCCCCCCCCCCCCCAGGGCACGCTGATTTTTTTTTAAGTAAAAAAGAAGGGGCCGGGAAAGAGTAAAATCTGACCCCCAAGTCCTGTCTACAGAGGACTTCGGCAGGGAATAGGGCTGTAGTACAAGGGATGGGGCTCAGGAGACTCAAGCTCCCCTCCAAAAGTTTTCCATTTATTCCACTTACTATTATATTTGACGGTGTTGCGTATGCATGTGCATGTAAGCTTGAAAGGTCACCAGTATATATAACAAGCATTTTTAGACACCCCAGCCATGGTGCACCCTGATCAGGGAGCAGCTTTATTTAATTTTATTTTCATTTTCTGTTCTCCCTTTCTCTTGTTGAGGTCATTGATAGTCGTTGAGGTTACTCGTAAATGTTTTTTAGAATTTAAAAACGCCCGCATTATAATCAACTCCTTTCTCGTTTGTACACGATGGCCCAGGATCGGGTTTTAATTTACAAAGATTATGTGACACTGTTTTAGCAAACACTGATTGGATAATATTGGGATTTGGTTTTGCCGCCACATTCGTGTTTGAGAAAATTTAGCTCCGCCCCGGAATGATCACAAACTTTACGTCTGCAATGAAAGTATTTAAATATAGAAATAAACTCAAGTTCTTTACATCAAGAGGAGCAATGGGCAATCAATTAATCAAATAAAAAAATTATATGTATAGGCCTAAGTTCCCACTTGAAATTATATGGAAGGTAAAACCCTACGAGTCCGAATCATGCCGTAATGTCTTCTTTTTATGACTAGAAACCACCAGGAAACATTTAATATGTGCTGTAGGGTCACTGACGAGCACGATTAGGGACATGGCTACAGCCGCGCCAGTGGTTATGGTTTGGGGGCCGCCATGTCTCTCCCCCATGTTGGAATTTAAAATTAGCCCCCCCCCCAAATCAAATCCTGGGTGCGCCACTGGTACACGTGGTAGTCTTATTCAAGAATGACCACATATACTAGACAAGAGCATTGCTTGGAGGTCAAGTTAGAGATGGGTTAGTCCACATAAAATAGGGGTACCTAACTTTTTATGAACTTTATTTTTAAGAAAGCTGTAGGAGGGCCCTACAATTGTTCACAACAGCATGTCTGTGTAAACAAAAAACAAGCACTTTTGTAAGCAAAACTAATTAATGACACAATCCTGAATCATGGCTCACTGAAGCCAACAGGCCTGTAGGCTGATTTGAAAATGGGAGGGTGCAATTTGGAGAAAATGGAACTGTTTTTGAGAAAGTGCAACATGTTTTGTGAAAAGTGGAACTTGGGTATTTTGTAGGCCTTTGTTTTCAAGTCTGTTTCAATTTATTTGTTATGTGTACAACTACAATGAACGGCTAAAATTAACATAATATCTGCATACATGTTGTCAATCAATGTAAATTTATTTTAACTTTTAAATTTAGTTTTTTAGACCGTACATTTGAAATGTACTATTATAAACACAGACCTCTTCATCCCAAGGCATTAACCCAGATTCCTAACTTCCCTTCAATTCTTCTCATCAATGCATCATTCGATTAAGTTAGTTGTCATCAAGCTCTGGATGTATGTCTACATACGTATACTCATCTGACCTTGGAAGCAATCCCATGTATGTCTGTGGATAGTCAATATGAGGGTTTTGTTAAATGTTTTGGTCTATGGTATGTCTTATAGGAATGATATCTCTTGTTTCTCCCGAAGACAACTTGAGCAAACTGGTGGAAACGTCTGGTAAGAAAAACCAGGATATTTTCAGAGCCAAACAACAGAAGATATTTCTCATTCAGATCAGGTACAATCACTGGCCATAAGTATTGCAACATCCCAAAGTTCAGTTTGGAGAACTGTGTTACAATAATTTATTTTATTTTATTTACACTACTTAAGACTTCTTGAAAGTGCCTGTGTTTTGAAGTCAATGTTCTTTTTTACTGTTCTTGCTCGGAAATTATGTAATACACGATCGATGAAATCGAATTAAATGATCATCTCCGTCACCTGTTACTGTAAAGTGCTATTTTGAGCATGTTGCAATACTTTTGGCCAGTGAGTGTATCATAAACCTCTAGTCTTCAAGCTGCATTGGTAAACTCAACCAAACATCACACAATTTGACTCACTACCTCTTACCTCTTCAGTGTTGTCATAAGCCATTTTTGTAAGGACAGACACCAGTTGCACGAAGGTAGGCCGTTCGGTTGGATCCTCCTGCCAGCATTGGAGCATTAGGTCGTAGCTGCAAAGTAGAAATATACACCCTCATATCAGTTGGTACAATATCACATCCCCGTCTAATGAGCACCAATCCGCCACCAAACAAATAATATTGTGAATACAACATTTACTTGTGGAGTGGAATGTCGTGTTATTGGTTCATAGGCTATATGGCTGTTGGTGTAACAAAAACATTCTCAAACAGGCCTATTACATGTAAATGTAGTGAATTGAATATTGTGATTACTATAGACAGATGGCGCTATTACATTTTATCATCGCAGTTACTTGGTTTGGGCATACGATATCCATTCTTCACTCTCGACACCAGGAACTGGGTCTTGATACCCGGGTATGGTGTACCACCTGTGTATACACAATGAGAAAAAATATATAAAATATATACAGCTGTATTATCAGTTGTTACAACTAAATTATTGAAATGTTCTGAAACTATTTTAGTAAATAAGGCCTATATCACACAATAAAATATTTCAGGTATGACAAACAAATTGTTTGCACTGTTTATTATGTGTACACATATAATACCTAGGGCAAGGGATTCAGAAAACGTCAGCGCTTGAATTTTTGTTACCATTACTTTGATCAACATTTTCAACAAAGTCACACATCAGCCAATAGTGAATTTTCAAGTTACAGCCTTTACATAATATCATACCTTGTGTTGCAATTTCCCACAGCAGTATTCCGTAGGACCACCTAGTATGAAAAGAAAAACCTTGAATTACAATATAATTAACACACAGATACGTGTTCTGTTATTCCTTTACAGTTTGAGTTTCCTGAAAATTTGAAATAGATATTAATATTTACTGGTGTGGGGATATAAACTTCGATTCAGTTGGGGGGGGGGGGGGGGGGGTTGCTCGGCAAACTTTGTTCTGAATAATTTATGACCAGCATTACAAATATTTCACAGTTTCCGGTAATATTTAACATGAACATGTTTTGGGCATGCATTTGTAAAACATTTAGTAAATCTTACCCTCTTAAAAAAAGTGAATTTTGCATTGGCGAAAATATATAGCTTAGAGTATCTAAGTTAGGCATATGAGATGGGTATGACTTTTAAAGCTTCATACAACCTTCGGTGTGACATATTGGGCAATAAAAATACCCATCGTTTCCATTGGAAATTTTTTTTTAACAATGAGCTATGGTTTGACTTTATAAGGAAAGACACTTGAACAAATGTATTGGTATGGATCCCGTTTACATAAATATTCATGGGTCTATAATGCATATACAAACAATCTAAATTCATTTAATAAATGTGCACTCACACGTCACTCTCTGAGGTGTACTTCTGTTTGGTCATTGACTCCAGAGACAACCAGCGGATAGGAACACGAGTCTGACAATAAATTAAAAGATCCGGGGCCACATTACCTGTGCTACTTCTAACATAATTTATCTGATATCTTGCAGGATGTGGTATTCAGTATGTCGGTGAGACTAAGAACTCACTAAAGAAATGGTAGTATGGTCACAGATCCACAGTCAAAACCCGTAAGCTTGACACTCCTGTGGGCCAGCACTTCAATCTACCCAATCATTCCATATCTGATATGATTTTGCAGGGCATTGAGGCGCTTGGTAACTGCAGGGAATCGGTCCATCTCAACAGAGAAAAGATGTAGATCAGGCAGATCCACACCATGGTCTAAACATACAGGAAGGGAATGACTAATTTTTCCAGATTTTTTCTCTTTTTTTCTTTCTCCACAGACATGTTTACATTTATTTTACATTTGTTTTGCTGGTTATTTGTCAATTTGTCTGTTTTACTCCCCCTGTCTGTTGTTTTTCACTAATCTCATATTAAATCTATTCTTCCAGCCAAAAACTCCTGGCACCTCTATCTATTCATAAGTAATCCCTCTTTTGTCCAGTCCCAGGATGAGTACCTAACTCTGCTTTTTGTATCTTTTTATTTTATGTTCATTTCACACGTGACTAATTTCTGCTCATTCTTGTGTTTATGTATGCATGTTGTTTGTATTCCTGGCCATTTTGCCTTTGAGAAAGAACCTGCTAGGTTCGAAAAAGCTGAGGCCAATCAGCTCTATTTAATAAATTAAAAGCATTACGTTCAGACATTGAGTACATTTTTTGAGTAACAAATGTGTGCAAATTGCAGTCTATTGAATCAAGTATGAAGCTATTAAGACAGGGATTAATATTTCTCTACATTTACCTTTGACGTCTGAACATAGATATCTTCTCCTCTTGACAAACCAAAATCAGAAACCTTGGCAACCAGATTGTTGTCAAGAAGGATATTCCTTGCTGCCAAATCACGATGTATCACCTGCAAATGTTAAATTAGCAATATTACATTTATTTTGTTATCAAATTTTGAAGAATAACCACCTGCGGTGCGACACAGTGTGATTTTTGGAAATTGACATCACTGATTAATCTTTTGTACACAGTACAAATATTATTGCAAAACAATGTAATATGGTATAACACACAGGCATATTTTCATAATTTGTTTTAAAATTGAATTATTTCACTAGTTATATTAAAATAAATTGTATTTTTCGAAAACAGTGCGTCCCTACTGACAGGAGGCTGTTTGTGATTGTATGCCGTGCACGGTTACTTGGTAAGTCACTTGTAGGATTACATCATGAACCAGATTACAACATGGAACATTTACGGTCCCGTATAGATGAGACCTCAAGGCCTGTGTTTGAATGTTAGCATCTCTTGGGGGCAGGAGGACTATCCTGGAAAATTTGCTTTGGTCATGGTACAACGATCAGATAAATAATAATTATGATGATGATGTCACAACATATTTGAACAATTTATAGTTTGATGAAATTCTTGCGTTGGGTGATTGATTTAATGTTGCCATACACCGACGTGTGTATAGCACTGTATACTCAGTGCTTTCTGAGTGTCTGTGGAAAAAAAAACTTGTGTATAGCATTGCACTGTATATACTCAGTGCTTTCTGAGTGTCTGTGGAAAAAACTTCACAGGTGGTGTAGTGCAAAATTAAATCAATTGTTTATCATCCGACGCAAGAATTTCATCAAACTATAAATATCGCGGCACCCGCTGCTATATAGGATTCTAGCCAGCCAATCGACATCAGGCAAGCTCGGTGGTCGAGAGGTTAAGACGTCTGCACTAGTAAGCAGGAAGTCAGGGGTTCGAATCCCACCCAAGTCGCCTGTGAAGTTTTTTCCACAGACACTCGGAAAGCAATGAGTATACAGTGCTATATACACACGTCGGTGTAGGGCAAAATTAAATCAATTGTTAAATCAATATTTGAACAACCTGCAATAACAACAGATAAACACAATTCTACTTGATTGAAATTAAAAATTAGATCAATTCTAAATAACAATACTTTCCCCGGAAGCAGCAAGGTGTTGCATTCCTTTGGCCACATCCAAAGCAAACTGAAACAGCTTCTCAGAAGACAAAGATTCCTCATTTTCATCATCTGTGGATCGGGCTTTTCTCAGATAGGAGTGGAGATCACCATTGGGTAGGTACTCCAAAGCTACATACAATACATCTATTTTAAAAAAATGGGAAAAAATGCACTCACATTGTTTTTCTATTCATGGTTCTTGCTGGTGATGAAGATTATTGATTCGGCTGTAATTAAAATAGTGTCTTCATATTAAAGTAGTATAGCAAATGAGGGTTCTGATGAGCTGACCTAATTTCAATTTCTCAAGAAATGGTTTCCAAAGCCAAATCTTAAGATGATTTTCAAAAGTGCTCTTCAGCTTTAACCTTAAAATCTTGCTTCAGAGATAATTTCTTGAGAAATTTAAGAGGTTCAGAATGAATACTACTTTCATACGAAGTTATAGCGCCCTCCAGAGTGAGCACATTTCATGCTCGCTAACATAAATTTCACTTGTTGCATTTGAGAAATTCGATGTTCTAATCGCTGTAATCCTGTTACTTCAAAAGAGGAACGGAGGTATGGAAACATTATCATTAACACATTTGCGGTGACACCATGTGAAATTCTCAATTGAGTAGTAATTAGTTCTGAGTGGAAGTTACAACTCGACATTTCGATCAGTATGCTCTGATCGTCTTCAGGAGAATGCCGGACTCTGGGAAATGCTGCTGCTTAAGTAGACTGCTGGAGGATCCCTTGAATGCTGGAGGATTAGTGCGTTGAGGCGTGCAGGTGGGAAACTGGTTTGACTAGGATCCTTGGAGTGGGGGAGAGCAGTGTGTGCTCACTGAACTAAATCAGTTGTTAACAAGCACAGGGAGATGGAAGGGTGGTTGACTTAGGATGCAGGGGATCCTTCAGTCTGGGGTGGGTTGTGGACTTTGGATATAGAAGATCCTTCGGTCCGTAGCAGGGGTCGCCAAATAACGCTGATGTAGAAACCGATGTCCTGTGGAACAGTGTCGTGTTTAGAGATCTCGATGGCCTCTCTTTTGGACAGCAGTGTGGTTCTGGGATATATCAACAAGTGAAGCATTTCCACAAATTAGGGACAACTCTTCTTCACAGTGGCATCACATTGACATGCATAGAAATGGGAAAGGTGATCACCAGCCAGACCCAGATGTAAACATGCGTGTATTATTTGCTAAGTAGTCTATTGTAACCATTGTCTTTGAATTTATTGATAAAGAAGAAACAAACATGCTTCTATGGGATAAGTGCATTATTAGGTCATCCCAACCCTACAAATACATTTGTAATATTCAACCATGCAAATCCCCAAGTCTTATTTAACAAGATGATTATTACACAACAACAGAGCAAAGGGGATTACAATTAAAAAAATAAATAAAATAATAATAATAATAAGTTAATTTGATGACTCACCTTCATGTTGGCAAGCACCAAGAATCCTGACAATGTTTGGGTGATGCCCAGTTAACGTCATAGTTCGGAATTCTTCCAAGAAGTTCTGCCTGTCAGTTGGGGATGCTTGCGCTAGGATAAAAATTATGAAATTTAAAATGGGATAAAAAGTAACATTCTCAGTAATTTGATTTTAAACACTGTGTATATAATTTCACACATTATGATAAAAATGATAGAAAATAATGTGTAGAAGTGGTTTACATGTAAGTTTAACTGATAAGGAAAATACAGCATACCCACATTGTAGTACATTGTATGCACATTACTTTTTTGTATTTTATCTGGATCTGTCACATTAACTTTTGTGTGGATATCCCGGCAATAATGTTATGATTCTAGGGTTTTATCTGCAGCCGGCGTACCTTTAAGTTGTTTGATAGCAGCCTTGAAGATCTCTCCTTCTATCATCACTCCACCAAATCGTACTTCACCAAAGTGCCCACCGCCTAGAGTCTTATCCCCAATGATCATTCGATTCCATGGAATAATCCAGTGATGGGCCCATGAAGGTAAACCAACATCTTCATATATCGATGATGATCCAACACCAACTGTTTCATGTGCTGATGCCTTATTAAGACCAACGTCTTCATAGTATGTTGAGGATCTGGCGTCATGTGCATGTGTTGTGGCATAATTAGTCTGTATTGAGAAATCCATATGTAAAGCACCATTAACATAAATTAAATTCAAGAACTATGAAAGTACAATAAATGAAATATATAAATTGATACGAAACATAAGACTAAAACCCACTCAAAATGGAAGAAAAAAAGACAGAAATCTGAAAGCGTGTTATTTTATATATTAAAAAAAAAAAAAATCCCCATGATTCGAACCAGGGTCTTGGACTGGACAGCCATACATCTAACCCACTAAGCCACCAACAATTCTTGAAACTTAACAGTTACTTCAGGTAATAAGTAAATCGTTAATTAGTGTGCACCTTATCGGTTCTACTTATTAACTCACTGATAAGCGATGGATATGGTCCTAAAAAGACGCAAATCAGATCTTCATCAAAATCTAATTGGTTGGTCCGTGTAGCCAACTCAACATATTCAATTTCATGCGAATCCGTGAAGAACCCCCCCCCCCCCCCCACACACACACACACACACGGAAGTGAACGGATTACCTCCGCCTGACTTACGTCAGCGGAGGTAATGACTTTGCCTTTATAACTTGAATTATGCATATTTAAGTGTGGTACATGTATTTGTTTTTCTTGTTAAACTATCCCCAGAGGGTGCTACTTGAATAAGATTTCGCTTGTCCCCACCACCTTTATCCAAAGACGCTGGTACACTCCAGTATCTCTGAGCTCTCGTTGTTTAATTGTTGTGAACCCACATGACCCATGGTCGCTACTTCCTGTTACGTTCGTACGAAACACAATTTATTTTCGTGTTTTTAGAAACGTAATTGATGCCGAGGAAGCATTGGATTTAACATGGAAGGGTAAAACATGCCATTTTAGCTTGTGTGCTCATGTCAATCACCACATGGATAGGCCTGCACTACAGCCAAATCATCATGCACAATATGTTGGGTTGTTCGTGCAATAAAACAGAGCAAATTAATGTGCAATAATTCTCCATATTGCTGTCAAACAGGTCTGGGTTAAAATCTCACAATTTGATTATAAATGTTTTCAGTCATATACATGTAGTTGCAATATTGCATCAGATTTATTGAAACAAATGTTTTCCTATACCATGGATGTTTTACCAGTTGTCACTTAAATGCCCTCGCTTCAAACATGTGGGCTGAAAAGGCAATGTAGCCCCCCGCCCCCCATCAAAAAACAAACTTGAAATCAGTCACACTGGTGTCTGCAACTACTTGTACTCTTGTAGCATGAATAACTAACAGGCCATTGTCCTATAACCCATAGCCATTGTTCCCTGTAATCTGCACACCCAAATTAAAATGCACAACAAATGTTGAAACAAAGAAAGAAAAATACAAATTATCAGGTTGTAGGCCCTACTGTAACTACAATGAAATATAACCACTATGCCTTGTTTGATACACCTTTGGATTGGATAAAAATTACTGGTTTTGATCACATCAATATTGGCCAGAGTGAGCGGTAGCAAATTGGATAAGTCAATGTTGAGCAACTGCACAGATAAGTACAATTTGGGCCTTACTGATTTTTTTCAATTAGATTTTCATTTACATCTGTATTTTTTCACACGTATTACAACAGAACAGTCTACTAGTAGTTTACAAATTAAACAATAGAGCTCAAGTGTTTGTTGGAACAAACACACAGTGTTTGTGTGAACTTCCAGTTCAATCAAATTCTCATCGATGATATGTGGGAATATAATGAGATATGATGTTTAGGCTCTAATTATGGTGTTTTAGCCAAGATGTCTGGCCTTTGATCGCTGGTGCTTAATAACAGTTCTAGGGCAAGGTCACTGGCCTTTATTAAAAGAGGTTTTATTTTTAAAAAAATGTGCCCTAAAACTTTTTTTCATGAGACAGCTGCCACTCACCTCTCTCCTCTGCAAAAAATAGCCAAACCTCAATAATAAATGCATTTCAATGTCATGAACCAAATAACATCATGATCAACGTACTTTATATATATATATAAAAAAATAATAAAATAGTAAAATAATAATTAATGGCTCTGCTCAGGTCATAACTTACCAGTTCCAGACCACCAATTGGTTGCTGTAGATTGGGTGTCTGTTGTTTCCTCCGTTTGCGAACTCTCATATAGTAAATGAAAAATGCCAAAGCCAACGCAATTACGATGGCACCAACCACAGCACCAACCACACAAATGACAGCGATTACAGCATTGTTTGATCTAGCTGGAGCAACCGTCGGCACTACAAACAAACGAAAAGTAATTGCAACTGAAAAAGTCCTCACCGAATTTGAAAACTCAATTTTGTTTTCTCCAATTATCCTCATTCAAAGTAACCTCCATTAAACCACACATCCAGTGACTGTTTTGTCAGGGCCTTACTTAATACACATTAATATTATTATACCTTATTCAATCAAGTTGTATTTAATATCATGACTTTTGACAGTATTTCCTCAACAATTATAAACTATTATAAAATTGTTGTGCACACTCTGCATTTGCCCATTATTGTTGCTATCGACTCTGGAGTGTAGCCCGTCTTTAAGCATGACACTGAGCTGTACTCTGTACAGTTGGTACAGCCTGATAATATGCTGATATCACAAAATATCAGATTTTATGGTGTCTTTTCATAGACCAATGTACATTTTGTGCCCGGTGCAGTTTGACCTTTGGGCTCTTTTGTAAACATGTGATGTCACAGATCACATCGTCTATTGATTGGTGATTTATCTGTTAATACAGAAAAAGCTTCTGTTGCCACTGGAAGTAATGGTAGAGTCTGAATATTATTAGTAACAGGTGGGTGAGAGGATGGAATGTAGCAGTGAGCATTTCCAGGTTGTAATCACTACTAAATCCACTAGAGATCCGGATACAATGTGAATAACTGACAATCAATAATTGACATTTCCTCTATCTTAAGAGAGGTACATGTAATGTCATAAGAAAAATAAACAACATAAGCTGTATTATCTAATACCAAGGTAAAATATTGTAAAAAGTCAATTTGTCCAAACAACTTTTGTCTCAAGTTCAGAATAATCCAGGGGCCACTGGGGTTAAACAACTGGCCTCTTTTATGATATAATAAAAAATAAATATAATCTGCAATAATAATAATAATAATAATAATAATAATAATAATAATAATAATAATAATAATAATAATAATAATAATAATAATAATAATAATAATAATAATAATAATAATAATAATAATAATAATAATAATAATAATAATAATAATAATAATAATAATAATAATAATAATAATAATAATAATAATAATAATAATAATAATAATAATAATAATAATAATAATAATAATAATAATAATAATAATAATAATAATAATAATAATAATAATAATAATAATAATAATAATAATAATAATAATAATAATAATAATAATAATAATAATAATAATAATAATAATAATAATAATAATAATAATAATAATAATAATAATAATAATAATAATAATAATAATAATAATAATAATAATAATAATAATAATGTGATGCCATGCGAGGACGCCATGAAGAAACGCCATCTCGAGAAATCCGGATAGCACTTCTCCACTCTGACCTGTCCTCCATGAGCGTCCTCATCAGTTCTTGAGTATTTGTCAGTCCAGTGTCGCGCTTTAATAAGTATATGTAGCAAGTTGCCCGTCTGCCACGGTTTCTTGTTCCATGTGTTTCATGTGTAGGTTCCAATAATAATAATAGATGACGAAGGATAGATGGAGGACAATAAAGAGACTGATTCCTTGGTGCAGACTGTTTAGCGATCTTTAGCGATGACATCGGCATGAAGTATGGTCTGGAGAAATGTGCTGCGATGACCATGAAGAGGGGTAAAAGGGTACATTCGGATAGAATGCTTTCCCAGATGGCACACAATTGATGGCGTTGGGTGAAGAAAGTTATAAGTATCTCGGAGTGCTTGAAGCAGATCATGTACTGCACGAGGAATCAAAAGAGTGGCTTAAGAAAGAGTATATAAGACGAGTGAAGAAGTGTTTGAAGTCCAAGCTCAATGGAGGGAATAAAGGCGATCAACACTTGGGCTGTGTCGCTGATGAGGTACAGTGCAGGAATTGTCGAGTGGATCGATGGAAGATCTAGATGTTGCTGACAGGAAAATAAGGAAAGTGATGATGATGTACGGTATGTTACATCCACGGTCAAATATCAGCAGAATCTATATACCGAGGTCAGAGTGGGGAAGAGGGTTACTTAGTGTATCAGACAGCGTTAACATCAAGAGAAAAAGCTTGCAGTGTCATGTAAGTAGTACTCAGGAAAAGTTGTTGAAGGTTGTGCAGAAATACATGAAGGCAGACGAATTAGGTCCAAAGGAGTACAAGAATGAAAGAAGAGAAGAAAGAACACGAGATTGGCAGGAAAAACCACTTCACGGCCGATTTCTGAGATGTACCAAAGAAGTGGCGAGTAGCAAGACCTGGGAATGGTTGAGGAGAGGAGAACTGAAGAAAGAAACTGAGGGTCTGATTACTGCAGTGCAAGACCAGTCTTTGCCGACGAATGTGATGAAGGCAAGGATCGAGAAGTCACTGGACCAATATCAATCCTTAAACTTTCTCAGCTCCCTGGGGCGTATGCAGCCCTGAGCTACCGTAGCGCATTGGAAGTTTTTTCAACGACAATATTAACCTCTACCCTTACAGGTACCCATTTAAACTCCTGAGTGAAGAGTAGCACTGTATAGTTAAGTGTCTTGCTCAAGAACACAAGTATCATGGTCGCAGTCAGGATTCGAACCCACATTTACGACTCAGCCATCAGAACACATGTCTGATGCGCTAGACTGCTCGGCCATGGCACCCCACTGGAAGCAGATACTGTGCGATGTGAACACATTCAATATGTTACCAGACTACTTGCAATGATGAAAGAACCAAATGGCTTTCTCCAAACTCGATGTGAACAAGTACTGCAAGAGCAGCATTTTATTAACATAGAGAGAGGGTTTTATGATAAACTGGCAAAATATGATTTTGTTCACTCCAAAAGTGGAAAGCACCCTGGAAAGCTTGACCGGGATAAATGCTGCAAAAGGCCTGTGCGTCCTCTTGGCCATCATAATCAATACATTTTAATTTGGGAGAATGATGTAATTCCTTACCTTCAGTACAATTTAATCCAATGTAGCCATCTTGGCATGTACATGTTCCAGTAATTTCATTACAAGGTTGGTCGTCACGGCAATTACAAACTTGTGTACATATCTCACCATAGTAACCCACTGGGCATGGTGATGGTACTAAACAATGAAAACAGAACCAGAAATTAATTTACCTGAAAATAAATCTGATTATCATCACTCCCAACATGATTTCTCAGGGTGTCTCATATCATCACAACATTTACTCTAAGTATAATGTATACAAGTTTATGTGAGACCAATTCAGTTTTGAGAAATTCCAAAGGAAAGCAAAAACCACTTTTGGTATTAAAATTTCTGTAAACGCATCCATATTTTTATGAGGTATGTATAGAAACATGTTTATACATTGAACAGCTAACCTGTGAAATTTTCAGTGCATTAGATTTTGTCGTTCACATGAAATAGTGAAAATGCATTAAAATTTATTGTCTCTATTGTATCCATTTTGGAAAGAGTACTCTTTATTTTTCAAATTGGAAGTTACTCAACTTGTTTACAAAATATTATCACCATTGACAAAAATATTTCTGGTGAACAATTAATACCATAATATCCTTTGCACTATTAGTAAGTTTTACATTCAAATGATATTTTTTATTAACCAATTTCCTTTAAATTTGAGCCATGGCTAGGGCTAAAACACGAGTCCACTTACTACCATTCTTACAAAAATATTGTTCCACGTCTTAAGTTTATTATGAAGATTTTCAAATTGCTAATACCTTATTTTTCTAAAATACATGTATAACCAACAAAATGCGAGTATAAATAATTGCAAATTCAGATATTTGGAGACATTTTACCCTGACAATTTGTTCCTTTCCAGCCTGGTGCACATCGCTGAGTGCAATAGTCCTCTGAACACGACGGATCATTACATTCACCGGTATCTTTCAAACATGTGATGCCAGGAGCACAGTGGCAAGTCTGAGAGCAGTACAGTCCAAATTTGTTTGATGAACACTCTATCGACAAAAGAATTTAGAAATTTGAGTGTCATTTAACTTTTTCAATATGTCATTTGTTGCTGATGAGTTTCTGAGCTATGCTAAAATTAGCTGCATAGGCACTGAGCATCACATATTCCACATCATCTCATATATATACAAATTAATATTATGGAACGTATGCTAGTGCTGGGCAATTATTGCGATTAATCACACAATTCCGAGTAGTATTAATTGCTAATCATACTTGTACAACTCCTCTTACTACTCATTTAATGCCACCATTACCTCAAACACACAGGACTGTACAATGTACATACAAAGACATAACAAAACATTACACAATAACACAAAAGCAATTGTGAAAAATGAGATTTAAAAATGCTCGTAAAATGCAGACAGAAGAGATTCAATGAGAAACCGCAATGGAAGAAGCTTGTGACTAACTGGCAGATAATCTATTTATCTCACCCTCGTTGCAGCGGATTCCCTGGTACCCTGCAGCACACGCACAGCCAAACGGGTCTTGTAGGCAAAAGAGTACTCCCATGCAGGCTTCACCATGGCGATCTTGACTACTTGTACAAACAATTGATCCACTCAGACCCCACACATTTCTTCCTTGGGCTGAAAATTACATAAAAATAACAACTGATATCATTTCCCCTTACCGAGATAGCTACAGTAAGCACTGTATGATTTGTCTGCAGACAAAAATCCATAATTATAAGCGACTTGGGTGGAACTTGAACCTACAACCTCCTGCTTACTAGTGCAAATGTCTTACTCTCTTCACCAATGAGCAACTAATGGCAATCGTTTTTTTTAAACAAATTATGAATGCTTTTTCACCTTTTTTCATCAGTTAGACTCCTCATTGAGCTTAAACTTTCACAAGTCAGTTGTGCAATGTATATCTTGATTCAAAGAAAGTAAACATACTCATAGAAGCAGTTTTGTCAATACGTACATTCTCTTATATATGCTGATACTGGGTGCCTATCACTCTAAGAATGAGATGAACATAATAAGGCAATACAAAGTTACACCTGTCTTTACTGCAGGATAAAGACAGAGGGGTCATGGCCACGGTCAAACTATTATTCTAATGCCATCTCGATTTTGCTTTCAACATGTTAACATCATAATGGGCCATATAGGTTGGTAAAATTCTTGTGTCGGGTGATAAACAATTGATTTAATTTTGCCCTACACTGACGTGTGTATAGCACTGCATGCATTCTGAGTGTCTATGAAAAACGGGATTCAAACGCACGACCTCCTGCTTACTCGTGCAGACGTCTTACTTGCCCGATGACGATTGGCCGGCTAGAATCCTATATTGCTACGGGTTCTGCGATAGACATAGGTTGGTGAAATTCTTGCATCGGGTGATAAACAATTGATTTTATTTTGCCCTACACTAATGTGTGTACAGCACTGCATAATCAGTGCTTTTCGAGTGTCTGTGAAAAAGCTTCCCTGATGAAGATTGGCCAGCTCGAATCCGATATAGCAGTGGGTTCCGCAATAGATATAGGTTGGAACCCGCTGCCTATACAAGCAGCGGGTTCACTCGGAATGCACTGCTATACACACGTCGGTGTAGAGCAAAATTAAATCAATTGTTTATCACCTGATGCAAGAATTTCACCAACCTATATCTATTGCTGAACCCGCTACTATATAGGATTCTAGCCGGCCAATCATTGGGTAAGCTCGGTGGTCGAGAGGTTAAGATATCTGCACTAGTAAACAGGAGGTCGTGGGTTTGAATCCCCCCCGAGTCGCCTGTGAAGTTTTTCAACGCCAGACATTCGGAAACAACTGAGTATGCAGTGCTATACACACGTCGGTGCAGGGCAAAATTAAATCGATAATGACACTGAATTCACAAAATGAGAATGTATGGATGAAATAAATATATACATTTCAAAAGGCTACAAAGCACTTCAGCCATTTTGCTACTATCACTCATTTGCTAGCAAGAACTACAGCCGTCAAGTTTCAGTGTGCCCTTTTCTATTGTATTGTCTGGGCCAATCACCACCAGAGGGCACCATAACGTCCTGGTGGAGCTTGTATCCAGACAGATGCCCCTGCTGGTAGATTGGGAGACCCATTCCTGAGAGTATTCTCAAAGTGACAGTTCAGAAATAAGCATGCTGTTCATTGATTTTTTTTTAATTTACATATATATATATATTTTTTAAATTATTTTGTTTATTAATAAAATGCCCATAGCTAATGGATAAGAAGAGAACTTGTATTGGAGTTGACTGTACTTGGCTGTGAACCACATAGATAAAACCATACTACACTATATGCTTCAAGCCATTATAACACAATTGGCAATGTTGACTGAACTGCTTCTAAAGGAATCTTACTTTTTAGAGTCAATAATAAATATTTCATTCTTATATAGCGCATTTCACATAATGTCCCAATGAGCTTTACATTCAAGATATACATTATACAATAAACCTGTAAAAGTTTCAGCTTGACTATATATTTGTCCCCAGAGAACAAAACTTCAGTTGGAAATTAACAAATGTTACTAAAATGATAATATCTAATAGATTTCAAGGGTATATGAAATTTAGAATGTCAAGTAAACAACAAATTGGCTGCTTAATTAGCGGATCTATGAAATAGGGCCTTGTATGATGATATGGTTGCTTACCAATATGACAGTTTGAACCAATGAAGCCTGGTGGGCAAATACAGAGCCCAGTCTTGTCATCGCAAACACCGCCATTATAACACACTGGGCATGTGTTCTGACAATACGTGGAGAGTCCCCACTTATTACTTGGACAATCTAAGCAAAAACAACAACAAGTGATTTCATGATATCCAATCTACTAAAATGTTATCGGAGGTGTAAGTATGCATGCATATCACCACATCAATGCAACTATGTAGTTCAGGATATTAAGATGAAAGAAGTGCTCTATTGCAAATACCATTCCCCATTTTTAAAGAGATTATGTCATTAGGAAACCAAACAACATGAGTTTTATTATATCAACCTAAGGTAAAACATTGTAAAAAGTCAGAAAGAGGAGCTGTTTATTCCGGTGAACC
The DNA here is from genome assembly GCA_029582265.1 of Zoroaster sp. YZ-2022. NCBI lineage: Eukaryota > Metazoa > Echinodermata > Asteroidea > Forcipulatida > Zoroasteridae > Zoroaster > Zoroaster sp. YZ-2022. The sequence continues at coordinate 14,485,222 of CM055825.1, read as the reverse complement.
TTTTCTTAATTCGAGACAAAAGCTTCTGAAAAAGTGACTTTTTACACTATTTAACTGTGGATTTAGGTAATAAAATGTATTGTGTTTAGTTTCATTATGACATAATATGTCTTACGAAATGATAAAAGGTCAATTAATAATATTTGCTAAGAGCCCCACTATAACCATTGATGCACAAATCAGGTTTGTTTAATATGAGCCAGAATGGTGCATCTTTTAAAACTCCTAGTGCTAGGCTAGATATAACCATTTTTCACCATACTTATTGTGCAAGTTCAACATTGCAGCTGACATGATGATGATATGATTACCTGTTATATTTTTTCTAGAGCCAAAGTAATCCTGGAAGATCAACCATGCATTTTCTGTTGCAAATTTCGGACTTGAAACTTAGACTAAAACTCTACACTGAGGACTCGCGCCTTGAGCGCCCACCAGGGTGGATATGTGCGCGCTACAAATCTTTATTATTATTATTATTATGTATGAGGACTTGAATACAAGTCTGGTGTACATAACTGTATAATTTTGAATGGACCGACAGTACATGTAGGTGTTTTAAGGTCGCATTTGTTACTAAACAAGGAACAATATAAACTTAGGATACATTCAACATACATGTAACAGTTGTAACTGATAATGTGAGCAATAACATTTCAATATATACAAAACAGAAATACCGTAAATGCACGCTTCAGATAAAAATGTTGACGATAATCAAATCTTAAAAAAAAAATGAAATAAGAGTAAACAATTTTAAAAACAAATTACTTCTAACAATAAGTCGTAAGATAGCATGGACTCCTTCTCCTCTGCGATCTGATTCATGACATTCATATACTCCTGCATCTGCTGGAGTAACCTGTCTTATATATGGTGTCTGGTTACCGTCCCAATCACTTATCTCTGCTGTGGAATTTCTCCATCGCAGGTCTGAGGGTACTCTTGATGGGAATGTAACTCGTAGGGAAACTGAATCCCCTACACTGACTGTGATTGTCTGTCGCTCTGGGAGAATAACCGCTGTGAATTGAAACAAAACAAACACAAAGAGGTTTAAATAAATTAAAAAATAAAACAAGGAAAGGTTATCATCACTTGCAAATTGAAACTGAATGCTGCACTATCTATCTGAGAGCATTTCCTCCTCACTGACTTGGGTCTATTCCTGCCGCTAGCAAAGCACACACAACCCTAACTGTTAATTGCCTATTGCAGTGCTGGCAGACAAGACAACTGATTCTAACTGCAAACCACAAATCCCCCAACAAGAGAATCTATTCGAACAGTTAGGGGACAGTCCTACTTTGGTTCAAAAGATAATACATGTGCTTTGTTATAATTTCAATTTTAACCACAACTATTTAGATCCAACTTCCCTGAAAGCAACAAGAAAGCTGGTCTTGGAATTACTCATAAATGACCTGAATACAACCATTTGCAACTTGGCCACACATAGGTCTGTGCGTTTTTGGTTATTTCGGAAACCGGATGCCCGAAATTGGAAATCTTCAAACAAAAGCTGGTACATGTAAGTCTGTGAAAGGATGTCGGCAAATGTTACTTCTAAAGTCTTCATCTTAGTTTTCTTCATGTTGTTAGCTTGTGTGGCTTAAATGTTCAGTCGGAATTTTAAAAAGTCATTTATGGGTAATTGGAACCAAAAAATGGAACTGAAAAATGGAAGCGAGTAATGACATTTCAGTCGGTCAGCCTTAGCCACACCCTAAGACAACCAATATGGAATTTTGTGAAGCAGTTTATGTCTTAATATTTTGTCCGTTGAGTTTAGAAGGGATTGGACATTGTTTTAAGGGGCGGTACATCATTGGTAATTGAGCAGATCATCTTCAAGTATAATTGGTGCAAAGTTGACACAAGTATCACTCACCCTGAGAAAAAATTCTGTCTGAAATGCTTTAGTACCTTAAGAAAAAATTGTTAGTTTTAGTAGCAAATTATTTTGTTTATAGCCCTGTTCTACAGTGGCAACATATTTTAGTAGCTATTTATGCTTATAACAGCTCTGTTCTATATTGACAAAGCATTTTAGTAGCAAATTACAATAAATCATTCTCATATAGTGTATTATCGATCAGCTTTGTTCTCTGGCAAAATTCGAAGGAGAAGGAAAAGGTACAACAACAACAACAACAACAAATCACATTTATAAAGCGCATTCCGTCTATGACAAGACCCCAAAGCGCTGTACATGTACATGCATAACTACACAATATGTAAATACAATTATAAGGCATGAAAAATACATATGAGAAACTTGGATAGCAACTGAAACGCCTGCCCGTTTGAGTTCAGTCGTCTGCCACTACGTTTCCCACGATGGCGCCAACACTTTCTGTGCAAATATTTCTTATGCACCAATATTGGCTTAACATGATGGTGAGTCAAGCGCATGGCTGTCAAAGAAGATTGAGGGAATCAAGGTCTTGATGACATGTTTCAGTTGTCAGTGGACATTCAGTATACACAGTACATAGCCTTTGCAAATAGATGGCCGAGTACTGAATACATTTTACAGCTAGAGTCACGGATGACTGAGATGAGTTGAATAGGCAGTGATCCCTTTCCATAGTTGTGAGATACTTGACCAGCACAGGTACAATGTGATTGCAAGTTCCAATCAATGGATTAAGAGGCTTGCAAACCTGAATATTTTGACACAGGAATGATATCAAAAATTTCCAAAAACAGAGAAATGTATAACTCTTTCTGTCAATGAAGGCCAGAGTAATAATCTATAAGATAAACCATTCCATCTGTATAAACATTCAAGCAGAATTGTGAGCTAAATCAGTTGAAATTTATTGAATATTAGAGAGCCTGTGAGAGCAGCCACCAGGCGCTACACTTACATACTTGAACGCTCTGAACGCTCTATAGTGGCAAAACATTTTAGTGGTTATTTATGTTTATGGCAGCCCTGTTCGATAGTGACAAAACATTTTAATAGCAAATTATAATAAATCATTCTCATATAGCGCATTATCGATCAGCTTTGTTCTCTAGTGGCAAAACATTTTAGTAGAAAATCGAGCTTTTGCCATTACAGCTCTGTTCCATTGTGGCAAAATGTTTTAGAAGCAAATTAAATACAAAAGTTTAGACATGCTTACCATTGTCATTCAAAGTTATTGTTGTTATTCTCCCGATCTTTGCCCCTGTATTTATCTCACAGTAGAAGACACCAATTCTATACAGACAAGATGAATCAGTACTGCCACTACAATAACATCCACCACTGGGACACTTCATACTTTGTCTTACAAAAGGGTATCTAGTATTATCTGATATAGAAGGTACACAAGATGTGCATGACGGCAAACTAGTACCACCAGGGCCTGTTTTTACTTCCCGCCCAAATGAAACCTCAGCATTTCTTATGTCTTCGTTTCCTTTGTAGCCACCAATAAATTGATCGTTATTAGAACTGGCAAGAACTGGGCGAAGATTAATGCATGTGAAATCCACAAGTTCACCTGTAGAGAAAAAAAGAATTAAAAAAAAAAGTATTCATCATTCATAAATGCGCAAGACAGTTTAGACTATCCTACTAATTTTTTTTTAATCATGTGGAGGTGTATTAATGGATAGGAAAGACATAGCTTATCAAAATCAGAGCAGCGCATATGGGTCAGCTGTTTGCCAACTGTTTTGTGTGTGGTCAGCTCGGTCCTTATCGTTTGTGACTATTCCCAAACTGATCATTAACCTGTGGTAAAGACCGCGCAACAAACTTTTATTCCCTTATTAGTGGCAATCTAATTCACACTACAAACTGTTTACCATGGTTGCCGTCACTTATCGCTCACACATCTGCTTCTCCAGCATTTGGCCCCAAGAAACCTTTACAGATTCACCCAGGTTAGATTTACTCAGGATATATCTCCAGAGTTTGCTTTTCCAAGGGAAAGCTTTGAAGGTCTTTTGTAGGTCCATCATAAATTAATTTAATTCTGAGTGAAATTTATTTGTTTTAAACATTTTGTGCGAAGAAAACATGTTGACACCAACTATTATGACGAAAATTAGGGTACATTTTCAAAGATTTTTCATATGAAATAGCTGTCTTTTTTGACGTACTGCAATTTTTGTGTGAAACATAACATGCACAGATATTGCCCGTGACATCGTGTGGCTATTCCGAGTTAAAATATATACTCCTAAATTTGTTTATGCATGAATTCCATACAAATTAAATAGCATTTTGCATACAACCAACTACATGTGTTTACGCTACACTATTTGGCAGCCTTTCTTTGTGACTGTGTCTCAGTGCGGTGAAGTTCATTTGTAATGTCTATTCTGAATATCTTCAATACTCAACTCTTCACACATATACTGTCAGTTTTACTCTGTAGTTTTTCCTTTATTTTGGGCAACATTCTTTATGTTTCTGTTCCAACAGACTCGGCAAAGTGCATCTAAGAACTGTGACGTGTTGATCCACTATGGCCTCTAAATTTGTTACATTTCAAGGAAAGACAAAAATCAGAGTTACAAAATTATTTGGGAGACCTTGGATTTGATATGTTAAATTTAGATTTTTGTTTTTCCCTGCTTCATGAAAATTTGCATTCTCAAAAAAAAACTCAAATTCAAGTACGACAATTTTGGTGACCTAGCAACCAGTTTCCTTATGATTTAAACAAATGTTGGCTTGTTTTATCCCAAAATATCTCTAAAAATACATTAATGTGTAATTTTGCCTCTGTGAGATTTGAATTGTGCCTGATAGGGTCATTTTAATTATGTAGGAATGTAGGGGGATGTGGTCGTTGCTACTGTAATTACTCATACATTCATTGGTACTTGGCGTGCATCTTGGTACACACTCACTCCTAAAAGTAAAATGTGGCACAAGTAATAGGAACGAAACGGCCATGATCTGTATTTCACATTGTCAGTGAATGCAGAGTGCATGTCAGACGGAGTACAAAGGCAGACATGACAAGTTGGTCAAGGTGATTCATTGGGATTTGTGTAAGAAGTACGGTGTCAAGGTGGAATCAAAGTGGTACGACCATGTGCCGAAAAAGGTTGAAGAAACAGACCATGTCAAGATTCTCTGGGACTTCAACATCCTGACAGATCATGTTATAGAACATAGACGGCCGGATGTTGTTGTCTTGGATAAGCATGAGAAGATGTGTCATCTTAGCGATATAGCTGTGCGGGTAATAGTAGAGTAGCATCGAAGGAGAAAAGAAGGTACAGAAATATGAGATTTAGCGAGAGAACTCCGCAAGCTGTGGCAAGTCAAGGTGAAGGTTGTTCCTGTGGTAGTGGGAGCAATGGGTGCAATCCGTGTTGGAGAAACATAAGGAGATAGGAACATCTGTTAGAGTGGAATTACTACAAAAGGCGTCACTCTTAGTGTGTGTATTTGGACATCTAGACTAATACTAGTAGCACTACTACTGTAGTACAAAGCTAATAATACATTTCCCCTTCAGTTGATGGTGATTATTTGACAACAATCTATTTTATACGGTACATCTCTGCAAAATTGGGCCAAACTGAGCACAATTGATAAATAATGTGACAGAAATAAAAATGCAAACAACAGAAGGATATAGATGCAAATATATAATTACAGTCACAACAGAAAACTTCCATGGAGTGGCTTTTAAACAAAACTTTAAGTATTAAACTTTATACATAAAAGCATTCACATCACTGTACACACTATATGTGTACATATTAATGTACATGTACATGTACATTAGATAGAGCTATTAATATAGCTGGCTTAAGGATCACGCATAATAACAATAACAATAACAATAACAATAACAATAACAATAACAATAACAATAACAATAATAATAATAATAATAATAATAATAATAATAATAATAATAATTGGCGTCGAGACAAGAAACACTGCGACAGATCGCCTCTCGATTCAAGCGAAAATATTTATTGTTTCCCGTTGTATAATCATTACCAAAAGTGTACTCCTTGTAGGTGCTACCGAGTAGACTCTACAGGGTAAGTTTCAACATCGGCAATTAAAGATCTTGTGGCTTTTTACTGTAAAACCTTTTGGATTTCTCCGATTTCGGAAGACTCTTACGTTACTCAGTGTATAAAGTTAGCAGTGAGACGCGCATTCCATCTGCGTCCTTTAGAACATCTTGATAGCAACTGTAGTGATATGGAGTTATAACATAAATTAATCAGATAATTAATTATTGTTATTAAAATGATTTGCATGCGTGCGCGAGCTGCATGCGTGCGTAAGCGTATGCGTGAGTTGATCTCTCTAAGAAAATAATATTTTGTTCTAGAATGAAAATAATAATACACTAAGTAAAGAGGTTAAATATGTTTGCGGATGGAATAAGAAGGGAGTCGGAGATTGATCGGTATAAAGAGAGGAACTGATGAGTTTCCATCAGTGACTAATAAAATAAGTGATCGTCAACTAACGTTAGTAATCCTGTCTCATTGTTGTGTGTTTATTCAATCTTTGGCTCAATCGATGAACCCCGCATTGTTGTGTGTTTATTCAATCTTTGGCTCAATAGATGGACCCCGTACTTCCCACGAAGTCATTTATAATCACTCGTATGAGAGAACTTTGCACAATTAACGCTGAGTGAACTACTGCAGGGTGAAATACATATCGTTTTTGCATGTAATTTCCCCTGAAACAACACAACATTTGTCACAATTTTGTGATGATAATAATGAATGCTATGCAGCATCAACTCAACGGTGAATCAGCGACGAACTCTCAAAGAGGAAGTCCATCGCCCGTTCTGGTCGGTATGCTTGAGCAGGTACCGCCAGATCGTATACACTGCTCAGAACAATAACATAATTCGTGCTGTAAACAGGAGAAAGTGGAGTAAGGACGATAACAGAATTGCAATGGAATGTTTTATAAGGAGCAAGCCAGAGAACAGAGGGTACAGAAGGAGAATGATTAGCATATGGCAGGATAAAGGCATGTTTGAAATAAGTGAACAGCGGCTTGCCGACCAGGTAAAACAAATCAAACATAACCAGTGGCTAACGAAAGTTGAGGTGGAAGAGATGAGTAGAAAAATATCACGGACAGAGGCTGGTGATGATGCTGAAGAAGTGCAGGAGGAGGAACTGGTCCATGTGGCCGCTGGAGAGCTGGCAAGTTCCTAGAGTGCGGATGAGGTCAGTGGAGGAGTAGAGGAGGGAACAGAAGATGCAAGTACAGACTTGACGGAGGAAGAGCTAGAGATTAGGAAAAGGATTGAAGAGGTAATGGTATCGGTAAAAGGGACAGGTAAGTGGAGTATTCCTGCATTGCGTCAGGTCCCAGGGAAAAAGCTAACAAATGCGTCGGCTATGGTAAGTAGAATCCTTGGGACGGTAAGTACTACTAACCTTACTGAAATTAATGATCTTGTCTTTGCAGGTGCAGTTGTAACAGCAGACAAATTAGGGGTTAAATCTTCACAATCACAACATAAAGATAATAAACCTTGGTGGAAACGCAGACTTGAGGGCAAAATTAACGAGTTACGCAAAGATCTTAGTAGAATAGAGCAAATGGATATAGGTGCAATGAAAGATTCAGATATGAGGAATAGATTAATAAAGAAGTATCAAGTAAAAGGAAAGGGGATGAATGCAGTTAAGGAGGAAATAAAGCAAAGGGTTAAGGCGAAGGCTGCAAAAGTAAAAAAGTATAACGACAGGGTCAGGCAGTTTCATCAAAATCGTCTATTCAATACAAACCAACGTCAATTATTCAAAGAATTGGACGGAAAATGTGACAACTCACAAGTGGGCCCAGAGCCAGCAGAGGCAAGGAATTTCTGGGGTGGCCTTTGGGATCAGCCTGGTGATCATAACAGACAAGCAGAATGGTTAGCCCACGCGAAAAACGAGTTAAAGGTGTACAACAACAAGAGGGATTTCAGATTGATGTGAGCAAGGTGAAGAAACAGTTGAGAAGAGTGCCGAACTGGAAAGCCCCGGGACCAAACCAAGTGCACGGATACTGGCTAAAGACCTTCAGTAGTCTTCACGAAAGAATAGCCCAGCAGCTGCAAGAATGCTTAGCGTGTGGCAACGTTCCGACGTGGATGACTGAAGCAAGAACGGTACTCATCATGAAGGACACTACGAAGGGTAACGTTGCAAGTAACTATCGACCTATTACATGTCTACCCATGATGTATAAACTTTTGACCGGTATCATTGCAGAAGATCTGTATAGTCACATAGAAGATCAGCAGTTATTTCCAGATGAGCAGAAAGGTTGCAAGAAGCGGTCAAGAGGAACGAAAGACCAACTCATCATTGATAAGACGGTGCTAAAGGACTGTAGGAACAGGAAAACTAATCTGGCCATGGCATGGATAGATTACAAGAAAGCATACGACATGGTATCACACTCGTGGATTATGAAATGTTTGGATATGAGGCGGTGAAATGTCTTCTGGGTGAGAGCATGAAGACATGGAGAACAAATCTGATGGTTAATGATGAATGTCTTGGTAAGGTAAATATCAGACGAGGTATTTTCCAGGGCGATTCTCTGTCTCCACTGTTGTTTGTTTTGGCGCTGTTCTCTTTGACGATGATTTTGCGGAAGGAAAGTGCGGGATAAGAGATGACGAAGGATGGATGCAGGATTAATCATCTGCTCTTCATGGACGCCCTGAAGTTGTTTGCGAAGAACGAGAAAGAGATTGATTCCTTGGTGCAGACTGTACGGATCTTCAGCGATGACATCGGCATGAAGTTTGGTCTGGAGAAATGTGCTGCGATGACCATGAAGAGGGGTAAAAGGGTACACTCGGATGGAATTACTTTCCCAGATGGCACACAATTGAGGGCGTTGGGTGAAGAAGAGAGTTATAAGTATCTTGGAGTGCTTGAAGCAGATCACGTACTGCACGAGGAATCAAAAGAGAGGCTTAAGAAAGAGTAAATAAGACGAGTGAAGAAGTGTTTGAAGTCCAGGCTGAATGGAGGGAATATCATAAAGGCGATCAACACTTGGGCCGTGTCGCTGATGAGGTACAGTGCAGGAATTGTCGAGTGGACTAAGGCAGATCTAGATGTTGCTGACAGGAAAACGATGAAAGTGATGACGATGTACAGTATGTTACATCCACGGTCGAATGTCAGCAGACTCTATCTACCGAGGTCAGAGGGACGAAGAGGATTACTTAGTGTATCAGACAACGTTAACATCGAGCGAAGGAGCTTGCAGTGTCACGTAAGTAGTACTCGGGAACAGTTGTTGAAGGTTGCACAGAAATGCATGAAGGCAGACGAATTAGGTCCAAAGGAGTATAAGAATCAAAGAAGAGAAGAAAGAACACGAGATTGGAAGGAAAAACCACTTCACGGCCGATTCCTGAGATGTACCGAAGAAGTGGCAAGTAGCAATACTTGGGAATGGTTGAGGAGAGGAGAACTAAGGAAAGAAACAGAGGGCCTGATTACTGCAGCGCAAGACCAGTCTCTGCCGACGAATGTGATGAAGGCAAGAATCTAGAAGTCAGATGTCTCTTCTATGTGCAGAATGTGCAATGCGGCGGAGGAGACTGTATTTCACATTGTCAGCGAATGCAGAGTACATGCTCCGACAGAGTACAAAGACAGACACGACAAGTTGGCCAAGGTGATCCATTGGGATCTGTGTAAGAAGTACGGTGTCAAGGTGCAATCGAAGTGGTACGACCATGTGCCGAAAAAGGTTGAAGAAACGGACCATGTCAAGATTCTCTGGGACTTCAACATCCTGACAGATCATGTTATAGAACATAGACGGTCGGATGTCATTGTCTTGGATAAGCATGAGAAGATGTGTCATATTATCGATATAGCTGTGCGGGTAATAGTAGAGTAGCATCGAAGGTGAATAAGAAGGTACAGAAATATGAGATTTAAGTCAAGGTGAAGGTTGTTCCTGTGGTAGTGGGAGCAATAGGTGCAATCCGTGTTGGAGAAACATAAGGAGATAGGAACATCTGTTAGAGGGTCATTCCGTGTCAGATCACCCAATGGGTTAAACCCCACCCCCTTCAAATTGGTTCATTTATGGTTTATGGGGTAATTTTGGCTGAAAAAGCTGAAATTTCAAGTTTTAGCCCTGTCGGACAAATGGTTTTTGCGCTACGGGCCACAATTTTTTGCGATTTTGGCCGAAATGGGCGTGACCGCCATTTTTCAAATGACACTATCTCCCTAACCAGTGAGCCAAATTTGTTGATATTTGGTATCTTTGGAAAGGTAATTGTGTAAGGAATCCAAATTTGCCATTATTTTTTATGTAGGAGCAATTTGAAGTTTGATGACCTTTTGACCTTTACTTTGACCTTGAATTTGACCTTGTGGATCACGTGACCTTGAGTTGAACTTGGGTGAAAATTATAACCCAACATGTTCTCTGCAAAAAATAAAAAAATTGGAGGTATAATATTTTTTGTTTGCTTTCCAGCTCTTCTCAAAGTTGGCATACTTGATGCAAAAATGTGATATTCCTATGCAATATAGTACATGTACATGCACATTCCAAAACATAATGACCAGCTTCACACTCTATGAATAAATAATACTGTACATGTATATGAAAATTGTTACTTGACTCTTTTTACACAGGTTGTGCTATTTCAGAAATTGATTGCACGACCTGAAGAAGACATGGGAATTCCCCAAACTTTAGGTGCACATGTCTTCTGGGAATTTCCATTCTTTCTTTTTTGAATGAAATTGTGGCCTGGGAATTAATAATGTCAGGCATTTTAAAGCGCTCTTAAACAAGGTATCAGAGCGCTGTACATTATTACCCCTGCTTATCAGGCGCATAAATCATTCCAGAAACCATCTCAGCTCTCTGGGGAGTATACAGCTCAATTGCTGCCATTCTCCAAATCTGCACTACATGTGTACAAGTTGAGTGACCAAGTGAACACTCCGGATATAGTGCCAATTTCAGACAGTAATGATAAAGAATCAGAACCTGAACCACCAGTGCAATTGGAAATCAAGGAACACAACTTTGTCTGCTGTCTTTATGAGGGCTTTCCATGGATTGGTATGGTGGATGAAATTTCTGAGGAGTTTGGTGACTATCAGATCAATTTCATGCACCCTCATGGACCAGCCAAGCAATTCAATTGGCCATCGAAAACAGACGAATTTTGTGCAAGATCAACACTCCATCTCTGACGTCATCCTCTTCTAGAAAGTACTTCATCTCAGGAAATGATGCAGCAAGGATTTCAAGAGTGTGCCCAGACTGGATCATTGAAAACATGGTTAATTATACAATTTCAGGATCATTTAGATTGCTATCATGGTTATTGCCACTTTAAAAATACATGTAGTTACATTCATTCTCAATCAGGCTGCAAGAAAGACAACATACTGGCTGGAACTTGATCTTTTCACATGATTTACACATGTATTATTACATGTACATTGTATAGGATTCGTACATTTTTGTATCAAGTATGCAAACTTTGAAAAGTGCTGGAAAGCAAACGAAAAATATTATACCTCAAATTTGTTGATATTTTGCAGAGAACATGTTGGGTTATAATTTTCACCCAAGTTCAACTCAAGGTCACGTGATCCACAAGGTCAAAGTAAAGGTCAAAGTAAAGGTCAAAGGTCATCAAACTTCAAATTGCTCCTACATAAAAAATAATGGCAAATTTGGATTCCTTACACAATTACCTTTCCAAAGATACCAATATCAACACATTTGGCTCACTGGTTAGGGAGATCGGGTCATTTGAAAAATGGCGGTCACGCCCATTTTGACCAAAATCGCACAAAAATGGTGGGCCGTAGCACAAAAACCGTTGGTCCGACAGGGCTAAAACTTGAAATTTCAGCTTTTTCAGCCAAAAATACCCCATAAACCAAAAATGAACCAATTTGAAGGGGGTCGGGTTTCAATTTCCATTTTTTGGGGTGATTTGACATGAAATGACCCTAGAGTGGAAAGCGTCACTCCTAGTGTGTGTGTATTTGGACATCTAGACTAATACTAGCAGCACTACTACTGTAGTACAAAGTTAATAAGACATTTTCCCTTCAGTTGATGGTGATTATTTGACCAACAATCTACTTTATACGGTACATCTCTGCAACATTGGGCCAAACTGAGCACAATTGATAAATAATGTGACAGAAATAAAAATGCAAACAACAGATGAGCATGCCTTTCTCTATGCTTAACAGTTTGCAGGTGCCAATTTCATACAGCTGCTCAGTAGATAACTTTGCTAAGCAAATATTTTCGCTAAGCATATAAAACAGACTACCAGCCAAAATGTATACATTTTGTATAATTGCTTGGCTTGTAACCAAAGACTTAGCAAATTTTTCTGGTAAGTAATTTTTATCTGCTGAGCAGCTCTATGAAGTTGGCCCCGTGTCATATCACTGGTTCCCCGTGTCACTGGTTCATATTTGTATTGTGCAGTATTGTGGTCTATAACACCAGACTTAAGTTCTTGTGGCTGCAGACTTACCAAATTTTGAGTTTGAGTTATACATGCTGGTGTCCTTTAGCAAGCCACTTATAATGGCTTCTCTCCACCTAGACTGGTCTCCTGTCTATGTCCTATCAAGGATATGGACAGGCTCCAGGTGTACCACTCAATGGATTTCATTGGATACGTTAACGCGTTGTGCAGAAGATTTGATGTCACGCTTCGAGGCTTGCGCGCTAGCTACCAACCAAGGTCAAAGTTCAGCATCGGAAAAAATATGGCGGCTGCACGGCCATGATCTGGCGTAATTCACGCGCCTCTAGCTCAAAGCGTGATGTGAGATCTTCAGGTTACTCTCCACCCAGGAGTAAATGTTATTGTGAATAATTATTTACATGGGTGCTAATCTGGCCGACGGAGCTGCATACTCCTATTATGAGATGGTTTCAGGAATGCCACTGGCTCAATGACCAGGTGTAATAATACTGTCAGATGCTCCGGTGAAGCACCTTTATTCTGATAAGTAAAGACTATTTGCAGTGACACCATGTGAAATTCTCAATTGAGTAGTAATTAGTTCTGAAAAGAACTAGATGTAATTAGTTACGTTACCATCAGTATGCACGGATCGTCTTCAGGAAAACCTTTATGCTGATTATCATAACTATTGTTGTCGGCAGGGATGGGCAGCATTTACTACAATATTCGGGAAGACTGGGATGGTGCTGGTCAATTCTGACTGCATAAACCTGGATACTGTGGGCACCTGCCTGATGTGGACACTATATTTGCCCAGGTCATGGGTATTCACCATTTAAACAAGTTTGACAATAACAAAGTCTACCTTACCTCCTTCAGACGTTCTGTTTGTAAGGGTCCAAGACCAGGCACCATATCCGGCACCAGTCTTCCCTCTTATCTGCAAAATAAATCATTTCAAGTAATGACATGTAAATGACCAAAATAAGAAAAGAAAAAAAAGAAAAAAAACATTTTGCAAACTAAATTTACAGACCAGAACAACAAATTTGGAGGCGATTCCTGGAGAATAATAGGTACAACTACATCCTCAATTTATCCTAAATGACGCACCTAAGGTTATATAATCGACTGGACAGTAACTTACAAATGAAATTCGAAGTATGGTGTTTCAGTTTGTTTCAGTGAAGAATTTTCTTGTAAAATGCTGAATTTCAATGCGTGATCATACACGTGGATGTCTTGAGCGCCGTTTTTTTGACATGCACAGAATTGTGGTCACGAGTGTGGCGAATTACGTATCAAATTTTCTGAAGCAGTGTCAGCTAGACGCTCATGTACATTTTCTAACAAAAATATTTATTGTTGTTGAAACCCTCATAACCCTCATTTTAAATCATAACTACAAGACTAACATATCAGTAGTGTTTACCACTGTTGTGTTATCATTTAAAATAACACTTACTTCACTTACTCAATCTTACTAAAAATAGACTCAAGTATGTGCCGTTGTTAATCTGAAACGGACACTTTAGACATAAACGTGTCATGTGTTAATACGAGCTGAACATGTGGTGCTAATGTACATAAACGCATCAATAATAATAATAATAATAATAATAATAATAATAATAATAATAATAATAATAATAATAATAATAATAATAATAATAATAATAATAATAATAATAATAATAATAATAATAATGGACACTTATATTGTGCCGGTATCCGCCAAGTTTGATGCTCATATTATATCATTCCTAGAACCATCTCAACTCCCTGAGGAGTATGCAACCCATGCTGCCAAATATGTAGCGCAACGAGCTTAATCAAACACAATTACCATCTCTGCCTTCAAAGGTCCCGGCCCATTTATACTCCTGGGTGAAGAGAGGCAATTATAGTTAAGTGTCTTGCTCAGGGACACAAGCACCATGGTCGCGGCCAGGATTCGAACCCACATTCTGACGACCCGGCCATCAGAACACAAGTCTGATGCACTAAACCGCTCGGCCATGGTGCCCCATAGTGCATACCAGGTCAGATATGAATATTCATGAGTACGTGTATGAAGTTTTGTCATTGGATAAAGTGTCAATCAGAAAACCCACCTTGATATTGTACTTTGTGTATGGCTTTAACCCACCAATGAAATGATGATCCGCGGGATTGGTTGAGTTTACCAATAGCTCAATAGATTGATTACGGCTGGATATCAAATCTGATTGCCAATACTGAATCTGGTAGGCTGATATAATCCCAGAAGGTGGGTCTGGAGAGGCCCACATTAGTTCCAAGCCTGAGGTTGTGGCTGTGACAACTCGGAAATATCTTGGGGCCAGTGGTGCTGTGAAGGAGACCAAGTCATTTTATAGTTGATTAAAAAAGTATAATACATGTAACAGGATGCAAAATTGAATAGTAAACATATAGCGAGTACATATGAAACAAGACAATGTGTGTCTAGCATTCAGTGGAATTGTCAAAAAGACAACATGACTGCAGCAATTTTGTGTAACATAGCTTTGGAGGGCATTCAAGAACTTTTGGAAGATATCGCGTTCTTGCTCTGACAAGATGGCGGGTTTGCAACAAGGTCACAGCATGTGATGAGACTTTGTTGCACAGACGTGACAATTGTATACCTGTGATTTTGAACATATGTGTGCTCTCAAAGAGGAATGTGCGTATATTGGCCATCCATTGTTGCCATTACGAATCCGCTTTTAAACCAACCGAGTAGCCCTTCAGTTCACTCGGGTTGGAAAACATCCTTTTCAGAAAGAAGGCCGGAGATTAAGATTCTATCACTGCTAATCCTATTATTAGCATCGTGGAAGGTGGAAAATGGTCCTGCCTAAAAATTCAGTCTTATTTTCTAAAGCTTAATTTCACCAACTGAGTTAAAAGCATTGGAAAACCCTAATAACCTGAGAAAATTGTTACCTTATTTTTTTTTTGAATTGAAATTGACAAAACGCGAAACGATCTTTTCCGTGGTTTTTGTTTTTGGCGCCCGTGCAAACCTCGTGGATTGAAAACCCATAGGCCCCAATAGGCCTATAAGATATCCCCAATGGTCAATTTAGAAAACTGGTCCTAACTAACTGTTGATGCAGACTTCAAGCTTTTAAAAATAAAGAACAAAAGAAAACAATTGGTTGACAGAAATTACGATCTTTTAAGTTATTATTGTTGATTTGTTATTTCGGCGAATCGGCAATGGTCATACATTTGGGGCGGACTGTTATTGTGGATGAGTCTAGAGCGCCGAATTTCAGTCATCCGTTTATCGGCACCTCTTCACTTCCTTGTTCACTAGGGACAGTAAAACAGAAATGGTTGCTAAGTTTTATAAGGAAAATGACGGGAAAATGGGGTGTCGGTGGCCGGTTCCCAAACAGTGGATGAGCTGGGAGATGGTAATGGGAAGGATTGGTATAGACAACGATGGTAAATTATCGGTAAAGTTTCCGTTATTGACTGCCTGAATATCCCGCCGCGTGATCGTACCCCTTGATCTCCATTTATACTGTGCTGGAAATAGTGGCGAACTCATTGAACAGGTCGCTGCACAACGCATTATTTTCAGTCTTATGTCGAGTTAACCTATCAAAATGGGAAACGCCAACCCACAC
This sequence comes from Zoroaster sp. YZ-2022, assembly GCA_029582265.1. Lineage (NCBI taxonomy): Eukaryota > Metazoa > Echinodermata > Asteroidea > Forcipulatida > Zoroasteridae > Zoroaster > Zoroaster sp. YZ-2022. Next base: position 14,469,135 of record CM055825.1, on the reverse strand, counting down.
ATTGCGTGTGTAAGCGGGCCATTGTGACTGCTATTTTATAGGGGTGGTTGTGTGGTATCTCGTTCTCTCCTCCGAATGCACGTGGCTGGTGGTTTCACTTTTCCGTGAATTTCACGGCTGTTCCATTTCACGGGGGAAAACCCTGAATGCACCGTGAAACACCGTTAAACAAATCTTTTGTTTGGTCCTCGGGGAAAGCTGGGAAAGCGGTGAACCTCGAAGCTCAGTTGAGGCCAGCTCATTAACCACATCAAAAGGGAAATTATCCTCTTGCCATTGTTGACGCCGTCATGTGATAATCCCTCTTGGATGGAAGGTAAACACATAAACTAACGGTACTGTTGGTATTTTCTTCCTCCAGCTCCCTGGTTATAGGTTGCTTGAAAATTCTGCACGACTTGACGGGGAGGTTACATTTTTGCATTGCAATTTGGTATGTTGACATTAAAAGGGGCCCCCTTTCTTTTGTTTGGCTTTCTTTGAGTAAAGGGAAAAAACAGTAGGGCCCTTGATGTCCGAACAATAAATGTAACTGTGAAATGATTAAATTCGCTGCCAGGCTCAGAAAACACAATCTGGCAGCTACAACAACCCCTTTTTTAACCCGGGAGGACTTTGGCAAGGTCGGTCTCGTGTTTTGTATGTTTAAATTTTTTTATGTTAGTTTGAACCGGGGGGGTTTTTAGGGTTTTCTGATATGACTCGATTAACGAACGCTTTTATTCACGATCGCCCCTGACTTGTGAGAGG
>CM055825.1:14387163-14467885 GCA_029582265.1 Zoroaster sp. YZ-2022 | reverse complement strand
GACAACCCCGCCAGTACAGGCAGACTCACCGCCGGTGCAGGCAGACTCACCGCCGGTGTAGCCAGACTCACCACCGGTACAGGCAGCCTCACCGTCAGTACAGGCAGCCTCACCGTCGGTACAGGCAGACTCACCGCCGGTGCAGAGCAGACTCGCTGCCGGTACAGGAAGCCTCGCCGCCGGTACAGGAAGCCTCGCCGCCGGTACATGCTGCATTGCAGGTTGAAGTGCCAGCATTACAGTTGCTTGTGCGTCCGGTACGGGCATCGACTCCCAACCTGGAACCTGACCTGAACTGTGACAATATTGCATGCTTGCAACGGGAGGACAACGATTTAAGAGAGGTGTTAAAATGGGCAGAACCGCAATAAAGCAGGTTTCCTTCTGTAAATCCAGTCTCATGTTTCCTTTTGTTGGCGGTTGCAACGAATAGGAGAGAAGTACCCATAGGCCGTTCGCTACAATATCTATAGATCTATTATATATAGTCACTATAGGGTAATTGACGACTTCTGAAATGTTTTCCTCTGAAATCTGCCCAGCTCTACTGCGCTCTAGAGTGCTTTTCTAGTTCCATGTAATCAATGGTCACTAAAATTATTCACCACCAATTTAAGTTCTTAGTTTACAAAATAACATTTATTTCAGATTCACACACATGCATTAATGACCAAACACAAACCCAAGTTAACTTGTTAGATTATGCTATAAGTATATTGCCAAATGTCATAGAAATTCTAACTGTTAAACTATTTATAAGAAATCCAGTGTAATTAAGAGTAGCTGTAAGCCTAATTTGAACCAATTACCATGGGGAGTAGCCTTCATTCATAACCTCTTGTGATTTGAGAAGGTTTCACTAGCATGTGTAATAACACATTATGCACTGGTCAATGACATTCATTCATTCATTCCTTTCCGATATATAGTTAGATATAGCTTGATTTAAAGCCACTATACAGTATACACTATTGGAAAACTGAAAAAATATAAATGACAGTTTTACATAACATCATAGTGTTAAACTGATGATGGTATCAAATATCCTTGAAATACTTCTGCATTAGGTTTAGTAAACTGTGAGAAACTATTTTCAAAAATAATGCAGGGGTGTGATTGGACAATTTTGAAAAATCACGTAAATTTTGCTAGGGGTATTGGGGCCGCTGTTGTGAACAGCTGAGGTGAAATCTATAGTTCTTAGTGTTTGCTTTGCTTTCCTTTATTGCTTAAATCTTTAAAATCTGGAAATCAGGAAAATCAGGAAAAATCACACCCTGCTATTGTCTGTCTTCATGAAGACAGAAATTCCCATATGAAATGAATACAAACACTTTTCTCATTCACAGATTATTTTTATACATATCTTGATTCTTTTACAAAAGTGTACACTTGATGAAGTATCATTATAATAAGTTGTTTTGATGCGAATGAAGTAAGCCTTAAAGATGCTGCTCCATTTGTTTTGCTATTTGCTATGTTGTTCTTTATTAGTATACTTCATAAACTCAATGACAGAAGCATTATTTACCTGTCCATAGGGGCATTATTTACCTGTCCATAGGGGCATTATTTACCTAGCCATAGGGCATTATTACCTGGCCATAGGGGCATTTGACCAACAATGAATTTATCAGGCTGCCCCATAAGTGTCTTTATCATTATCCTTTCCTTTTACTAAGAATATAGCAATTTAAACCAAAAATTACCGGATTCACATGAAACATATTTACAAACAACCAAATAATTGCTACATGTTCATTTTTTGTGGAATTCTTGCAGGAAGGTTTATCTGAACTGGCCAATCACTTGTGTTCTTTGCTTATGTCATTTAGTTATGGCAAAGAAAGTAAAAGAAAATGGTTAATAAACTACAACATTTCCCAGTTAATTTTACAAAATATGTCTGTTCAACAATATTCCACTGAAATTCAGTAATGTTTCATTTAATGGAACAATTTAAACTAAAACAATTCCTTTCAAATTAAATATCTAGCACAAAGAGCTTAATAATTTAAATTAAAGCAGTTCCTTTTAAATGAAACATCTAGCACAAGACAAGAGCCTTATAATTGTTGGCAGTGTCCAGACACTCAATATATACAATGAAACTTTGAAAAGTTGGCAGAAAGACTTGATATTGTTATGAACTAGTACTGAAATAATTTAGTTATTTTCTTGTTTCCCCCTTTTTTCTTTTTTCTTTTTTAAATGAAACAGTTACAGGTTCATGTTGTTAATAAAACTGAAAGACAGAATGCAATGTCAGCTAAAAAAAAAATCAGCAATTAATAATTTTGTAAACAGAATATAGAAATAGAAACATCAAGAGTTCAGGAGACATTGGATTGGCTACATTTTGAAAACTTTTTGCTGTAAATAATTCATCAAGTTTGCCCTAATCAGGAAAGCAATTTTAAATAACACTAGATTGAAATAAGATACCCCCCAAAAAAAAAAAAAAAAAGACTACGGTTTCTGGAATTAGGTTGGCTTCAAAAATTTTCTTAATCTTTATTTACAAAAATATTACATGTAGCACTTTATAATTGTACATGGAGTTATTGGAACCAGACCAAATTTCCACACACAAAGTATGGTGGCTAAGAGGCTGCAAACATTCATACCCTATGTGAAAGAAACTATTTTGGCCTAATCTATATTTCTTATTTTTGAATCATGCCAACAGCCATGTTCTAGTCACTTTATAAATGTATAATTGTGGAAATGTTCAAATGTGTACATTTTCCCCCAAAATATATGGACAGCTTAAGCAGGCAGTGTGGTATTTTTTGGCACAGCCATCTTTGCACGTCCAATTCAAAGAACACCCCATGCTTGCACACACATAAAATCCACATGTTATAAAATGTTCACACCCTAACTATATTTGCACACACACACTTTTAAAGGGAGAAACAACATTGGTTATTACCCGATTACAAAATTAATACCTGAAAGCTAACTTGATGTGAGTTGTTAAAGGTACCACTCATCCTGAAAAATGATTATGTACATGTATGAAGGGCTCTCATTTCAGAGAAAACACAAACAAATATGCACATATTTACCAAGTGTTTCCACACTATTGTTTGAACTGTACTTGTATGAATAAGCTTACTTTCTTTGAAACAAAATATATACATGTACAACCTGTGAAGGCATCAGCTCAATGCAGAGGCTTAATCATAATATGATTAAGCCTCTACATTGAGCTGATGCCTTCACAGGTTGTATATATTTTGTTTCAAAGAGTAAGCTTATTCATACAAGTATTCTCAACATAACCAATGTTGTACCTTCCTTTAATCACACCTACCTAACACACTGGCAGTACACTAGTTTAAAAGTTTGTATTACTCTTTTGTAAATCATTTTATGAGAAGAGGCAAACATTTCCCAAATGGGATCACGGTTGTTTGGCTACATGTGTATAAATTCTGCTTTTGTTAGTATGCTGGTGCATGTCAAACTTAATGCTGTAAATACAGATACATGTACATCTATTACATTAAATCAATATTATTATATTACTGTATAATATAATATTCCCCAACAACCAAAACTTGACTACAAAGCCAATGGGCAAAATCACCAGCACGTTTTTAAAGTGTTTGTTCTCCCATTAAATATAAGCAAAATTCTAATACCTAAATGAAGTGTGCCAATCGTACACTATCCTTGTCCACGGCATAGTACTCCAAGAACAATGGATTTAGCCATTCATGACATATTGTTCCACAGACTGACGCGCAGTGCAGTGCAGTCTGGAAGACTTAACCGATGTGTGAGAGATCAACTGTATCTTGCACGCACCTTAGCGTTTATCATATTAGCCCACTGTTTGCCCCACAGCTGATAGTTCGCCCTTGTTTATAAGAACTACAATCCTGGCCAAAATAGTTGGGAAGCATGACAATAAACATACTCTCCCTGTCCCCTGCTTCAATTTATTGTCCCTGGGAGACGAAGACTGCGGTTTATCCACGTCTGGTCACAGCTTCAACGCCGTGGAATAGATTGATAGACTTCTGGTGTAAGTTATATTTAATCTCATCATTAAATACAAGGTATATTTAATGGTAATTCAAAATAAACAACTAGTCAAATTTTTATATTAAACATACTTAGTGTAAAGCTGAAGATGATTTTAATGTCTTAGGTACTAAGTAAGACTAATTGCGGTGACACCATGTGGAATCTCAATTGGTAGTAGTAGTTCTGAAAAGAACTGGTGGTACAACTCGACGTTTCGATCGGTATGCTCTGATCGTCCTCGGGAGAATATCCTCAGATTCTCCTGAGGACGATCAGACATACTGATCGAAACGTCGAGTACCCATCAGTTCTTTCAGAACCAATTACTACTCAATTGAGATTCCACATGGTGTCACCGTGTCAGTCTACTTATCATCCTCACCATGCAAAGCTACAAGTTTTACCTGTCTTAGGTACTGTCATTTTCAAGACAAAGTGAAATAATTTCCAGTTTGATTTCAAGGAAAGACATCTGTTCTAAGTTCCATTTAAGTATAAATACAAAAATCTGAATGGATTTTACTAAGTTACAACATAACAGGTTGAAACTTTCACCAAACTGGTTGTTTAATGTTAATTACCTTGATTCAAAAGAGTTAGCATACAACTAAGAGGCAGTTGTGCCTATATTACCAATGTTGCATCTTCCTTTTAATGGGGGTATTTACAGAATATCTCTTCCTAATTAACAATTTGGAAGTCTATGAAAATACTACTGAATCAGGGATTGACCCCAATTCCTGCCTATGAACCAAAGTACCCTACTGATGAAATAGTTGGTTTATAAATATATACACTGCACACACAAAGCCTCTTGGATTTGAATATCTTACTATGTAAGTGTACATTGACCATTTACTACAAACTATTTAAGTGCACTGTTAGTCAAAAATAGTCCAAACAGTTTACAAAATGATGTTTGTTCATATTATTTTGTTATTTCAATGATATTGAAGACATAATGTGTTAGTTATAGTAAATGTCTAACTGTTTAACTTAAGTTTTTTGCGAAATCTTCCTGTAAGTACATGTACACTGACCCCTTGTTCAATACAGAATATTGTGAAGCATAAAAAGTGAAATGCAATTATTTTGTTATTTCAAGGGTTTACAAGATTTCAAGTGTCTACTTCACAATAAAAATCCCTTCCAAATCCTCCCATAAAGTACATTGACACCTTCACTATAGGTATTTTTTAAGTATAAAAATGGTATTATTTTTCATTTGTAACTCTTTGACAAGTGAAACCTAGTTTTCTCAAGGATATTTCATGATGAGATGTGAATTACTTGATCACCTTTCATTATACGAATGATGCTGAGGGCTCTCCACTCTCTCATATGTCTTGTTGTAACCTATATAATGAATAAAATAAACAAATTCAATATACATATATGTCATGTCTTTTACATATGTCATGTGGTTCAATTCTACTTTCTTGTAAAAGGGAAGTTAAATCACTTTTAAAAGATTTCTAAAATATTTGTTGGAAGTTAGCAAGGATATAATACTTCATTCATTAAATAAAATGGAATGTAAATTGTACAATATTGGTATTTGGTAATGTACGTTCAGTTAAACCTTTTTGTTATCAAGAAATATATCCTAAAATTAACCTGTGAAAGTTTCATCATAATACGTACTCACGATTTTGAGAAAAAAAGAAGAAAAAAACTTTGACATGGTTTTTAAAAATTGTTTACAAAAGTTGCTGTTTAGCAACTTTTTGTGAATTTGAGATAACAATTCCCGTTTTGAAAGAACTTCAGACAAAACAATTTTCTCAAGATGATTGAAAATGTACCAATTTTACACCAAGTACTTTTTAGATAGCTATTTATTAATTTGATAACCTTATTATTAGCAATGTACCTTCCTTTAATTACCCATTATCCATGGCTAATCAACTAAGGAATAACAGTTTGTCGCACAGTCTTTACCGCAGGTTAACGTCCGGTTTTGGGTGTGGTCATGGGCGATAAGGACCAAGGCGAAGGCGAGGTTGATTTCGTTTTCAAATGTAAAAAAAAAAAAAATGAAATTGTCATTGAATAAAGCCAAATAGAAAATTCACATTTTGAGGACACACAAAACACTTCCCAAGTACATGAGTCAGGCGCGTGATCTCCGTCACTCTGATTGGTTGAAATCCACATCGATCATTACACAAAACACAAACAGCTGGCACATACGCACTGTTCTGAATTTAATGGGCCAATCTATACCATCTGTTAATACACGTGATTACATTTTGTCCAATCAGCTTGTCTAAACTGTCTTGGGCGTTTATGAATATGCAATAAAGCAACTTAATTTCTATAAGGAAAATGATAATGCACAGATTTAATCCAACAACTGTGAAAAAATAAGGAATGACATGGAATATACATGTACATCTTAACAGAAAAGAAATAGGTGGTTTGTTTCTTACCAAGGGCACTTGGGCAATTAACATTTGTTTTGCAAGCTCACATGGGTGAGGGAAAACAATTCTTTAGTAGAGACCAGTGTACGTGGGCAGCTCCATAAAGTCTGGTTTGAACGTGAAGTATATATTCTACCTGCTTACGGTATTCAGTATCTGTGTTCATGATTTACATGTAATAACTTTTTAGAATTTTAAAACAGAAAAACAAATCTAAAATTAGTATCTCTGAAAAACAAAAAAGTCACGACGCCCCAGCTGATGCTTCCGTGATGTCATAGTTAGGAGACGATCCACTGACTACGTCTGATACTTGCACTCACCCCTACACACACACACACACACACACACACACACCCTCACGCACATTGATTTGTGGGGTATTCCTTTGTTCGTTCTATTATCCCTTTTCTATATAATTCTCCTGTGGGGTACAAGATTTTCTATAGTTACCTTGTGGGGTCCAATTGTTCTATTGTGTTTTGGACCCCACAACGAATGGTGTGTACGTTCACACACACACACACAAGTGAAACCCATTTCGTTTAGACGTGCTCGTTAAATATGCCAGAATTTGAGAGTTCTAAGATTATTTGTGAGGAAATAGTGTCCAACGTTGATTCAGCATTGATCATCAGAATATATATCTAAAATCAGATGAAGTGATGGATGTTGTTCGTGATGGTGAGCCGTTGGCCTCACAAAGTTGCAACGACATCGATAAGAATGTTCCTTCACCGGCAGCCCACAACGATTGCCTCTACAATACAGACTGGTATGTGTAATATCTGTGAATTTGTTCGTGACATTATACTAGGTCCACTACTGTGTGAAATACAAGCGCGTTTACTGTGTTGTGTACCAACATAATGAAAACAACATTGGCCCATGTTAAGTATTACATGGGACAAACTGAAAGATGTAAATACAATTATATGCTTCATCTGATTTTTAGATATATATTCTGATGATCGATGCTGTGCCGCCTCCGGAAGAATCATCTGAATCAACGTTGGGCACTGTAGTATTAATTGGGTTGTTTAGGCTCAAATCCAGTTTTATTTATTAACATTTCTGCCAAATTCATATTTGTAAGAATGGTGGTAAAAATAGTGGTAAACATTTGTATACACTTTTTAATCAACTTCAAGTTAAAAAAAAAGAAAAGATTCCTATAATGAAAAACAAGCCCCAAATTTACAATGAAATTTTTTATTGTCTCTTATTTACTGAAGGTGTTCTTGGGAAAATTGTGTTCTAGTGGAGTTTACTGACAACTGCTAGTGCTGCAAGGATGATGAAGAAATTAAACAGAAGATCGTACACACTGGGATGGATCCAGAAACTGTGATCTGATGGAACATGCCTAAACACAGAAACCCTAGAAACTGCAATATGGAGCCAGTTCTGTTGAGGGTGCAATGGCCAGGTAAAAAATTTAAAGGGGCAGTACTGTCACGATCATCAGGGCATGGAATCGGATTGCTAGTTTTAGATAACTCAGTGACTGAAAATAATACCCCACATGATAAGGTCATATCACAGTTGCTTTTAACTGGTTCTTTATTTTTCACTATTGTTAATTGACCTAAAAATAAACTGAATATTATGTTGAACTTGCAAAGTTACTACAATGACAGCTTCTGTTTAAATAAGCAAATTTTGACATTATTTATTTATTTATTAAAACAAAAACAAGTTTATGTTATAATTGAATGATATCTTGTATTTATTTTACAAACAGAATACATACTGTCATGAAATCTATGTACTTACATCAACTTACTAAAAAAATGTTGAATATTTGTTTCACATGCAGATTATGTCACCAGTTACTGTAATTCTAATTGAAAAATGTCAAAAACAGTAGTCCAAAAAGGTAACAGTGGCCATCTTGTCTTTTTAATACACAAGTCTATGGAAGTCAAAATGAGGCTGATGTCCAAAAAGACTTTCACATTGTGAACAATGTATTCAATTTGATCAAAGGAATGTGCATAGCCACAAAATCTAATATCTCCTACAAAATTACTAAACTAAGCAGAACGATAAGAAGGGTATTCCATTTCCTCATGCAATCTTTTATGATTGAAGGTCATTGATAGAATAATTGAATAATCATATTTAAAGCCTATGTTAATACGTTACACACATTACAAGAGTATTTCTATTTACATGAACATGTAACTGGTTCTTTATTTGTTACCATTGTTAATTACTATGACCTAAAATAAAACAGATATTATATTGAACTTGTAAAAGTGACTCCAATGACGCATCTGTTTAAACAAGTAAATATTGAAATTATTTTTGTTGTAAGTTTCACATTGTACAAATGGAATATTGACATGGCTGTACAGTGTATGCATGTATGTACATTTACATCAACTTAATATAAAAAAATATGGATATTTGTCTCGCATGTAGATTGTGTCTAAATTCGAAACAAAACTTTTAAAAAACAAAACTCACAAAATTTATATGATTGAAAGTAATTATTTGAATAATTGAATTATCATATTTCAATAATTTATGCTTATTTAAAGGTTTACTATTATCAAAAAACAGTATTAGCTTAAAATAAAGATATACATTAAATAAACACATTTTATTGTGATTTAATATTTTAATTAGTGTTTTAGACGTAACAGTAACTAGACATAAGTTTTTGTGTTCACAAAAACTAGGTGTTAAGGTTAACTTCCGGTTCAATCAAGTGAGCAGTTTTTTCCCCGATGGCCGAAATTGAATTTAACCCCAAACCATTGCACCCACATTAATGCAATTATGTTCGCGCTGTAAATAATAAACTCAATTTCATCCATATCATTAGCCACCAAAAAGCTCCCCCCCCCCCCCCCATTTATTTTGTTTAAATTATAAAAAAAAACACTTTCCATCGCCGGCAATGTTGATAAAATGTGGATTTATTTATCTTCACAAGCTTGGGAACTTGCTAAATAAAAATGCATTGTCTGCCAAAAACCGCAAGCCGCCATTGTATAACACGCAGTTCGCACGAGTGCTGTATACATGCCTACTGTTAGTTGTTGCACTTATAATATAAACACGTTGGCCAAAAAAGTTTGTTAAAATGGATATTAGAAAGTTTTGCAAGAAACCATTAGACCTCTAGCGACCCATTAGAAGCTTAATCTTGAAGACATAAAGATGGAGCTAAGACAAGCAAAGCGAATGAATGAACGTTCAGGGGCTAAGTTCCATTCAGTGGAGGAATTCGCAGAACACCTGAAGCCTCTATATATGGCTTTCACCGAACTTTATAAAGTGATAAACATCGAGATGACCCTCCCAGTAAGCACAGCTGGCTGTGAGAAGAGCTTCAGCAAGCTCAAAGTTATTAAAACACATTTGAGAACCACAATGGCCGACGAGAGACTCAAGAGTTTAACGGTGATAAGTGTCCATCGACAACAGGCGCTTGATATCAACCTCGACGATGTCGTCGATAGATTTGCCAGAAAATACCCCAACTCAAGAATAATGCTGTTGTAAGTCCATCATTGTGGTAAGTCAATGCTTTTTCAGCAGTACAAAATAACATTAAAGATTAATGTTTTCCCCTTAAATTTAAGCTTGCCCCCTCTTGTCCCTCCCCCTCCCCAGTTTAACAGGTCTGGTGCCACCGCTGGTTCCGCATGCGACTTAATAAGAGCCTATACGGCTGTACATGAACGTGGGGTTCAGTTTGGCGTGCGACTCGACTTGAGATTTTATGCCTCGTGCTGTGTGTAAACAAATTATGTGTGAAAAGGCTGTGCGTGTAAAATGGGCTGTACATAATACATGTAGGGAATGTTCCCGGAATAATGCTTCAGAATATTTTTTCACTTCTGGTTTCGACCGGAAGGAGAGGTCAGATGAGGGTCATGTCTGTGAACGATTTTTTGAAATATTAAACTTTGATTTAGTGTAATTCGATACCTGATGACCTCACCATGACATCACAACTTTACCTGGAAATATATGTTACGGTCTAACTATGTGTTGAGGAGGAGGAGGAGGAGGAGGAGGAAGAGTATTGTATTTTCACTTATTTTGTGTCTCGTGTTGCATGCATCTTTGCAAAGAGCAATACATGTACATGGAAGTGTGCACATGTCACACGCATTGGAAAGCCAGCCGACGCTTCCGTTCTTTCAGTGACGTTTTTGGTCATGTGATGCATTACATCATCCATTAACCATTTTCGTTGAATGAAAGTATGGGGTGCACAAAACTTCATTAGCTTGCATTAAATACCCTCTGAAGGTCCAGTACTGATTGAATGCCTGTTAAAAAAAGAAAAAGTTTAATGGAATACAATGCAGGCCTTTATATACAATTAGCGTCTACATATTGCAATTACGTGCATTAATATTTAAGCCGCTATTTGGTAAAATTGCATTTAGAGTATAAAAATTATAAAATCTAATAAATTATCACTGTGTTAACCATTTACATGTACAGTGTACATTATAATAAATACACTTAGACTTTATGAAAACAACTTTTAGCAAATTTTTCCACATCAAAAGAACATGAACTTAAAAATGGAATAAAATGGAACAAGAACACCACAATGTACAGCTGTTATCCATTGGACAAGAAATCTGTTTGGATTTGTCTGTGTATGTCTTGACCTGAAGTACACTGTCTTCTGTTGCCCCACAGGGTAGAAGTTTGGATAGATGGCTATATAGGATGGAACATGTTTTTGAGATTGAGAAAGTTGAGTGTTGGTCTTCATCATCGGTGTCCTAATTAATCCAGTCAAACAACATACACATATCAGAAAGGGCTGCTGTTATACCATTTTATGTTACGGTATATTGTTCAATGTTTTTTGTTTTGTTTGTTTCGTTTTGTTTGTTTGTTTGTTTGTTTTTGTTTGTTTGTTTGTTTGTTTGGTGTTTTTTTTTTGGGGGGGAACTACCCCCAACTGGGCATAGGCTCCATTTTGGGGAAAACAAACACATGTACAACTCCCTCACCCCATGACAAAAATTCTGGCTATGCTCCTGTTTACAGCATAGAAAGAAACAATTATAGTTTTATAAAAAATAATATAGTTTACAGCTTATTATGGGTGAAACTACGATAATAATAATAAGCATCACAATCATGAAATTAAAATGAGCTTACCATAGAGTATGTGTAATATCTGGACTGCTTGGTAGAGACTGTTTCATCTTACTGTTACTGTAACTCTTTAACTATCTGTACACATTGAAAACAAAATATACCATGAAGGAATATCTAGAAGTATTTGTTTGAATTCTCCAGAAATGTAACAGATAAAAATCATATTTCCCTGAATGCAAATGGGGAAGAAATAAATAAATACTGCCCCATGTTTGCCTAGTCATTATTTATTCATACTACTGCAGGCTTGGTATAATTTACAGATGCAATAAAAAAATTACAGATTAATCCACAATAATGTTGTTTTCCAAGCTTGAAAATATTATTTCATTTGTGCTTTTCCACCATTGCTAAAAAAATTGCATTCATAAAAATCTCATAAAATTTCCCCTGAGAAAACGTTTGCACAATAGAATAATAATCATCATCAGAAAAACTCAGAAATTTACAAGGTGAACAAGTCGGCACTCTGGATCGGTTGGATAAGGTAGAGTTTGTAGGAAAATACTATGTGTATATAAAACAAAAATAGATAGTTCTTGCCCTTTCTCTTTTATGGAATGCCTCTCCTGATCACTTGTGATCATGGCTCTAACTGTCTCAGCTGGTGATTTGAGGCTTGTGGTGTTGGATCTAAGCCCGGGCTCCTCGGTAGGTGTAGAACTAGATGTCGTATTTGTGTAGTCAACTTCACCGTTGTTGGTGCTGCTTCCTCTTTCACATTAATCTGGATTGAATCCCCAGACTTTTCTGCATTCGAACAGTCTTACCAATGGAATCTTCAGTAAAATGGGCCAAACATATTGTTCCCAGCAGAATGTAATCTGAACTAGTGGAGTTCACAAAACGGACCTGTTCCCAACAAGTCACTCTACATTTTTACGAACTACAGCCCAAAAATATGTATGGATTTTTTTTACTCAATCGCATGTGCAACCACCTATATAACACATGAGTGCCATCACACAATGAAGTGTAAATCCAAATCTCAATAAATACTTGCAAAATTAATCTAAAATAAACTGAAAATCAAAATGACATTGAGCACTCCCGATGCTTCACTGTGAAAATACAAGTTACACATAGTTAGGTTCGCATCTCCTAACTATGATGTGTTGAGGTCAATGCATATCATTATGATGTCACTACAGCGTTTTCGTAAGCTGCTTGGTGGTACTTCAAAACAAGCGTGGGTTTCTTCTTCAAAAGTGAAATTGTTCTAAATTCGAAATCTGACACTTTTTTTTTTTTAAACATTATTAACTTTTGCCAAATACAATCCTCATTCTAACCAGACTTTAAAGCAAGGGCCGAAGTGGTGAAAGCTTGATGCTTGAGGCATGTAATGACTTACAAACTTTCTTGGGCAAATAGCACTAGTGTTTACATAATTGCCTGGTTTTTTTTTTAAAGGTTCTTTTGTGGGTTTGGGGGGGGGGGGGGGGGCAGTTTTTTTGCAACACAAACATCATTAATAAACATAATTTGTGACACACCCTCTCCATAACACCAGCAAACTAACAAATCCAAATTTATAGACAAGATTGGATTAGGGATTGGATGGGGGAAATGAAAACAAAACACATCCTTGTGATATTTTTGACAATTCTTTATGGCCAATATGCATTACTTGAAATCTTTCAAGGGATGTTAAACTTTACAACCATCATCAAAACCAAGCAGTAAGTTTTAGGTAATTATTATTTTGTTTTAAGATGTATGATGGCTTTAACTAGAATGCATACTGAGATAATATGGTGAAGAGGAAAGGAGAATGGGGAAGTAGGGTGATGACATTCGATAGAACTCACCAAATGGACTGTATTTCAGTTTGAGCTCTATTTCCTTAACTGACTTGAGTATTTTCACTGCCTGTAAAAAGGATGACACGTTATTGATATAAATGTATATTTATTAATTTCATTAAGTGTTTTATTTTTCATCTATGAAACTGAAATCTACAAAAAGAAAAGTTTAAATTAAGCATATTTCAGAAAATAAATATTTGTTGTTAATCTTAATGAAAAAAATTACTAAAAAAACAAACAAAACTATTGTCACTTGAAATATATTGATAAAACAGGGAGACTGTCAGAAAGTGCTAGATGGCTCATTAGGTGGATCACCAGAGGAATTGGAAACTCCTCCACCCAAAACCAGAATTATCAGCCCAAAACCAGAATTATCAGCCCAAACAGATGCATTACTCTAGGGTTGGGGTGCCTGCCTGGAGAAGGTACATTTGTATAGTGCAGAGCCTGATGGTCACTGAAGGTTTGAGTCTGTGGCATAGCTACCGGATCCTCTAGCTTGGAAAGAGGAAGCATTCACCATTATATGGAAAAACCTGGATGCATACATAGACTTCTTTCACCCATCTGCCTTGCTCGCAAGGTGTTTTAAGAAGATCCTTGTTGACAAAGCAGTTCCTGTGTGGAAACCACAACCTTGGTACCTACTGTAAGACTGTTGGAGCTCACGGTTATTAACGTATCAGCTATATAGATCTTCTCAGGTTATGTCACAATTAACAATCATCCAATGTGGAACACCTTACAGTTAATAGCTGCATTGATGCTATCTGGAAATCCTATCAGCAAGAGGTTTTCGCAACAAGTGTTCTCCATCATCTTATCGTCATGGCATCATCATGGCCAGTTTAACTTTGTATGAAACCGATGGAATCGCTGATGTGTTCAATTACAGATTGATCCTGTTCAAGCATCTCTAGCTGACATACATTGTACTAGAGTTTCTTCAGTCTTTTGCATGAAGGCAATACAAAACAATTAATGTTTACAGATCAGCCATTCTCTAATGACAACATTCTTTAAGGGAGTCTTAAAAAAATTTCCACCTCAGCCAAAAATATTGAGAGTTATACCTCAGGCTTTTGAAACTAAAACTTTGTAGGCTGGATGCTGTTCATCCTTAGTTGCACTGGACTTGCTGTTTATGCAGAAAATGAAGGAAGCTTTTGTGTTTTCTCTGGAGAAACCTGCTCAACATCCTTCAAGGCAGTCTAGAATGCTACATTGACATATTACTCATCCGACAGTAAACTTTGTGTGCAGGTGAAGACCCTTAAAGAAGAATATCTTTGAAGGACAAAATCTATTCGAGGCCATGATAAGACAAAATTGACCGGACTGTTCCTGTCCTTTGTGAAGCCATTCCATACCATTGCGATGATTGAAAACCATCATGGCTTCAGCTGGTATAGAAAAAGATGTAAGTAAAGACTGTAAGTAAAAAATTCTCTTTTGAGTAGTAAACAGTGGTATAGATGATTCCCATTATGGAGCACATTCTATATTCTACTTCTGCAGCTACTCTGGCTGGAGTGTCCACTGCACAGATCTTGACAGCAGCATATTGGTCCTCAGAGAACACTTTCACAAGGTTCCACAAGAGAGATGTCACAACACAGGAGTTTGGAAAGGTAATCCTTGATTCGGCTAAGCATTAAAAAGGGTAGTCAGGCAGCTTAGCAAATGGATGTGGACACTCCGGACAAAAGCACAAAATTTCTCCCACATGCTACTTATAACCTTCGTTTTGCATTTTTGATAGGAACCAATTCTGGCAGACACATTATGGCGGCCGTCTTGGATTTTCAAGATGGCCGCCATGTAAAAACATACCAATATCTCAGCTTCTAAGTCACTTAGGATCACAATTTTGGTGTCCAAACATATATTTTCATGGTCAAGGAATACAACTGTAACATTTAGAATAGTAGATGATTGCTTCTTTTATAAACACACACAAAAATTCAAAATGGCCGCCGTGTAAAAACCCATATCTACCAATAAGCCTATCTTAGCTCCTAAGCCGCTTAGGATCACTTTCAGGCACAAGGAATACAACTTTATCATTTAGTAAAACATTATAGTACAACTGTGTAAAGTTAAAAAAAGAACAAAACGGTACACTGCTAACATCCATAGTCACTGAAAATACCACAAGTATTGTAAATATGTCAGCTGTCAATGTGATAGTATATTGTTATCACACACCACTGCAATGAAGTTTAGTCATTTTACTTCTCACAATTACAACTGCATAGCTCAGTGCAAGTCCAACATGCCTTTCTGCATGAGCACCTAGCGCCACACCCAGTTTGACTCTTGCAGCTACATTTGACTAGTTCACTGCAGGCCTAGGAGGCGAAGGTAACATGTTCCACACAGGAAGCCATGACTGGCTGTCCTCATCGCGAGTCCAGCCGCAACCTTCTGGAGTAGGTGCGTGTTGTTCACTCTGCTTACAGCTCCTTTCTGGCTTCACCCACATGTTCCAGATCACCTGTCTTATTATACAGGATAAAGATGAAACGTTCAAGCAGTTTGAAATGTTGAGCCTCAACCTTTAATTTTGTGTAAGGATGGAAAATGTAAGTGGGGAAAATCTTGGGGCGACCACCCCCGACCTCACGCGTCCACAGGTGGCGGATAGTGGAGCGACCTCCAGATATGGAGGCTAGCTGTGAATAACCAATAAGCAGTCGCGGACCAACTGGCGGTGTAGACAGAGAGCGAGGTGGAGTAGTTTGTGGTGCAACTACCCTATTTAAATACCTCATATGCTCAATGAAAGAAGCACCGGGCGAGAAAGAAGCACCCATAAATAACCTCAACCAACCCACTGCCTTGTGGGAAAGACGGCAAGATGCAGTCAAAGGCTACAGGAAGGACACCTTAAACATAACCATCCAACAACACGTCTGGCCAGCGCGTCGGAATTAGGCTAAAAACCTGTCAGACATGAAGAGAAATGAAAAGAGAGGCCGTAATGCTCAAGGCCAAATGGAGCAAAGGAAAACGCCAAATCCAAATTCAGAGGGAAGACCTCAACATGACGCGCCACGATTAAACCCTTCGGGGAGTCGTGGGGTTGATAGAAGGAGGAAAGGCAACTCCGACCTGAACATTTGTACATACAACACAAGAACTCTACGAACACGAGATGATCTAGAAAGACTCCTTGAAGAAATAGAAAACTTCAACTGGGATATAATAGGACTCAGCGAAACTAAAAAGACATGGAGAGGACTTAACCAAACAAGTAACGGGATATGGATATATGATGCAGGGAAAACTGAAGAGGATCCAAACAACAGAGGTCTAGGCTTCATAATTCACCCAAGAATTAAGGACCACGTGAAAGGATTCACCAAACACTCAAACCGTATCATTTCAATGAATATGAATCTAACAAATGAAGGGACAATGACGATAGTACAAGTTTATGCACCAACCCAAGATTACAGTGAAGAGATCATTGAAACATTCTACGAGGACCTAAGTAAAGTAATCCAAGAAAACAGACAGTCAGAATATACCATCGTTATGGGAGACTTCAATGCCAAAATTGGAACCAAGAAACAAGACAGAAATATTTACATGTATGGGCCAGTTCGGTACAGGTAAAAAGAAACGACAGAGGCAATAGGTTGATAGAGTTTGCTCTACAAGAAGAACTCATCATTGCTAACACTCTGTTTAAAAACCACAAAACAGATACTGGACGTGGAAGAGCCCAAACGCCATCACCACAAACCAAATTGATTTCTTCTTAATCAGCCAGAGGGCATCGTACAAAACTGCGAAGTAATCACCAAGGTAGACATCGGTAGCGACCATAGGATGGTAAGAACAAAGATATCCATCAGCAGAAAACTAGCCCGACTAAAAATAATAAAAGAATCAAACCCATGTGGATAAGCAACCAAAAACTGTACGAGAACAAGTACGAGTTTCAACTGAACCTCAAGAACCGCTTGGAAGCCATGGAAGTAGATGAACGTTGCACAGAAATCAACAACATAATCAAGGAAGAAGCAGCTAAACTTGCCAAGAGAGACAAGGAAACCGGAAAACGGACTCCAACACAGGAAGACATAGAAATCCACACACTCGACAAGAGAAGAAAGCTCTTGAGAAATAAGGATACATTATCACAACACGAGAAGATTGAGCTCTGTGAAGTGAGCAAGCTCGTCAAAAAGAAAAGGAGACAAAGGCAGAGAAGAAGGACAGAAAAAGATAGAATCGATCATCAAAAGGAAGAGGTCCAAAACAAATCGACAAGAACAGCAACAAACCCAAAATCAGCTCAATGAAAACCAAATGGAGAAAACAACAGATAGAACAGAAATACTGGAAATATGTGCTGACTTCTACAAAGATCTGTACGGCTCAAAAATAGAGTCGGGAGAAGATACAAACAGATCAAGCCCAGATGAATTAGATGTGCCACCAATTCTACAATCAGAAGTCCAAACAGCAATAAATCAAATGAAAAGAAATAAAGCACCAGGCATTGATCAAATAACAATTGATATAATGATACTAGGTGGAGAAGCTGTCATCCAAGAAATGGTCACCTTATTCAATGTCATCCTGAGTATAAAGAAGATACCAAAAGATTGGAAGGAAGCTAAAATCATCATACTCTTTAAAAAAGGAGACAAAAGTGAAGTAAAGAACTACAGACCAATAAGTCTCCTTTCGCACCAGTACAAAATATTCACAAGAGTATTACACAACAGAATAGAAAGGACCCTGGATGAAAACCAGACAAGAGAACAAGCAGGATTCAGGAAGGGATACTCAACAATGGACCACATGCAAGCTATAAACCAGATCATAGAAAAGACAAATGAATACAACCTACCACTATGCATCGGCTTTGTGGACTTTGAAAAGGCATTCGACTCCATAGAGCACCCGGCAATGTTTGGATCACTACGAAATATAGGTATAAATGAAACCTACATTAACATCCTTGAAGACATATATACAGATGCCACAGCTAAAATTCACCTAGACAATGAAATATCACCCGAGATCAAGATATGCAGAGGTGTTCGACAGGGTGACCCACTGTCCCCCAAACTCTTCAATGCAGTTCTCGAAGAAGTCTTCAAGAATGCAGAGATGGAAGAGGAAGGAATTAACATTGATGGAGAGACACTATCAAACCTCAGATTCGCTGATGATGTAGCAATTTTCACAGATTCTATCGAAAGCCTGGAAAGACAACTAAACAAGGTCTACAAAGAATGCAGCCGATTCGGACTAAAAATGCACAAAGGAAAGACAAAATATATCACAAACATTAATTCCCGAGCCGATGTCAAAATCGAAAATGAAATAATAGAAAAGGTACAGGAGTACAAGTACCTTGGGCAAACATTAAAACTACAAGACACAACTAAAGAAGAAGTGCTGACAAGAATAAAAACAGGATGGTGTCTGTTCGGAAGATACAAAGAAATCTTCTGCGACAGACAACTACCAATATCGTTGAAGAGAAGAGTTTTCGACCAATGCATACTCCCAACGATAACATACGGATGCCAAACCTGGTCAATCACCAAGGAAATATACAATAAACTGTCGACCACCCAGAGAGCAATGGAAAGAAAGATGATAGGAGTAACACTAAGGGACCGGATACCCAACCAATCAATACGAGATAAAACTAAAGTCAAAGACATGGCTAAATACGTAAACACAATGAAATGGAAGTGGGCAGGACACATAGCAAGAATGACAGACAACAGATGGACCATAAGAACCACAGAATGGCAACCAAGAACAGGAAAAGAGATCCAGGGCAGACCCCAAAAAGATGGAGAGATGATATAATAAAGTTAGTTGGGGACTTGGACAAGGACGGCAAAGAAAAGAGCAACCTGGAATGGTCTGACAGAGGGCTACATCCTACAGTGGATGGACGACGCCTAGAAGAAGGATGGAGTGCCATGTAGGTAAAGGCACGTGTCACATCTTGATAGAAGTTCCATCCCTCCCATGCTGATTTCTTGCCTTTTCAAGAAATGCAGACATGGTATCGCATCCCGTGAAACTGTGGAAGACAGGAAGGGCCAGGGATTTCTCCCTACCACAGGCCTTTGCAGGTAGCACTGATGCGACGATATGTAAAGTTCTTGCCCTTACTAAAGCCGAAAGGCAACCCAAATGTTCACATCTTGGCAAACGGTGATCAGGTGATGGAACTTGCCAATGAGGATCACCACTACATCCGTGTCAACAGTGCGCACCAAACAGTTTGTACAGTTATACAGAAGGGCATCCTGTAAGTGGATCAGCAGCCTAGTATCCGCTTCCTCGTGATCACATGGTGCCAGAAAATGGTTCCTCAGAGAATAGTGGCAGCACCAGATGTGATGATGATTTCCTTGTCTTCAGGGCAATCCACATTGGCAATCTTTTTGGAAAGGGATGCAAAGAGTTCCTGTTTGTTGGTTGGGTCATGTAAGAAGTCGGCACAGTTTGCTGGGAGCTTGTTCTTGCCTGCAACCTTTCTCTGAATGCCCTTTCCTCTTTTTTCTCTAGTGGATTCTTTTATTCTGGAGATGTACATGTATGTGTCCCATACTATGTCAACTCTTGTGGAACAAAGACCTTATCGGCATACTCATCAAATGTCAACATTGGTTGTGCACCACAGCAGCTCCATCAAGCAACTTGGCCAGAATGTTCAGAAGATCAGATTTCTTTCCCAAACGCAATTTTCTACCATCACATACATGTATAGAGGAAAATGTCCCTCACGGTGTGATCTGATGAAGATGAGATCCAAGAGCTACATGTTGAGAACTGTATCCCAGTATTGGAATGTTGGACTTTTCTGGACCATTTCCTGCCTCCATGCCTCCTTGACTTCTTCACTGTGTTCTCTTTCAGTGTGCATGCAGGAGCCAAAGCAGTCATCTGGTGTGCTAGAGCCAAAGCAGTCACCTGGTGAGCGTGCCTTGTTCTAGTCATACATGTATGTAAGGCCTTCAGAAAAGAGTTGGCAGTACCTGATGATGCAATGTCTGCTTCAGTCAGCACACTGGTCCATCTGGATCCCTCCAAGAAGTCACCATACATTTTCCACATCTCCATCTCTACATGTATGTACAGGCCACCAAACATTGCTATGAACATTGCCATGTCCTCCCCATGCGTGTTAGGCCAGGTCCACTGTACACAGAATTAAAGGTTGAGGCTCAACATTTCAAACTACTTCAACGCTTCACCGTTATCCTGTATATTAAGACCAGTGACCTGGAACATGTAGATGAAGCCAGAAAGGAGCTGTTTTGCCAGAAGGAAGACAATGGAGACACTTCCCCCAACCCAGGATGCAATATTGCAGCACACCAAGCAAGCTGCCTATCAGGTTGGAATATGGTCCACCAGTAAGCAGAGTGAACAACACGCACCTACTCCAGAAGGTTGGGGCTGGACTCTCGATGAGGACAGCCAGTCATGGGTTCCTGTGTGGAACATATTAACTGTCATCTTCTAGGCCTGCAGTCAACTAGTCAAATGTAACTGCAATAGTCAAACTGGGTGTGGTGCTAGGTGCTCATTGCAGAAAGGCATGTTGGACTTGCACTGAGCTATGCAATTGTACATGTAATTGTTAGAAGTAATACGACTGTAAACTTCATTTATACTTGTGGTATTTTCAGTGACTACCGGTATGGTATGTTAGCAATGTACCGTTTTATTATTTTTTTAAACTTTTCAGTGGTTTCTTTTTTCATGTTAATTAAAAACCATCTTATGCTTTACTAAATGACAAATTTGTATTCCTTGAGCCTGAAAGTGATCCTAAGTGGCTCAGGAGCTAAGATAGGCCTATTGGTAGATACAGGTTTTTACAAAAGAAATAAACATCTGCTGCTTTTCAAAATGGTACAGTTGTATTCCTTGACCATGAAAATGTATGTTTGGACACCAAAATTGTGTTCCTAAGTGACTTACATGTAGAAGCTGAGATACTGGTATAGTTTTTACATGGTGGCCATCTTGAAAATCCAAGATGGCCGCCATAATGTGTCTGCAGGAAGTGGTTCCTATCAAAAATGGAAAGCTAAGGCAATGGATAGCATGTGGGGAAAATTTGGTGCTTTTGTCCGGAATGTCCATATCCATCTCAAATATGGTCATAAGCTGCCTGACTCGGGTGAGTCTTGACGACCAGGCTGAAATATTATTTCAAATTATGTAAAGGTACTTACCTGACATATAATTGGAATTATATGAGGCCATAGGAGATATTTACATCCCCTCTCTTGGAACTTCAGATTTTACCTTCTTGCCCACCCATGAGTCGGCCTCAGCCAGTTAAATTTATTTATTATGTAACTTCAAAGAGAAACACTTCATTGGTTTGGAGTTGTATTTATGTAGCTGGGACTTGGAATTATTCGAGTTTTATGAATGAAGGAACATTCTTTATTCAAATGGTGATTCAGACTATATCACAGGGTGAGCAGAGTCTCTCCTCCTATGGACTCGTATAATTCCAATTATGTCAGACAAGCACCTTTACATAATTTGAAATTTTACTTTATTCACTCCAAACAGAAGTAACAAACAATGTACATGTACATGTATAAAAATATGGTAGGTTATATTAAAACTGAAAAAAAAATACACTTGAATAACTATGTTGAATTTGAAGTGCACTGGGTGGTGTTTCTGATTTGATACAAATCTGAGTGTTTTATTGCTTTATGTTGTCCTCTTTCGGCTGCTCCCGTTGAGAATCGCCACAGCGGATCATGATCTGCATATTTGATTTGGCATAGGTTTTCCGCCGGATGCCCTTCCTGACGCAACCCTCCCATTTATCCGGGCTTGGGACCGGCACTAAGCATGCACTGGCTTGTACATCCCCAGTGGCTGGGTTCAATTCGGCCCTCGCAGCAATTATGGTAAAGTGTCTTGCTCAAAGACACAAGTACCATGGTCGCGGCAAGGCTTCGAACCCACACACTCTGACGACTCTGCCATCAGAACACAAATCCGATGCACTAAACCGCTCGACCATGGCACCCCACTGTTTTATTGCTTTATACAAGTTGCAAATGTACTCTGGTTACTATAAAGAAATTATCATTTTCTGAGAAAATAAACACCTTAATTCATCAGCCAGCTTGTATATAGACCTTGTGCACTCACATGAACATGCTTCGGACATGGCCATTTTGGTGATCACCTCCTCATAAGGAAAACACCTGGGTCATTCTATGTCAAATCACCCCCCAAAAATGGAAATTTAAACCCTACCACCTTCAAATTGGTTCATATTTGGTGTATGAGGTAATTTTGGATTAAAAAGCTGAAATTTCAAGTTTTAGTCCCATTGGACCAACGGTTTTCGAGCTACGGCTGGCCATTTTTTGGCGATTTTGGCCAAAATGGGCATGACCGCCCTTTTTCAAATGACCATATCTCCCTAACCGGTGTGCCAAATTTTAATAGCTTGCTGTTGATATTGGTGTCTTTGGAAAGGTAATATCATAAGGAATACAAATTAAAGGAGCAATTTAAAGTTTGATGACCTTTTGACCTTTACTTTGACCTTGAATTTATCATATGACCTTGAGATGAACTTGGGTGAAAATTATATCCCAACATGTTTTTTCTACAAAATATAACATTTTTGTTTGCTTTCCAGCTCTTCTCAAAGTTGGCATACACCATATACTTGATGCAAACATGTGACATTCCTATGCAATGTACTATGTATACACATACATGTACATGTAAATCTATGAGATCTATGTACATGTACATGTATGAGATCAAGTTTCTACCATGTAGTCTTTATTACAGCCCGATTGAGAATGAATAAAGTGCATCAGCAATATTAATGATCCTTCAGTAGTCTGAAGATTAATCATTTAAATGTAACATGTTTTCAGTTATCAACTTGAACAATGATTCAGTCTGGGCATCATTTTCTGAGATAAAATACTTTCTGGAAAAGGATGTCAGAGATGGAATGTTGATCTTGCACAAAATATCTTCTGTAACCTAGCATTTGTCCGTTTGCCAATATAATTGAGGAGTTGAACGAGACTTACCTTGGGAAGTTGATGTTTAACTGTTTAGCTGATGTTCTATACTGCTCTCTGGATGGATATTAGGAATTACATGGGATACGATCGCGCATGCGCAAAACCAGACTTTAAAGAAAAAACATGGATCAGTTCCAGCAAAACTACCCATGACATAATTGGCCACAAGCTAGGCCAATTTCTGAACATGTAACAACATGTAGAAAGAAGGGTGGGAGGGCGAGGACATTGGTGGATCCAGGGGGGGGGGGGCTAAGGGGGCTGTAGCCCCCCCTAAAATCGTTTTAAAAAAAATTTAAAAAGGAGAGAAAGAGAGAGAGAGAGAGAGGGGGGGGGGGGAGAACGCACTCCCATTCCCACAGTGTGCTTTGTTTTTCTCTCCCTTTGATTATTTCATTGTAATTTTTGTAGTACTGAAAAATAATTGTTTTTGATTCTCAGCCCCCCCCCCTAAAAAAATGTTCTGGATCCGCCCATGGAGGATGTAATTCCTAATATCCGTCCAGAGAGCAGTATAGAACCGAAGTTAAACATCAACTTCCCAAGGTAAGTCTCGTTCAACTCCTCAATTCTATACTGCCCTCTGGCGGATACGGAATTCCATGGGATTTCAAAGCAACTGGTTCTGACCCATGTTATCCTCCCAGACAAAGAGCGTTCAAGCAAAAATAGTTATACCAGAATAATAACACAACAATTTTGCAACAATAAGTGAAGTTCAAAAAACATTTTATTCCCCTACCAAAGGGTCAACAAAGCAAAACATTGCTCCCAACATCATAAGCACACAGAACTATTTAAGTTCTGTAAAACTTTTGATATAAACATTTAAAACTGCACTTCAACTGTACAGTCAGTTTAGCAATCAACAAGATTACCAAAACAAGGCAAAACAGTTGCCACAATGAAGGTTACACTCTGCATTTAGTCCAATGCCCAAACATTACAGTGAACTATAAACAGTAAGAACATGGCTATAGTCCTAATCAATGTTCCTTGCTCCTGTAAACAGGGGGAATTAACTTTTATTTGTGGCATTTAGCACAATTTCACCCATGGTTCTCTGTGTCTTTATCGGTTTATTGTAGTACTTTGCGATGGTCCTTGCGCTGCTCCAACCTGCAGTTTTGAGGATCTGCTCAAGGCATCCACCAGCTTTGACTGCCTTGGACGTGGATGCCAATCGGACACTATGGGGCTTGTAAACAGAAACATCAACCCCCGCCTTGGCCATAGATGTTTTGATCAAACAACTGATTGTTGATGCTGATACGCACTTATGAGGTTTCATATAGCTAATGAACAATCTTGACTCGTCCTTTCTTAGGGTACTGGTTCTCTCTATATACTCAGCCAAGACCGTGTAAACACAAAGACCCTTATCAACTGGATATGCTTTAAACTCAAGTACGGGGGGGTAATACCCTTGCCGACTTTGCTTAAGGTCTGCCATTCCTACATGGAAACAGAATTTTGACGATTTCCTTGCCATGTTGTTGAGATTTAGTACTGTCAGAGTTTGAGCCCTAGCACCTATTAATAGTGCAACTAATGCTACTGTATTCAGCGTTAATAACTTCATTGTCAATTTTTGACTGGTGAAAGTGACCTCAAGTATTTAAGAAGGATCGAAACATCCCACATTTCACTATATCGAGGCACAGGGGTCTAAGAAACTTAATAACCCATGGATGACATCCAACAGTAATCCCCCCCTTTCCATACTATGAACTGTGATAATGCACTTCGGGCTGTATTGATGGCACTATAACCGAGGCCTTCATCATACAACTGTGTTAGAAAATCAATAACTACATGGATAGGTGGCGTAATACAATTAACTTTCCACTGCTTACAAAATGAGTTCCATTTTCGCAAGTAAACTGAGTACTGTTTGTGTGTTCCAGATTTCCATGCACACAGGATGATGGATGTAGCCCGCTCCGATAGTTTAGACTCTCTTGAGGCTTTCCTGATAGATGACCTGCTATCAGAACTAACTTCTTCCTCAGAGGGTGCAATGTGCTGTTGAATTGTAGAGTTAACAGTTTGTCCATTTGAGGCAACAAAACTGGTTTCTTGGTCATCATTTCTAGGAAGACAGTGAACCACGGTTGAGTTGGCCAATTCGGTACTGTCATTAGCGCCGTCCCCCTGTCGGACTTCAGCTTCTGTAGTATGTGTCCGATCAAGCTGAAAGGAGGAAAAATATAAGCATAAAAGCCTGACCATGACTTTGAAAAAGCATCAATAAACTCTGCTTGAGGGTCTCTCTGCCAAGTTACATAACGACTGCATTTTGCATTTAACCTGGAGGCAAAAAGGTCAAGGTCTGGTCTGGTCTACCATATATTTGCACCAGCCTGTCGAAAACACGTTCATGCAGTGACCATTCACATCTATCATTGAAATGTCTGCTTTCAAAATCAGCCTCAACATTATCCTTTCCAGGTAAATGGGAGGCAGAAATCCAAATATTTCTTGGTAAACACCATTCCCACACCTTTCTTGCCAAATTATTCAGTTGGGGTGTTTTACCACCCATGTGATTCAAATAGGCAATGGCAGTTGTATTGTCCATTAAAATTGACACATTCTTTCCTTTGGTTTTGTATGCACAAGCCTTTAAAACAAAAAAGGCCCCAAGAAGTTCTAGGTAATTTATGTGCTGTAGTCTTTCTAAAGCATCCCATCTGCCTCCAAATTATTCACTCTCACATGTCCCACCCCATCCTTGTGTAGATGCATCTGAGGTGAGGACTAAATCAGCATTTGCTTTTATTACAGGACTTCTTTGAGAAGCCAAATTGTCTGTCCACCAAAGTAAATCTGACTTCATTTCGGCAGTTACGATCATTTTTGCATCAAAGTTTCCTTTGCTCAGTTTCAAAGCTTCATCCTTGGCATGTTCCAATTCTCTGTATTTCAGTGGGCCTACATTTACCCCAGGAAAAGATGCTACGAGGCTACCTATTACTCTGGCTACATTTTTAATGGTATCTTCTCTTTTTTCTGCCAAATCCTTGCATAACAAGACTATGTTTTGAACTTTTTCTTTGGGTAATGTAACAGTCATTGTATCTGAGTCAATAACAAACCCCAAATGGGTTAATTGTTTACAAGGCACCAGGACTGACTTATCCCAATTGATCACAAAACCAAGGTTTTTTAAGGTTCTCAAAACAAATGTTACAGAAGTGATTAGTTCTGCTTCAGCGCTTGCTACAATGAGCATATCATCAAGAAAACCTGTGACATTATGCCCCATTCTACGCAAAAAAGCATAAACTGGTTTCATCAGTTTAGCATACTTTCGTGGAGCACAAGAAAGCCCATTTGGCAAACAGGTGAATTGAAACAAAGAATCTCTCCAAATAAATCTAAGAAATTTTCTAAATCTTGGTGCACTGGAACACCATAATATGCATCCTTCAAATCTATTGATGCCATAAAGCAACCTTTAGAAATTAGCTTCAGCGCAATATCAAATGTCTCCATTTTAAAATGGAAGTATTCAACATTGTAGTTGAATTGCTTCAGGTTCAGAATAAGTCTATGTGAACCATTCTTCTTAGGTACTAAGAAAATGCCTGAGAATTTCACCCTCTTCCGTAACAGCGTTTTCTAAAACCTGTTTTGGGGTTAGGTTCATTATTTCTTTATCGATAATGGAACTCTGTTCCTTGTTAAATTTAGATATTGTTATATTATTCTGTGTAGGTGGAGCACCCTCTGTAAATTCAATTATGCAACCTGCTACTGTCTGCAGTAGCTCAGTATCTGAAGTAATGTCCCTCCAATTGTGAACAAATTTGCTCAACCTACCAGCATAAAAGTGGTGGATTTGTGCTCAGATTTAAAATTTTTACATTTGAGTTTGAGCCTACCTCACCTTTGTTGAAAGGTGCAGAAGATGAAGCTGGATGTGTACTTCGAGCTTGCATCCCTCCGGGTCTCTTCATGCCATATATACCCCGAGAAGGGTAGGGAGCACTTGTCGGACGATTGCCTCTGCCCCTACGCATGGGGCCTGGACCCTGATACTGTCCACGTGGAAAATAGCCCCCTCTGTAACGGGGGTATCGGTATGCTCCTGATCCCCTGGTGTAGAAGGTAGATTTACCTGGCCTCAGTTGGCTGACTGTCTTGTAGGATTCTCCAATATCCTTGATCATTTTCTCAACATTTTGGTTGCTGCCATATATTAAGTAAGCATTATGCTCAAAATCTGATGAAAAAAGATTCTCATAACGCCAAGCCAGTTCAGGTTTTTGGAGCTCTCGGCGACGCAGGCAGATATTGTGTAATCCATGGCCCAACATGGCAAGACCTGTCATGCCTACCGCGGTTAATTCATTAGCGACGTCAGCACTTAAAACTGCACTGTTGTTCTTGGTCACATGCTTTTGAATGCTATCCACAATTTTGGTGAGGCAACAACCCGCTTTAGAAACTGCTGTTTGAATGACTTTCATTCACTCATAAAATTTTTCGGTTTGATGTTTCAGTAGCTTCAATACCAGTTCGTCAGTCTCAACTTGACTACGAAGCTCAGTGCAATTATCAGTGCGCTTTATCTCCGTCGACTTCTTTCGAAATACCTCAAAATCCATACCTTTCTGAAACATTTTGTTTACTCCATTTTTTTATTTTTTATTATTGGTTTATTTGCATTCCTCTCGTGGCCCAAGGGCCAAATTACAAGAATGTTACAATAAAAACATTAAAAATACTAAACAGTTAAAATGAAAGAAAAACGAAAGTAATGGTCCAGCCAAAACAAAAAGAATAAAATTGCACATAAAGTAAGAACGGAATATACAAAGACGGATGGCACAGCCACAAAGGGCGGACACGGCTTCACAGGTCTCTTCTTTAGGAGTCATAAACTCCGCAAGATATTCATCGAAATTGCTGACGATTGGGTCAACATTGGCGCTGTCCTTCTCATTTACGTAATCATCATCGACCATGTTTACGGTCTCGGTCAATGCAGCTGTGTTAGCGCACTTTGACCTCTCGTCTTCACACGGTTGCGAAGCCTCATATTCCTCCGCAGCAGAGTACTGATCACCGCCATAGTAGTCATCCCATTCGGTATCATGGGGCGGGTAAAAATAGTCCGCGTGATAGTACGATGATTTTCTTTCTCTAGTTGAACTTTTTTCATGTTCTTCACCTCTTCTGTTAAGTCTTTCATAGTTTTGGCCAGTTGGCTCAAAGTTGAGGACATTTCCGTGTTGCTTGGCCGCAACTGTGACTTCTCGGTACGTTGCCGCCACTTTTTTACGTGCAACTACATGTGTGTTCTTTTTTGTCACATTTGCTGTTTGCGGTCTGAGAATGACATTGTCTTTTCCCATATTTGTTGTTTCTGGATTTTGTGAGCCATTGGCATCACTTTTGTCTATGTCACCCTTACCAATTGGGATTAGGGATTTGGTAAGGTTTTATAAACAAAAAACCTGTAATTTTCTGCTACTTTTGTACCCAAGATCTGTACGTCGAACGTCTGGTTCGCATTAGCGTTCGCTACTGGTTTTGCGCATGCGCGATCGTATCCCATAGAATTCCATATCCGCCAAAGGGCAGTATAGAATTGCTTTTCTGGTCCATGAGGATGCATGAAATTGATGTGGTAGTCAAACTCCTCAGAAATTTTCGTCCACCATACCAATCCATGGAAAGCCGTCCTAAAGACAGCAGACAAAGTGTTGTTCCTTTATTTCCAATTGCAATGTTGGTTCAGGTCCTGATCCTGCATTATTACTCTTTGAAATAGATACTAAACCCGGAGCGTTGGCTTGGTCACTCAACTTGTACACATGAAGTGTAGATGTAGATTTGGAGAATGGAACGATCTTGTGGTAATATACATGTAGTGTCCCCTTCTATTTATGTGTGAGTGTGAAGTTGGTCTTAGGTTTTGGAAGACACTCGAGACTCGTTTCCGAATGGTTTTATATGGCATATATTAAGGTTGAAAATCAGACTGGGGAGATGAAACGGGAGATGAAACGGGGAAATGAAATTCTCATGAGCAGAAGGGATCAAATTTACAAATGAAGATGTGATGGCTCTCAGCTATCAATCAAACTGATAATTGAAAACATGGTAAATGATTAATCTTTAGATTTTAAATGATTAATCTTTAGATTTAAGGATCATTAAGGTTGTTATTGTCACTTTAAAAGTAGTTAATTCATTCTCAATCAGGCTGCAACAAGGACTACATGTATATGG
Organism: Zoroaster sp. YZ-2022; assembly: GCA_029582265.1. Classification (NCBI taxonomy): domain Eukaryota; kingdom Metazoa; phylum Echinodermata; class Asteroidea; order Forcipulatida; family Zoroasteridae; genus Zoroaster; species Zoroaster sp. YZ-2022. The sequence goes on along the minus strand of CM055825.1, from coordinate 14,438,140 downwards.
TTAGAACTTGATCTCATACATAGATTTACATGTACATGTGTATACATAGTACATTGCATAGGAATGTCACATGTTTGCATCAAGTACATGGTGTATGCCAACTTTGAGAAGAGCTGGAAAGGAAACAAAAATATTATACCTCAATTTTGTTATATTTTGTAAATGTAGAAAAAACATGTTAGGATATAATTTTCACCCAAGTTCATCTCAAGGTCACATGATCCACAAGGTTAGATTCAAGGTCAAAGTAAAGGTCAAAGGTCAAACTTTAAATTGCTCCTACATAAAAAATAATGGCAAATTTGGATTCCTTATGATATTACCTTTACAAAGACACCAATATCAACAAATTTGGCAGACAGGTTAGGGAACTTGAAATTTCAGGTTTTTGAGCTAAAATTACCCCCTACACCACGGAATGACCCACCACTTGACTGTATAATGCACACAGTCAGAGCAACAACATCCTCATTGTTTCTGAAAGTGTGAACTTTCATTCCCATTAATAAATGCCTGTATCTGATTTGCTTTCAAAATGTGATTATTTAGTAAATTTTTGTTTTGTATTAGGTCATATACAGTAAAACACCAACTATAAGCACATTAGTCAGCATGGTGCAAAAGAAACTCATGCACCCTGTTTGGCTAACTGAAACTGGTACGTGACTCACATACGCACCACACTTGGTGTCATGACGTTAACTGCACAATATCTATACAACAGCACTAGTGTCCTGGGTTGAACAGTTAAAGTATTTACCTCATCATGAGTGATATTTGTGAAGTCAACACCGTTGACACTCAACACCAAGTCCCCTCGTTTCATACCCACTCTGAAAGCACTGGAATCAGGAATAACCTTTGATAAAAGAATCAGACTGAAAAATCAGAATCAAAGCTTTGAAGACAGAGTTTGAGGTTGGTAAAACAAGTCTGCTATAATTATTCCAAGAGAGCTAAACTTACTAAAAAAATAGTTTGTACAGGCACTTGTTGTGCTGCTTGCACATTATGGACATACTCACATGCACTTTCTAATTATCCTATTTATCCTGGGTCGACTGATCAGTGATTATCACCGTTTTCCCTCAGGGCCCAGCCTTGAATTGGAAGAGTAGTCATGGTTTTGTTATGTTTTTTTAAACCGACACTGAACTGAGGGATTTTCACTATACTGAAATACCGCCAAATCCATTTTTCAAAATTAAAACTGCACTTTTATAAAATCATCCATTTTTGAGCCCCACAGTAGGGCAATTTTTTTCGACAGTTGAGGCTTACTTACTGGTCCTCATTGTATCCTTGTTCTTCGGCGACGATTATTAAATTAACAGGTTTCCCGTGATCATTAACCCTTGCGTACGGCGCAATAATATGGACTGCTGGACGGTTTGCCGGTATTATTTACCGAGTGAGGGCAGTGCGGCCAACCAAGAAACATCTGTCGGGCCGGGTTGAACCCGGCCGTAGATAGGGTGCTGGTATAAAGAGATTTTACAACTACGTGTACATGTGCACGACGAACCGTGTTTTATATTTTACTTATTGTATATTGTATTAGAGCTTCTGTCCCCTGGAAATGGTGTACAATATAGTTATTTCTAATAACCTCCGCTGGATACTATCAAATATTTTTTTATTTTGTAAAAACAGAAGCAAGGACCAAACTAAATACAAATAAAGACTAAAGACAATGTCAGGTGGTTTCAAAGTATTTTATTCAAGATGAAGACACTCTCACGTCAACCAGTTTTGAATTTACTCTTACGTTTTACTCTTTACTTTTTCTCACAATTTACTTGACTTTTTTCATGTCACTTTTCTTTCTTGAATTTACTGTTTATCTTATCCCACGAGTGACTGCTTTCGCAAGCTTTCACGCGACACCATGTAAAAAACTAACATTCTATGAGAGTACACACATTAATATCGTTGGTCATGCACTATCCGATATGTTCATTTAAATTTGCCATACACAAATCTGTGATGACAAAAGACATTGTTAACGTAAAAACAAATTATATCATAACTCTAATTCTGTAAAAGAACTGACCTTAACATTTTAGAGTTATGAGTAATGATATCTAGGGTACTAGCATCGAAAACATGAGTTAAAATGCACAACTGTTTGAAGTACAAGTAGAAAAACGTAGAGCGATCATGATGGACCTCACAAATTAATCTGTGCCGACAAAAAAGTTGTTCAAGTGGAAAGAAATTAAACCATAACTCTAATTCTGTAAAAGAACTGACCTTAACATTTCAGCATTATGTGTTGCTGATATCTACTGTAGGCTACTAATAATGAAAACATGCCGACCGCCTCTTAGAAAATGATATTTTGGGTGAGAATAATTATTTTTATTAAAATACGCTAGTAGCGAGTGAGTACATTTTAATCTCACAAAAGAGCTCTTTTGTTTATAAGCGCTACAATCGTATTTGATAAGAAAACTGATTTTTTTATAAGAGCCAACTGGCATCTTATAAAATGATATTTTTGAAATGAATTTCTAAAAAAAATTAGTTTAAGTAAGAATAATTATTCTTACTTAAAATACGCTAAAAGCGAATGAGTACATTTTAATCTCACAAAAAAGCTCTTTTGTTTATAAGCGCTACAATCGTATTGTAATAAAAAGTGAAATTGATAAGCAAACTGATATTTCTTAAAGGCGTTAGGCATGCGGCATCTGACATACTACTGCGGACCTTTAACGAACACCTTTAACGAACACCTTTAACGAACGCCTTTAACGAACGCCTTTAACGAACGCCTTTAACGAACACCTTTAACGAACCTTAAAAAAGTGAGATAAAAGAGACTTTAAAAAGTGAAGAAATTATACGACTATTATCTAGTTGTATAATAAAGATGACTACTAAATATTTATCGAAATGGACATTGTCAGAATTGAAAAAATTTACACAAGAGAATCAAATTCGTATAATTTCAAACGGTACGAGTAGATTTAAAAAACGTGTTTATTACAAAGCTGTAAAATCATATAAAAAAAAAAATCATAGACAAAAACCATTGTATGAATCAACCTTGGTTGAATTGAAAAGGCGCGTAGCGGTTGAAAATATTGAGCTACCGTTACACGGCTCGGGAGCGAGATCGCGGTTGATTAGAAAAGACTACATTAACGCTATTAAAAGGTTTCACAACCGAGAAACCAAGTTGAGGTTTAATCGCCACATTAATGGTGGCAGTTATTTACGTCAACATTTAATGATTGTTCCGTTGAATCACAGCAAAGAAAAAGATTTAAATGTTTTTTTGAGAGCTGTAAAACCAAAGATTATCACCGAGTTGGATAAAGACTTGCAGGATTTTAAATCGTTAAAGTTTATGATATACGTGCGCATTAAATTACTTAAAGTAAAACCAAATAGCACGGATGAAGCTGAACCAAATTTGCATAATAATAGCCAAATTGTTTTATTGAATTTGTATGATATCGAAAACATACTCGATACGATCATTTCACAAATTGCTGAAAAATTAGAAAAATACACTCACGAAGGTAGTGGATGGGTAGTAGATCGCATCGAAGAAATGAACGTTAGAATTAGCAAGTATCAGCCTCTGAAAGGTGGTAGTTATATCGAGCTATGTGATTATATTAAAAATAAAAAAGCATGCATCAACGTAAAAAACAAAGACGATAATGATGAGAGGCGATGGGCTAGACACGCTCATCATTTCCAAACGGCGATCGAGTTTATGGAACTAACACACCCCGGAATCACCTCTATAGATTATCATAAATATATAAAAAGAGCGCTATCAAGAACCCGCATGATGTACTACACGTAGTTTAAAAAGTGAGGAAATTTTTTAAATATTATCTAGTTGTATAATAAAGATGACTACAAGAGTTCCTTGCGAATGGCTTTTAGTTGGTAAAACAGACAAGTGTTGTATTACAACTAGTAAGAATACGGTATATTGTTATTTACACAAACAGAGGGTCAATAGTGGAAAAAGTATTCCTATTGCGTGTAAAAGATGTAAAAAAGGGACAAAAGCAAAGGTGGGTTTGTGTACGAAATGTGCAAAGATAACGAGAATAAACCATTATTATCATTTACAAGCTGTAGAAGGAAAAGCTAGACGTTTGTACAATAGAGTGATGAAAGAATTGTCAGAAAGATAAATTACGTCGCTGGGGCGTACGGGGGAGGTCTATCGAACGTTTTTACACGCTCCGCTACTCGCGAAGCGTGTTTTTGATTACACCGAGTTGTATAATAGCTCTTATTTATCATCAAAGCTACTTTAAACTCAAAAGTTTTTCTATAAGAATTTTTTTTTCTGCATTTATAACATCAGAGTTTACTTTTGTTTTAACCTCTGGTACACTCTTTGCGACAGCGTTACGGATTTTTTCTTTCATTTTATAATATTTTTCTCGCTCTTCACACACGAGCACAAATTCTTCTTGACTGATGTAACCGTCTTCTAAAGCTTTACTAACGTGGTTTTCGATCGTGTCGAGTTTACTCAACGCTAAAATTCGTATTTCATCGTGTTTTTTAGCTTTTTTATAACATTTATTTTTCGCGTATCTAATAGCGAAAGCTGCGCCACCCAACCCCAAAGCTAAACCTTCTAAAGCGAATCCTACCGGTGATGATACGACCGTAGCGATACTAGCTATTCCGATGGCTCCCGCTCCCATACAGCCCAATTCTGCGAGAGTTTCTACAACGTCGCAAGCGTTTATGATTTTATTATATTTTTTATATACGGCTTCACGTTCGTTTATTTCGATTCGTAATTCTTTTTGAATATCATTAATTTTTTGCAATCGAAATGTTTTAGCATCATTCGTCAAAGGGGGTAAGTTTGGATAAAGTACTTTCGTCGATTCTATAGGCACGCTCATTGTTTTATTATAGTAAAATATTATGTTTTAAAACGGAATAGTTCTAACGATTAACTCGTAACAGATTCCTTTATTTAGAGAGCCCATTAAATTTATAGTTATATATCGTTTAATTCTGATACCATCTAATTTTGAAAGGTGACAAAATGAGTATTCTACATATCGTGCTGCATTCGCAGTAAACGCAAAAGATAAAATATCTGATGTATAGCTATCAATGTGTCCAATTCCCGTCAAAGATTTTGAATTATTTCTACCTACGTTAGTTTTAATATTAAACGTTAAAGACAACGAGCCTACAAATATATTAATCCTTAATATATTTGTTAACCAATATAATTCAACATCTAAATCTCTATAAAAAACGTGCTTGCGTGAGAGTTCACTAGGTTCGATGTCCCCAAATTCAACATATCTTTTCAACTCGGTATCGCTATCGCTCTCTTTAGCGATACTGTTAACTCGCTCTATCGTTCGACTCGGTCCGTAAATGCTCGCCATATTTATTATACCAAAATTATTTAATTTGACGGTAAACTTGCTATTTTTATATTAAAACAGATTTTTGAATTTAGCGAACCGAAAAAACTCGCTTCAACAAAAACTTTTCTAACGTTTCGCATTTTAAAACACATTTCGTATTTTAAATGTTGCGTTTCATTTTCTAGAAAATGAAACTTTTCATCTCGTTGCGGAGAAGGAATATAATAAATGTTGGCGGCGTAATCGCGCGTCGCCGAATGCGTAGTGAAACTATTAGTTTTTATAAACTGCGTAAAAATGCTACAATACGTAGGCGCGGTCGTAAACAAGAAAAAGGGTTGTTTAAACGTTTCGTGCCATCCTAGTACGACGCCGACTTTTTCGATTAAAACTACTCGCCATAAAATTTCGTCTCTGTTTAGATATCCGTGATGTTCGTAAATTTCGCTTTTCGATTCATCGCTAGCGCTCGTTCTAATATTTGTTATACGCTTCGCGTCAGCGCGACTAGGTCCATAAATACTCGCCATTTATATTATTTCAACATTTAAAATAATGGGGAAACCGTGATTATGTATATCTCTACTTTTACTATCTCTAACTCGAAAACTCAACTCGTTAAAAGTTCCGAGTCGTAATTTTTTTGCTAATGGATTTGTATATTGCATGTACATGCTTTCACCAAACGACGCGTCTCGCAAAGGAAAAGAGTTTAAAATTGTGCAGGGTTTTCCGTTGAAATAATTATCGGTTGTAGAAATTTGATCACAATGAATGTATAAAAATTTAAAAAGTTGTACGTCAATTTTGTTGCTGTATTCCCCCGCGGTTAGAGATTCGCTATGCAACCCCAATAAATTAGCCAACCCAGATGAAAATTTAACGCTCTTGTTCACTTGAGCTAATATTAACGTGTATTCACCCTTGGATTTATCGATTCTAAACGTTATCCAAGGCTCATTTTTTGTTATAATCTCGATAATTTCGACAATGTTGTAAAGGCCCGCCTCGATAAATTTTACATCACCTTCCGATTCACCCACCGTACGAATTAGTATTCTTTCTTTTTTACGTATGTTGTAATATCCCACCCAAATGTTTACGCTGTGTAATATAATCGAGAGATTATCTTGTCGATTATCGATGACGTTGTATAATTGAATCGACCCGCCTTCTTTACCAATTTCGATTTCAAACGTATGATACATTTTATTATATTTTAATATAATAAAATGTCGTTTCCATTAGCATTCGAGAGTAATTTTACGTATTCGTACGAGCAATCTGGAAATTTTAAAGCGCCTCTTGATTTTAACGATAGTGATTTAACGAGTATAAACATTTACGTAAACAAGAACGAGTTTTTTAACGTTCGTTTTAATAATGTTTTCAACGACTACAAGCTGCCTCGCGTTAAAAGCGACGACGTTGTCGACGATTGGTATTCAAGCCCGCTAAAATTTTATCAAAATCAAATAAATTTTGTGACGTACTGCGCCACGACGAGGTGCGGCGTGAGTTATCAACATTTAAACCATTTAAACCCTATGATTCGTAGTTTTTTTTAGATTTCACGTCTATTATCAAATTAGACGATTGCTCAAAGAAATGAGCTGCCCCGCATCTTTTCAAAATTTTTACGACGCGTTTGCCAATAATATAGACGTTAGCGCGTACAAAAAAATATGTAAAGAATTTCACCTTTCTCAAGCCTCCAATTGGAAACAACGAGTCGATTTAAATTCAAACGGATTAGGAACGGCTTATTATTATGATGACGGTTACAAAGCGGTACCCGGAAACAACTACGATAAAAGTAGTTTGAACGTTATTTCTACCGAGGTGACCGATTACGATTATTACAAAACTGCGACTAAAATGAGTTTTGGAGATTTTCCTTCGACCTATACGATCGCATTCATTTCACAATCTTCAACAGAGCTCGCTTGGTCAAAATTTATAATCAGCGAGTCTAAAGGTTTTACGGACGTTGGTACGCAACGAATAAACGACTCATTAAGAACGTACGTTTACGCGATTTTAGGAGCTCAAGCGCAAGCAAAAAGCTCATTTTTATCGGGCGGTACGGGTTTAGACGCGCAACGCGAATTTATAAATATAGTAGAAGCAGAGATTGACTCTCCGGTTGATTTACAAACTAGCATTCAACGATATCAAGATGTTTTACAATACGCTCGCAGTCGTTTAAACTTTTGTTTAGGAGAAAATTTATACATGATGCCTAGCGATATGAATTTACGAATAGGAACGTACGTCGGATACAACAATAATCTATTAATCGCGACGAGCGGTTTATCTTTAGGTTCAAATTTAGATACAAATTCAACGCCCGCTATTCCTCCTATTTTACCTTTACAAACGCAACAATCAACAATTACGAAACATGTAGAAGAAGATTTAGAATCATCTTCTACAATAGCACACCCGCAAGACTCTTTAGAAGATGCGATAAAAGAAGTTAGCGATGCTAGTCATCAAGAAGAAAAAAATTCTTTAATACTTGGTTTTGCGATTTTAGCCGGTGTAACCGTTATGATTTATGAATTGTTATTTTAACATTTTCAGAGTATAAGCTAAAACTAATACTCCGACTCCACTTAGCGCTAACCATAAATGTTCTGCCGTCCACGCGACAATGTTGGAAGCTGTTTTAAATAGCCAACTTACTATACTACCGATAATGGCTGGCAAAGCGGCTAAAGCTTTCGCTCCCAGTTTAGATAATACATTCGCTAGATTTTTTAATGTTTTTTGTATCCACTCTTTTACACCGCCGCTTGGTGGAGTTGGTGGAATGGGTTCTGGCGCAGGAGTTGGTGTAATGGGTTTTGGTATACCTATCGATTTTACGATAAAAGCAATGGTCATACTAAAAGCTGTTAATATACTGATAATCGTTACACCTTGTTCTCTAAATAAAGTTTTAATTTTATCTCCTAACGTAATATCCCTTTCTAACATTTTTTGAGCCGTTTCTTTAATTCTATTAATTTGACTACGAAGAACGTAGTCATGCGCATCTATTTGCTCTACGATTACTCGTTTATCATCTACTAGTTCTAGCAATTCTTGATGATACTTTTTTATTGATTTTTTATCAATCTCTCTTTCTTCAGCGTCGCTAATTACTTCTTTCATATCATAAATTCTTTGGTTTAGTGTTTTTAATTTACTTAAAAGATTTAATTGTTCGCCTCGACTCGTAGCCATAATGTTATCAAGCGCTATTACTTCTCGCCATTGTATGTTTAATTCTGTTTGAGTGTTTTGATCTCTCGAACGTTCGATAGCTTCTTGAACTTGTATTGATTTTTCTACGCGTTGTTGAGGTATAGATGGTAATTTTCTACGACTAACGAACGTACCATCTGAATTTAGTATAAAATCTGGATTTGTTTGAGCTTCTATATTTTTTACCCAGATAGTATCAGTACTACCATCTGGTAGTATTATATCTATTTCTGTTGCGTCTATAATGTTAGAAATAGATACATGTTGTGGACCGAAAGCTGTTAAATCACTTCCAGTTAAACCTTTGATCGAACCTAATTTTAAAAATCCACCCGTTTTTAAATTAGTTAATCGTATTTCTGTATTACCTTTTATAAAAAAAAGTAAACCCACTTTTTTTTCATTTAGTTTATACTTGAATCTTGTATAGTCTTTTATAGAGTTTAAAAAACCTATACTTGTATAAAAATCATCGACTATATCTTTACGTAATCTATTTTCTTGAGATAAAGTCGGTGTACTAAAAGAAGTTTCTCGTTCCATCGGAATATCACCCAAGTTGTTATCACGCAAGTCATCATCCAAATATTCATCTTGGGGTTGATTAAACATTGGGTCTAATTCTATATATGGGTTTCCTCCTTCTTCCATTTTATAATATCTTTTATTTTAATAGTTTATAACTCGCGTAACCAACTACACTCATACCAATAATGATAAATACAATCTCTCCCGTTTTTTGATCTTCGCTAACATCGTAAAAATCTTCTAATCGCGGTTCTTTACGTAAATCGAGAGGCAAATTTATTCTTTCGTTAGCTACTCGCGAATATTCTTGCATCGCTTCGTCGATACTATTAAACGTTCTTATCGAGCTCGATTCTTTTTGTATTTTCTCATTTAAATAATCTAGATATTTTAAACGCTTTTTACTAAATTCGTCTCTAGCTTTCGAAAGATGTTCCAACGCTAAATCGTGTCGTTTGCGTTCTCGTTCTGCGTCATTGCCACGTAAATTACTAAATAAAAAATTCGATCCGGTAAACGCTAACGCGTTGATTACCGCGCCTCCAACCATCATCGCTATAGATACCATTTATAATCAACAACACATAAAAAATAGTGTTGTTAAATATAGTTTTACAAACTTATATAAAAAATTATTATATTTACTAACGTTAAATATGACAAATAATACGTACGGAGATACGCTGGATCCATACAGAAGAATAAGAGAACCTCGAGGCTTAAAAGGAATGCGCCAAAAAGTCGTCATTACAAACAATCCGAGTACCATAAACGAAAATCAATTGTTGGCGGTTCGTTTTCCAAATTTAGGAATGAACGACGTCATCGTTCCGAATACAACTCGATTAGCTTTCAACATTGAACTCGTTAGCTCAGGCGATGAAAATAGAACGTTGGTACAAAATGTAGGCAGATACATTGTAAAACATATAATAATTAAAATGGAAGGAAACGAAATATTTAGTTTAGACGATGCGGATGTATTCAATTGTTTTAAAGACGAATGGCTGACCAAAGATCAACGCGAAAATTTAACGTATCAAGGAATAGAAGATGTAAACGTGACTAAAATAAGAATAGACGCTAGTGATAAAGATGTAGCCGCAAACGGCGGAAAAGATAAAGCTGTCGCAGACGCGTATAAAAATAGATATCACATTCCACTCGATTTTGAATTGTTGACCGATCATCAACCTTACTATCAGTCGGGCATCGGAGATCGATTGACTTACGAACTCATGTTTAATAAATTTAGTAACGTAATCAAAAGCACCGACGACAACGCTAAATATGTTATAAGTGGAATTTCTTTAGAATTTGAGGTTGTTCATATGCCGGAACTCGCTAGAACAATTAGAAATCAATACAGCGATAGAACGAGTATATTGTTTGATCACGTACTGAGACAGAGCGTAACTACGTACAACAAAAAAGATACAATGTGGAATATAAATTTAAATACTCCGGCAAAAAGTATGAAAGGAATATTGTTTCTATTCAAAGAACCCAACGTGAAAGAAAGCAACAAGTTTTATAATCCGAAAATAACAAAAGTTAGTATTACGATCGAAGGCGTTCCCAATCAACTCTACGCGCACGGAATGAAAAGATATCAACAATGGGAAGAGATTTCAAAATATTTCGGTGATTCGAGAAAACAACACGCTATACGAGTTGTGAAAGCTCTAGATTTAAGTAACATCAAAATAGCGAATTATTATCATGATAAATACGGTTTATTTTTAGATTTAAGAACGAGTACCGATAATGTATTACACGGAAGCGGAAGACGAGTGCAAAACTTATCCGAAGGAATTACCATTCAAATTGAAAAAGAAGCCGAGAGTGCGGGTGAACTAAACATGTATACTTTTATTATCATGGACGCGCAACTAAACATTAGAAACTCGCGTTTCGAATCGGTCGATTATTAAACATCGAGTGATTATTAAAAAACGTTTAATATTAAAAAGAAAATGTTACCTAAATATCCACACGCCGCGTTAATTTGTGGACAAACGGGATGCGGTAAAACTGAATTTGTTTTAAATTTATTACAAAATGAATATTTTAAATATTTTGAAAATATCGTTATATTATGCCCTACCATTTTCAACAACGATGCGTACAAAAATAGAAAATGGGTTCTAAACGACGATAACGTACACGTTAACGATTTAAACGACATATCGCTGAATAGGGCTATACAAATTTATAGCGACGCTTTCAAAACGGAAGAAACGTTGTTTATTATAGACGATTGCAGCGCGAATAAACAGTTGCATTATAAAAAATACGACGAGAATAATAAATGTATGATCACGCAATTGGCTTTTAGCGGTAGACACGTACGACACAGCTGTTGGATTCTTTCGCAAAAATATAATAGCGTATTGAAAGATTTTAGAGAACAACTCAAATGGGTGTGTTTATTTTATTGTAAAGATAGAGACTCGTACGAGAATTGTCTTAGAGAAAATGATGTTATACCAACTCGCGAGTTGAGAATGGAAATTCATGAAAAATTAAAACGAGTTTTACACCGTAAATTAATTTTAAAAACGGATCAGCCTACCGGTTGGGAAATACGTGACTGAGCGATTACCGTCAAGTCGTTGGCAATTACTCGTGGGTAAAGAGCAATTACTCGTGGGTAAAGAGCAATTACTCGTGGGTAAAGAGCAATTACTCGTGGGTAAAGAGCAATTGCTCATAGGTTAAGAGCAATTACTCATAGGTTACTCATAGGTTAAGAGCAATTGCTCATAGGTTACTCATAGGTTAAGAGCAATTGCTCATAGGTTAAGAGCAATTGCTCATAGGTTACTCATAAGTTAAGGGTAATTGGTCGTTTGTCTCGCATTTTAATAAATATTATAAAACATATTTATAAATATGAATGCTGAACGAGTGCAAGTTTTATTTACGAATATATCTGTTGAACTTGTAAATGATTTTATATATAATCTTAACCAACTCGTAAATACCGCGAAAGAAAGAAGCGAGTTGGTACAAGTATTAAACGATAATACTGAAAAAGTAAAAGGTATATTTAAGAGTATAGATGCTGAACGAGTAAAAGATCTAATGTTGAATCTTAACGAGCTTTTAAACGTCGATGGGTTATCTAAAACTAATTATTGGTTTTTATATTTTTTTATAAATTTAATCGATTATTCTTCGAGTACATATAATAAATGGAAGAAGTACATAAGCTATTAAACGAAAATATACAGACGCCACTCGTTAACGACGTTAGCGTCAACGACGATAGCTTATTGTTGAAAAAAAAACTACGTCTTTTATCGGTCGTAATAGGAGGAGACTCAACCAAGTTTTTCGGTAAAGAACTAAGCGTTAGCGATATTGAAGCTTTGAGCGAGCAAGAGCGAGAAGTATTACACACGCAATACGAAACTAAATTAGGTCGCGATATTACTCAGTCTTTAGGTAGCACCATTATAACGCTATACGCTAAACTATTGGGGCTTAGTTTAAATCGTATTGATTTGTACGGCCATAAATTTCAAATTGATGATGAAGGTAAATTAATTTCAGATTTAGAAAAAGATCCGTTCATTAATAGCATGCTTAATACAGTGTTGTGTGAAATATACTACAAGTACGGCTCGTTTCTCGCTCCGCTCAGCGTTTCGATGATTACGGCAAAACATTTTTTTAAAAAAGAAGAAATAGAAACTTGCAAAACATTATCTTCAACTGATAATAAAAGCGATGGAAACCAACGAGCAAACGACTGTGCCGAAGGAGATTGCGCAACCGGAACCAACGCCAAAGACCATTACCCAACCAGCGACTAGGTCAAAAAACCCAAACAGAGTTGCGGCCGGAAAAAAATTAGCCGAAATTAACAAAAAGAAAAAACTACAACTCGCTAAACCCGCGAAAAGCGTTAAAACGTCTCGCGATAGCGAAGGTTATAAAGAAAACAACTCGATGAGCAATGAAACGAGTTACTACTACTATTATATTGCTATTGGAGGTATTGCTATTGGAGCTTATTTCTTGTTTAGAAGCAACTCGGAACCAACATTTAAAAACGAACCCGTTAAACTCGCTAGCGTTAAACTCGCTAGCGTTTCACCACCCACCGCGCCAGAGAAACTCGCTGTTTTTGAAATGGAATAAAAAGTTTTTTTTATATTTAACGATTATAAACATGTCTTCAATGCCTATAAATACGAAAACGATCGCCGATACAGTTTATCACAGCTCAGTTATGACTCTTTTAGTCATTTTATACAGCATGCTCGGTGAAAAAATATTTAAAATGAAACCAGCCGATTTAGGAAAATTGGATATAAAAGACGGGTTAAAACTAACTGGGATGATTGGATTAAGTGGTGTTACGCAAATGTGGTTAGTTAAACAAGGAATTTTACCAAACTCACTCATGCCTGCCGAATAATGTTGAGAATAGAATAATATTTATAAATATTAAATGGATGAACGAAAACTATCCAACGCTTATTATAGTCCGAGAGGATACTACAAAGGTCAAGATGCAATCAGCAAGCTGGCTAAAGAAACAAAAGTAAATGTAAAATTCGTTCGACAATGGATAAAAAAGCAAGCGCTATGGCAAATTTATTTACCCTATCCTAAATATATTCCGAGACCAACTAGTAGTAATAGCTCGCTCGAAAAACCAAACGAGGTTCATCAAGCAGATCTATTGTTTCTTCCTCACGATGTAGTCGGTAAAAGAACTTTCAAGTACGCGCTAACGGTCGTAGATGAAGCAAGTAGATATAAAGCTGCAGTACCTTTAACCGATAAAACAGCCGCGCGAGTCAGCGATGCTTTTGAAAAAATTTACAAACGATCGCCGTTGGTTTGGCCTAAAATTATAAAAGTCGACCCCGGAAAAGAATTCATGAGCAGCGTTAATGCGTTGATGAGCGAGCATAATGTAAAAAATTCAGCGAGGAGAAGCTGGTAATCACAGAGCTCAGGGTATAGTTGAGAGATTTAATAAAACTTTAAGTGAAAGATTATTTTCGCATCAATACGGTCAAGAAATTGCAACTAATGTTAGAAATAGAGAATGGGTTAAAAGATTACCTCTAGTCGTAAAAGCGTTAAACAACGAGACGACTCGACTGATTAATTTAAAACCCAAAGACGCGATTAAATTAGATAACGTAGAGCAAAATCCAGCCTCACCAGCTGTTGTAAAGAACGAAAAAGAATTCCCAGAAACAGCTTAGTTCGGTATTTATACGCGCCCGGTGAAGCTGAAAAAGACACGAAACGTAGAGCCACAGATCCTATATGGAGTTTAAAAATTTATAGAATATCTAAAACGATGAAGGCTGCGAATCAACCACTATTGTATTATGTAGAAGGAGGCCCCGCACGTAGTTTTGTAAGAGAAGAAATACAAATTATTCCTAGAGATACAATGAATCCACCGATAGCTTAAACGTTAATCATTCGTAATCGTTCGTTCAAAATCAACCATTCAATCATGTAATGAAAATAAGCTAGAGTGTCTATTCCGTTTTCTAAAATGTATCTCTTTGTGTCTAGAGGAGATAGCGATATTTTATTTACTAGAGTTGTATATAGTCTATGGTTTACGTGCCTAATAAAATTCATGGGGTGATGCAGAGTATTTTTAGACGATAAAACTTGTTTATATCCCCCGTGATTAATTTGTTGTTGTAAAACTTGTCTTTTAACTCCTTTAGCTTTTCTTATTTCAGCTTTGTCTGAAGTAAGTATCGAATACATTTTGGGTCTTAAACAAACAACTTCAGAGATTACAGTTTTCGCGCACTCGTCTTTCATTTTACCGATCACTTTTTTGTTTTTTTCAGAATGTAAAAAATGACTCGAGTCGTAATTACTAAAATCGTACAATCGTTTATCTTTTTTCATATCTTTGTAAACATCTTTCGTTTTAATTTCCAATAGGAGGCTATCTGTATCCGTGTAAATCAACTCACAATCGTCACCATATTTTTGCTTTAAATGATTGTAATAAAAATCGTACATGAAAACCTTGGATAAATCTAGTATACTCATTCCTACGTAAATCGGGCGGTTGAGTACGAGTTTTGTTTTGTGCATGTGAATAGCCACTAGATCGTTATCGAAAATCCTAGCCTCTGCAAAATTTGGTTTCGCGATGAGTGCACGAATTAAATTGTCTTGTTTTGGATCGTTTAGCCGTTTTAAATTTACGTTTACGCGATTTCGTACATTTTCCATCGTTTTTCCAAAAACCGAATTGTTCATGAGTTTGTACAAATCTTTTTCAAAATCACTCTTGGCATTTTTTCTGAGTAGAGTGTTTTTATCGATGTACGATTTCATCCAACACGATTCGTTAAATTCTAAAACTTTGTGAATTTTAGTCAGTTTCATGCCGAGTTGTAAATACAATAGTAAATTACGATAATGAAGCACGTAGTTTTTCTTGTTGGATAAATTTGGTACTAATTTAGCAACGTTTGGAGCGGGTTTATCTTTTAGTAAATTCTTTTGATAGTCGCTCATCCATTCTTTCGGAATAACCAACGACTCTGGCGCTAGTGGAAATGCGTTGTGAGAATCGTGTAAAATGGTTGGATATTCTAAATCAACCTCTAAAATGTATCCTTTATTGTTTTTAAACCCATCGCTCTTGAGTTTGTTAATTTGTTTTTCGCTCAACCATTTAAAATTACCAGTCGGTAAAGGTTGACTCATGGCATAGCCGTATAAATTATTAGCGTCCAAGTACGTAATGTAACTCGATGGTTTCGTTTTGTCGTAATCGGGTAAATATTTATTGTTTGCTTTCACGTATCGTTTACTCACCATGCACGTTCCTCCGCGCGTGCCTTTTTCTATAAACAAATGCATGTCGATATCGGTAAACAAATCTAAAGTTTGATTCGAATGTTTCAACAAAGCGTCCCAACTTAGCCCAGGACTCGTATAATAATTAGCAGGATCTAAACCGTACTGTTTTAAACAAGTATTACGAAAGTTTTCAAATACGTCCGCCAACAAGCAAGTATCGGTACGCACGTACAAATCGTGATAATCACCCAAATTTTTACAATCAAACTCGCTGTAAACGTTTTTAGCATGCTCGTATTGAGAAGTCGTAATGTGACTATCGTTTAAACTGCTGTAAAAACATTTTTTTGAGGGAAGTTGCGTTTCTTTGAAACGCTCGAAAGAGTCCATGTACTCGTAAGGATAAATGCCTTTGCTTTTAATGAGATTAAATTTGTCTAAATCGGGTTCGAGTTTTAATGTAATCGGAAAAGAATCGTTTGATTTTACGAGTTTGTCCAACGAAGCTAGTAAAAATTGAGCGCTGTCTATAAATCGTAGTTGATTAATACTAAAAGAAATATATTTTTCGATATTGTTTGGAATACACGTTAGATTTCCCCCGATGAGACCGGCAGCCTGCATAATGATATGAGAGTCGTAGCCTCGCAAATTATGAAATAAAACCGGAATAAAAGTTTTCTTTGGTTTTAAACTTAGTCTTAAATTACAACAATTATGCGCAGCGCCTCGATACTTTCCGGTAATGTGGCAGTGATCTCTAACTCGAGTAAACTTGTCGTCAGCGTCCTTAAAAAACTTCTTTTCGCATATCCAACACTCGCTAGCGTTTTTGTAATCTTGCTCATTTTCTTTAGTCATGTTTAATTTTTTAGGATTTTTAAATATATTATTAATCTTTTCTTCTTCTTTTTGTAATTCATCTAAAAAATGTTTAGACGCGTCTTCCCCCCTATACGTAACGGGAGAGCTACTTTCCCCATTGCATTTTACAACGACGTACGAATAACCGCAAACAACGTGTTCTTGTAGTTTTGTAGTATTAGTTGTATTCACGTCTTGAATTGGTTTAATAACACTCTCAAAGTCGGCGTATATTACGAATGTAACTTTCATCTTTTTATGAAAGTTGATAAACTTTAACTTGTCGTTTTTACCCTTTTCAGGCATTACGATAGTCGTTGGTCTATCGTTTATTCCCTTACACATTTTTACGTGGTTTTCGAGATACGCTCCCTTGTAAACATCTCAAACAAAAATGCTGACGATGTTCGTGTTTCGTTTGGTTGAAAAGTAATCTGTTTACATCTTTAATGTATACGTAGTGAGATCTAGTTCCTTCTTTTTCTTCTTTGTGAATTAATAATAAATTTATGCGATCCAGCTCTGCGGGTTGATCGCTAATTTGATAAACTAATATCGATTTTGATTCACAACCAAAAACATTTATCGCTACATTGTTTTGTTTCTCTACTCGTTTAATTTGGCTGATTGGAGTTGGCGCGTCAATGTTGTTAAAATTAAAACCATCATCTATTGGGTACTTGCTAATTCTATCAGAATGATCAGTCGCGGGAAAACGATGAGCGCGTAAAGCCCATCGCAAACAATCGTCGTCTTTGTTTTTTACGTTGATGCATGCTTTTTTATTTTTAATATAATCACATAGCTCGATATAACTACCACCTTTCAGAGGCTGATACTTGCTAATTCTAACGTTCATTTCTTCGATGCGATCTACTACCCATCCACTACCTTCGTGAGTGTATTTTTCTAAAACCTCTTGAATTTGTGAAAAAACACCATCTAATATGTTTTCGATATCATACAAATTCAATAAAACAATTTGGCTATTATTATGCAAATTTGGTTCAGCTTCATCCGTGCTATTTGGTTTTACTTTAAGTAATTTAATGCGCACGTATATCATAAACTTTAACGATTTAAAATCCTGCAAGTCTTTATCCAACTCGGTGATAATCTTTGGTTTTACAGCTCTCAAAAAAACATTTAAATCTTTTTCTTTGCTGTGATTCAACGGAACAATCATTAAATGTTGACGTAAATAACTGCCACCATTAATGTGGCGATTAAACCTCAACTTGGTTTCTCGGTTGTGAAACCTTTTAATAGCGTTAATGTAGTCTTTTCTAATCAACCGCGATCTCGCTCCCGAGCCGTGTAACGGTAGCTCAATATTTTCAACCGCTACGCGCGCTTTTCAATTCAACCAAGGTTGATTCATACAATGGTTTTTGTCTATGATTTTTTTTTATATGATTTTACAGCTTTGTAATAAACACGTTTTTAAATCTACTCGTACCGTTTGAAATTATACGAATTTGATTCTCTTGTGTAAATTTTTCAATTCTGACAATGTCCATTTCGATAAATATTTAGTAGTCATCTTTATTATACAACTAGATAATAGTCGTATAATTTCTTCACTTTTTAAAGTCTCTTTTATCTCACTTTTTTAAGGTTCGTTAAAGGTGTTCGTTAAAGGCGTTCGTTAAAGGCGTTCGTTAAAGGCGTTCGTTAAAGGTGTTCGTTAAAGGTGTTCGTTAAAGGTCCGCAGTAGTATGTCAGATGCCGCATGCCTAACGCCTTTAAGAAATATCAGTTTGCTTATCAATTTCACTTTTTATTACAATACGATTGTAGCGCTTATAAACAAAAGAGCTTTTTTGTGAGATTAAAATGTACTCATTCGCTTTAGCGTATTTTAAGTAAGAATAATTATTCTTACTTAAACTAATATTTTTTTTAGAAATTCATTTCAAAATATCATTTTATAAGATGCCAGTTGGCTCTTATAAAAAAATCAGTTTTCTTATCAAATACGATTGTAGCGCTTATAAACAAAAGAGCTCTTTTGTGAGATTAAAATGTACTCACTCGCTACTAGCGTATTTTAATAAAAATAATTATTCTCACCCAAAATATCATTTTCTAAGAGGCGGTCGGCATATTGATACACCATGTGCGTTATCATCTCGGCCACCCACCGCTAGTTGTACAGTACATACAGTGCATGGGTGCAGTGCATGCAGTCAATCGCGCACGGTGGGTCTTCACGCATGCGCAGTACGACCGCTTTCGCACAGGACGCGACATTGGTCAATAAACAATGGATCGTTTCACACGAGGAGTGTACTAGGTTCCTTGAGAAAAATTCCGCTAGCGTAAGATTTTGTCGGAGGTTGGGACCTCCGACAAAATATCCCAATGTTTGAGAAAATTTCGCAAGGAATGCAGGACATCTCAAACATTGGTGTCCTTTCACACAAAGCTCATTTTGTAATATTTCTCAAACATTGAGAAATTTCTCAAGGAATGTTTTTTCATCGTGTGAAAAGGGCATTATGTATGATAAACTTTGAAGCAAGGAGCAGCGCAGAGGGGAACTTCACAAATGTCACACATGAACCTAGTTTCTTTTCTCATGTTTTCTCTTGCACAAACAATACAACGCTTGTAGGTTTTGGCACATTTTCCTGTTGGTGGTAATTCAACAGGAAAGTGTCTTCCCAACAGTCTATTTGGACCGGGAAGACGGTATGGTCTACCGATATGTAGGGAGACTTGGTAATTGGGACTCAAATATTTCATTCACTAATGCTAATCTGAAACTTAGAAATTGTTCAGTCCCACCCAGTTCTTTATGCACCAGCCAGACATCCAACAGATAGAAGAAGAGTTTCTTGTACCACTTGATGGACTTTCTCACCGAGCGGTGAGACGAAGCTAGTTGATCTGCAAAGTCCACTCCTTTCATGCCTTTGTTGTAGTCGATCACGCATAGAGGTTTCCTGATGGGGTTTCCCTTCCGGTCATGCTTCCCAGTGTCCTCTATCGCAGCCATGTGCATTGTAGAAAGCATGTGAACATCTTTCTTGTCTTTCCAGACTAAGGCAAGTAGGCTGTTATCAGAAGAGCGAAAGTCAACTTCACCCTTTTTCAGTTTCAGGTTGCGCAAGTCCTTGGGCATGTTCTTGCGAGTCTTTCTAACTGTCCCGACAATGTTAGTTTTTTGGCTGTGGAGTTCCCGAAACAAAGATGGGCTGCTGAACCAGTTGTCCAGGAAAACGGTGTACCCCTTGCCGAGAAGATCGGCGTTCAGGTCTAGTACGATCTTCATACTAGCTGGGGTGTCGGCCTTGTCTTGTCCTGTGTAGATTTTCAAGTTCCATGTATATCTAGCAGCAGCCCCCGTGCTTTGGCAAACTCTGTAGACCTTTATACAGACTCTTGCCCGCTTATTTGGGTTATACTGCTTGAACTTCAGTCTCTCCTTGAATTTCCATAGTGATTCATCCGTGGTTATGCGGCTCGAAGGAATGTAGACAGATTTGAAGTTATCAGTCAGTTCGGTTACTATTGGTCGAACCTTGCAGAGACGATCATTTACATCTGCCTGATTATTGGACAGAATGTCGTATCCGACCGCCACTTTTAAGGGCTTTTTTGCAACCACTAACCAGTTAAAAAATTATTCTATCAATTTTGGTGGTACAGAAAGCGAAAACTATCTTTAAAATCCACTTTTATGATGGTTTCGGACTTTACTTCCCTTCAAAAAATCCTCCCTTCAGAAAATAGAAGGATCCTATTATAGTTGCCATATGAACACTGACTGTGTTGGTCACTAATTGTGGAGTTTACAAGATCAGACTGACATGACTGAAAAGTCATCATATACCAAAAATGTCGATTTTCATGAAATAAATATCCTGGAATAATTTGAAGTGTATGTCCATCATCATCCATATGTTCTCCACCTTACGAGGTAGGTAAGTTTACTTTATTGGTTATATTGAATGAGAAAAAGTGGCGGTCGGATACGACATTCTACCCTGATTATTGTCAGCGAAGTGAAGATAGGCTAATTACAAGTCCATAAATCTATCTTGGGGCATGGTGTTTGGAAAGAAGGGAGTTTCAAGAACCGAGTCCCTTGTCCAGTACAGTTTCATGTCGGGCTTGGGCATTATTCCCATGACGATAATCATGGCCCAAGAACACCGACATCTCTTCTTGCATCGTTTTGAACCATCCCCTCATGTGACTCAGCGTTTAACGCTTTGGGTTATCGGCGGCGTATCGGTTTGTCTCATCAGATAAGTGCCTTATAAGTTCGGGAGGAAAACAGTGTTCGAATATCTCCATAGGGGCTGCTGGTGCTATCCAAATTCTGAACTTGAAGTCCCGATGCCCCGTCAAAGCCATATCGGCGAGGAAAACTGTCTGTGTTATTCCACTGCAAATCCAGTCCCAGCTCGTTTTCGAAGTCTCGCTAACGGCACATTTATGTCAGAATCACTAGCACTACTGTTCAGAAAAAGATTCACAATCTGAACCTCTGGTTGCCGTGAGAGTATCTTCGTCTTCACTCGAAGCCATCGTGTATGAAAGTGACAGCACTGTGCATAATTACACCGCGCTGTTCAGCCAAGCATAGACCGAACAATAAGCGGGCAAGCTAAACCAGGCATACCCTATTCATCACGCGCGAAGTCCCCACATAGTGTAATTGAAAGCCCAGTGTTCAGAAAGCTCTTGAAAGCCCATTTTATTATATAACACTCCCATTCAAGAACAATATGGTCCACCAAACTAACAGCCTTCTTGAAGATTTCTATTCAAGGTGAAACCCCAGCAACTGCAGCTGGATAATCAATTAATTTTGTACGTGTTGGAATGCGGCTATACACGTCCACCGGCCCAGTAGCCTCTCTGCAAGCTGCGGCTATGGCCGTCAGCCGTCCGCATATTAACAAATTATTAATAATTTCCACACTGGACCTTGATTGTTTACATTATTGCATAACAGAAACAATATACAGTATTGCATGAAATGCATTGTTATTGGAACCAGATCAATTTCCCATACACAAAATGTGGTGGCTAGGAGAGGCCTCACAAATCGGGTTCATACCCTATGTAAAAAAGTTGTTTAAAACACAACACGTCAGGATTCCAGCGATTCTGACTGCAATTGGACATTGTTTCGTAGCAAAAAAAGTGGGTCTTTGGCGAGGCACAACAAAAAAGGAGACCAGAAAATGGACTTAACCAGTTCGCACCGGGAATAAAAAAGTTTTTCCGAACCCCGTGCAGGGTTTATTTTTACCGCACAAACACGACCAATGGTGCTCACCAGAGCGTGACCGGGGAGACCGCATCTTCCACCGTATGCTTATGGCTCGTTGCCACGTCGACCGGGAATCTATACAAATATTCCCGAGAATCCTGTGGCGTGTTTAGATGCTCTCCGATCCGCTGTCCCAAAAAAAAATGCGTGTATACACAGCCTCCGACGCGAACTGGTTAATAATTTCCATACTCTTACATGTTCTATGATACATTCTACATGTTCTATAAAGATAACTTTTTAAAAAAACTTCCAACACGATCAATGTCTGAGATCATGAACTTACATGTATAATAGATTTTTAACAGCATGCACAGTTATGTGTTGCATACAAGAATGAAAAACCATCACTGCCAGTTTGTTAGAAAACGCAAAATTAAGAAAGATATTCTTACTCTGGAGATGTAGATTCCACAGCGATGTTCTTTTCCCCCTCGGATGTTAAAACCCAGCTGAAATTAAGAAAATAATGTATTTTGAGCTCAGAGATATAGACTTAACATTTGCAATCAGCAGACTTGTATGACTCGTGACTCGGACTGACTCAAGTCACTTTTTTGGTGACTCTGACTCTGACTCGAGTCACCATGTATAATGACTCGGACTCCGACTCGACCCTTCAGACTCGGACTCAGGACTTGTGACTTGGACTTGATGTTTGTGAATCAGACTTGATGGCAAAATGCCCAATATTCACTATTTTAAAACATTAACAAAATAAAGAATGCTCTTAAACTATAGTGTTTACGTCATGTTATTTAAATTATAAACAATGCGAACAGTTTTATAAAATTTGTAGCGCACATATCCACCCTACTGGGCACGCATTACGTCACGATAGTACCACTAAATTCCTAGCTGTTTTGTAGAAAGTGAGATTTAGTTGTGCGTAGATAGATAATCCCTGAAAACCCCCAAAACAAACTGTTACGTCTTATATGTTATTGTTACCGGTGTTGGGTTTTGTTCCAAACAATACATCAGTTGTTTGATTAAAGAGTAGCATTTGATATTAAACGAGTAGCATTTGATATTAAAAGATCGAAGGTGATGTGATGACTGAATGTGTGTTAGAGTGAGAGAAGGAGAATGAAGACATGGGAGTTGAGAGGGTGCTTGATGACCAGAATCAACGAGCAGCAACCTTAAATTCAGGAGGTTGAGTTGACAATCAAGATTCGGTAAATCTATACCAACTTATCCCAATCTCAGCCCTTTGGCAAAATTCAGTGCCAAAGCTGCAGCCACCGACAACAATATCTGTCCAATATCGCAGCAACCCTCAACCAAGCAAGACACCCAACTGGAACAAATCCTGTAAGTTAAATAAGAAAGATTGGTAAAATTTGAAATAATTGTTGAGATGGACATTAATGTGTACATGTGTATTTTTTGCCAAAACATTTCGGTTAATCACCTTAAAATTGATGCAAGTTTGAATCAATGTAGAGAAGTTGAACTTCTCAGTATTTACGATTATTTAAATGTATTATTATGACCAGAGTTTTTTGATTATTCTATATTTTAGATGGCCATTGGTATCGGTCCGGAGGTACCAGTAACCCCTTTACCCTGCCGTGAATGAAGACACAGTTACTGGGGCAGCCAGTCATCACAATCACAAGTAACTATAGATGCCTGCTGTAACTGTACATGACTGTAGACAGTGTGGGGCAATTCTCCATTGGAGAGAAAAAATTGTCAAAATTTACATTAGCAATAGAGGAATACTTCATATTGATTCTAGACCAGAATTTCATAGGGAATCCAATCCAAGTGGTTAAAATTCGAAAAAACCTGTGTTTTCTGGGAGAAATATGGATTTTGTGTAGTAAAACTGAAAATGTGGAATTTTCGTTAAAATTCAAATTTAATTCTCTTGGACATTATATTGTGATTAGTGGAGGCCTTGTGGGAAAATAATTGTTTGTGTGTCAAAGATTACTTTTGTATGTAAAAAAATTTAAATAATTTTTTTCATGTTCTCCAAAAATTTAAAAATAAAACATAAGAAAATCACACGTAATTCCGTTACCAAAATAATGCACAAAAATAATTTTTGGGCAAAGAAAATAAAATAAAATCCCAACATTTTTTTCTAAATATACATGTACCTCCTACAAGTTTTATTTTTTTTAAATTTCACTTTCGCACATTTGCTTAGTACTTTAATATACGGAATTACGGTAACCATGGTTACGGATTTGCACTGCACTTATATTCAAGTTTTTATTACTGTTACAATGACATTTTACTGTGACTTCTGACATCTTCTGTGACAAACTTTTATTTAATGTTAATTAATAAATATTTTCAATAAAACTTTTAAAAAACACTGTTTCAAAAAATATGACAATGTTTACAATGTGGTTTGAATGCAAAAGTATGCTATTGTATGTATTTGTACAGTGGTTATGGGCAGTACTTGTAGTAAACGCTCATTTATTTGGTTGGAAATTGTTCAGTTGGCATGATTTAATTGGATTATTATTGTGTTCAGGATATGTACTTGTGAGAACATTATTGCATATCATTAAAAAAAAAAATAGATATGCCTAAATGTAGAAATTCAAAGTAAAATACTGTTTTTATTACTCTTTTTACCTTGCATTTAGCGCTATTTTTAGACCTGTACAAATACAATACGTAATTCCGTTACTGTCCTGACGTTACCATGATTGAAGGTCATTTTTTTCAATGAAGGAATAATATTTCAAATTTTATTTTGCATTGTAGTTATTAACCCTACTAAACTTCACAGAGATTTATTAATTTATGCAAGACCTGAAAACTGCTTGTCCTTCGGCGTAATTCCGTTACCGAAATTTTGACCTCCCTGAAGTGACCCAGCAGGTGAATTTGTGTCCAATGAATCTGTTGGATCTTGGCTCCCATTTCATACACAGATTAGTTGTCTAGTATAAAACATTTTTTTCTAGGTGATGGGCAAATGTTGGCTGGGTCATGAATGGATGTCATTCCGTTACCTGAGAATTGCCCTGTATTATGTATTATGTAATTGTAATACGGTTGAAAAGCTTAAAGCCTGAAATTCCTGTGGTACAGTCACAACAGAGTGAGGTCTAGAAACTTTACAAGAATAATAGCCTAGTACATTCATTTACTGTAACCAAGGAAAAAATATAAGGCCAAGTAAAAAAAAATACCAGTTGATCGTCCTGGTTTTTTCAAAAAGAGGAGGATGAGGGCCTTTTTATTTTTTATTTTTTTCCAAGACGGCCGCCAAGCATTTAAATTCAAAATGGCCACCAATTTTTCAGTTTGAAATCACTGCCAACTTTTTTTTACAGCTATCGAACAAGTAGTTGAGTAAAAATATTCATGTTAAACAATGTTTGATGTATTTTGTTAAACCCACTTGTCGCCCATCAGCAACTGTTCTCGCGAACCACAGCTTTATAACTTTGGTTCCAGTAGGAATCAAAACGCAAATGAACACCATCATGCCCCATTTAATAGTCTCGAAAATGAACTTGACAACTCTTGTCAATGCAGTGTGCGGCAATGTCATTTGATGAACTTGAAGTCTGCACAAAAGACGCACATGTTGTCGCCAGGCCAATACGGAGTTCAGACACGGACGATTTTTCCTACATGGTTCAGACAACGCAACGGTTGACCAACTCGACAGTTGATACAACTCACGGTCGGAAGCCAACTCGAAGGTCGGAACGTTAAACCATAAGACAACTCGACTGTTGACTATATCTCCGGTCGAGTTATCTTACGGGTTAGCGGTCCGACTGTCGAGTTGTCTCAAGCTGTCGAGTTGGTTAACCGTCGCATTGTCATGACATTCTCATTCGCAAGGCAGGCTGCGCTGGTAAATAAAATTAGTGCGGCGAGATTGATGTACTCATGAGAACGAGGTTAACAATTTTGTGCATGAGTGTATTGACGTAAACCTGAACGATGTTGCAGTCCGCTGCATGCATGCCATAAAACCCCTGAGATGCGAGTCTTGTGTTTTCCCCTCATTTCCCCCTACTCACTTTTTTAATGTTGCAAAGAACAAGGAGTAAAGAACCAGACTATTTCGCTGGTTTTGTAGAACTTAGAAGTCTCAAAATCGGTGAGTTTAAACCAAAAGTTCTAAGAATGGTGCCAAGACGAAGTAAAATAGATGAAAATTTACTCTTTTTTGTAGACAAGTATAAAAAATAATTTTAAAAAAAGGATGCGGCCTCAAAAAGGATGCAGGCGGGGACGATCAACTGGTTTTTTACTTGGCCTAATAGAGAAATAAGAATCTACTTGAAATAGAACTTCATAAATCAAAACTATAAAATAATACCCCCAGAGTTTAAGCTTATAACTTGATTGATTTACATTGTTGTACATTTTCTGTGACAAATACATGTAGAGTGATTATTGTGTGTAATTTAATGAACTATTCCTTCATATTCAAAATTGTAAACAGTGTAAATTGTAATTATATGTTCATGGAAGTACATGTAAAAAGAATTGTGTCCATGTTTTCCTTCATTTTGTGTTTTTGCGGCCAGGTGATTCTACTGAACCAGGCTCACCACCATTAGAGAGGAAATTAATAAAATTCAGAGTTCGGTGTGACACATTAAAACAAAGTGCATCTTCAGAAATCGATTGCAAAGAATGATGTACATCATTCAGCATACAATATCAAAGGAATTGCTCAATAGCAATGGGTACAC
Organism: Zoroaster sp. YZ-2022; assembly: GCA_029582265.1. Lineage (NCBI taxonomy): Eukaryota > Metazoa > Echinodermata > Asteroidea > Forcipulatida > Zoroasteridae > Zoroaster > Zoroaster sp. YZ-2022. The sequence continues at coordinate 14,411,321 of CM055825.1, read as the reverse complement.
TGTCCCAATCACTGGTCTCTCAATTTTTATGGCGCTTTTGCTCGTCCATTCTAGAGAAATGGAATGAATATAATGTACCTTTTGTACAATTCAGTGTTCTGGTTTCCCTTTCTATATTACTGATATGTTTGGAAAATTTGGCATTAAAATGTACAAATTTGAGTTTGTGAAAACCAAAATATTACTCCATAAGTGTTTTCATTTCATGATTCAAGTTAATTAAAAATAGAAAAGTAAGTCAAACAATGTTGATTTTCAAAATAAATCTTTGGTGGAATAAAACTGATGAGATACTAGCCCAGATGTTAGTATTTTTCACTTAACTTTGAACCTTGACATTATGTGAAAAGGGTTTTTTTTTAAAGTGACTCATGACTCGTGACTTGGACTCGGCCCACATGACTCTGGACATGGACTCGAGTTGACACTGGGGACTCAGACTTGAGGTTTCAGGACACGAATACAAGTCTAGCAATCAGATATATCTTTCAATAATCTCATTTTCCTGTTTAAGTGTCCCACCATACTAATCATGTACTTTTATGAATGGGACTGTTATTAGACACTTTTAAATCCTGGTGTTGCTCATTTTGCTTGTAACACAAGCACAGTAGGACACTGAAACCTGACTAACTCAAAACAGGTATAAGTTAACTGTACATCAATCAAATTGTATTTCATAAATGTGACAGGTACATGTATAAAGTAATACCTCCACTAATTTTTTCTGTTTATAATTCTTGTTATGTTTAAATAAGGATCTATTTATTAATTTAACTTGTTTACAATTTATACACGTTATTCAGCCAGTAATCTTATTTATATTTAAATTGCCTCACACCACCAACGGCTGCATCAGGCTCACAATCCATTCTGTCAGATATCTGGCTTCAACACATAACATCTCTTTATATTCGGTAGTATGTTGATTTTATCAGTGTTTTCACCACTACAGTATTTAAAACAAACATTGAAGTTTTTGTTTGCACTGGTGGCGCCCATAGTTTGCCCGTAACTATGGCTGTGAAGTTGGCAAGTTATCACATCACTGGTTAACTGGTTCACAGGCACTACTGACTCCATTCGAAGTTAACAGTTACCAGGGAAGAGTTCCAAACAAAATGGCTGCTGAAATATCTTTTTTTTAAGTAAAAACTCCTCATACTTAATGATAAGTGCAGCGTGTTTTCCCCCGTACTGTTGTAATAAGTTTGTACAGTAAAGAGACAAAACAACAGTAGACAAACAGCAGACAAAGAACAAAACAACAGTAGACTATTGTATGTAAACCATAAAGTTAGTTTTCTAAATAAAAGTGGTATTTCCTTCTCTGAATATCTATTTTAAAGCAGGCATATAAATCTTGAAACCTTTATATTCTGGTAGTTGTCATTGTATGGCTAGCTTTAAGCTGGGCCATTTCATCATGTCTAAACAGAAGTGTAAACATGGAGTGAGAGGCGTAGCGTTGTTCTCAACTGCATTAGGGAATTATAATGATTTCCGTGTTGTATTCACTATAGCTTTATCAAGGTCTAAAGTTAGTGGTTTTTTGAGCAGGTGGTTTTTGCTATTTCGGCCAATAATTAAAATTTGTTGTACTATTTGTGAATCTACAGGATTAGGAATCAGTTCTCAAAAAAAACAGCCATTTTAATGATGACACTGTCAGACTTTGCGCCGAACCGCAATTATTTCATCTGTTATGGGTAGCTTTGATGGAAATATGCAACCCTGAGCCAGAGTACAACTGTCTGCATTTACAAAGTATCCTGTTCTAGTACCCTCTACAAGTGCATTTTCCCCTCACACAAATAAATATGTTTGAGCACGCTATAGGTATTAAAACTACTAGAGCACTTCATTCAACCAATCTTGTGCAAAAGCGTTGACCACAGATGTTCTTGGGTTCCAGAACCCTTTTGAGAAAATCTGAATAGTTTGGCATAATATAATAACAAGCAAAACAATCCACAGTGAACAAACCCCATAAACCATTGATTATCTTGAATAATTCTGGTGATATTCCCAGTCATCTGTGTCTATCAATTCTACAGACAAATCTGCCTCCTCGTTATTGTTCCCGAATCCATTCCACCTCCAGTCGCACATTACTGCTAAGGCATGTATCAAAGATGTTTAATGCCAATTTTGCAGATCTACATGTAGATTCATGCTTCAACTTCTACTATGCACGCTGCTGTTTGACTATCTGTACAGTCAACTATCGGCAAGAAATTATCAGCAAGAATGAACAAATTGCATTTGTTTTAATTTTCTCCACGTTGAGCTCTGATTAGCCTCATTTTCAGTCCAATGTTTGTGAACAGTGTAATGATCACTTGCATATTAACGCTTGAACCTATTACACTAGCTTGTATCATACAATTTTTGTTTACTTTTTCCAACTCAAATACAAACTGTACATTTACATGTATTTTTGGTTACATTATTTAATCTCAGCTATGCACCTATTCATCTACATGCATTTGGTCAAGCTGTTTCATGGATAGCTCTGCAATTTCTATTTTTCTAGTTGTCAGTCTAGTTATATTACCACACACAGGACCTAATGAAATTATTTACCCAACAAATGGAGTAACTTTCTAATTAATGGGCAATTCCACCTGATTTGGGTATTTACATCTGGTCTAGTTAATACACCATTACATTCAGTTGAACTATGTTTTCATAGAGGCATACATACTTGTTGGACCTAAACACATGCCACAAATAAGGAAAAAATTGAGTTTTTGTTTTCAGTTTAAAAGGGGCAATTAGTCAATTGTGACCGATCGCCAAAAAAGACATGACAAAAAATGTAAATACATAATCAAAATTTCTCTTCAAGTTAAATGCTTTTTTGGCATACATTAATCCATTTAATTATAATAGCCAATTTGACAACAAAAATATCATGAGGTGAAAACTAAAAATTTGGGATAAATTAACAAATATGCAAATTAATCTCCATGACCGACATTACCATTAAATACTGTATGATATGAATGGTTACCTTCAAATTCTGAGCAATAAATCAATTTTAACATTCAAAACAACTATTTTCTATGTTTAAGCATTATCAAATGTTTAAAAAATTAGATATATTACAATGTTTTAAGTACAGACTACATGGTTTGTTGGTTTACCTTGATTTGAACAACAGGATTCAAATAAAAACAAAACAATACAGGCGGCCTATTTAAAGGAAGGGAACATCCTCTGAATCAAACTTGCTGAATTTCAACAATATAACTGGACATGAACTCAAAACAGATTTAAAGCCATTTAACACTATTGGTAATGTTGGCAAATTTTTTACTTTAATTCTTTTCAGATGATAAAGATTATACATTTAACAACCAACCAGCTTATTACAGTGTATCATTCCCAAGAACATACCTACATGTGGAAAATGCATTCAGATTTATTTTGTTCTTTTTTTTCTACTGTGTTAAACTTTTGTCTACAGGGTGGGACAGATTCATTTTGGAATTAGTTTCGTATCTTCTTCTCCTGTTCTCCTTTCTTCTCTCTACTGTACTTCTTGTCTTTAGCTCAGTATTTTTTGTCTTGAAGTCTTTTATATAGTCCCTTTTTCTGCCCTGTCTCTGATGTTATATGTATAAGCGACATCTTTTTTTATATTTTGTTTGAATCTACAAGTTTCAACAATTACATTTAAATTCAAGTTTATTATGTTTAAAATCAAAACTGTTCACTGTAAATTTGGCAGATTTCACAGACAAAACAAACATGTTAACTTACTTTTAGAGGCTTGATGATTTTGGATTCAAATTTTGCAAAGATAAGCAGTAAAGATGAACAGTTGCATTATGGGTAATAGAGTAGCTTGCAAAGGCACAGTTGCATTAAAATAGGGTTAATTAGTTGCACTATGGTAATACAGCAGACAATGACAATTTCAAATGATCGCCCATTTGATGTTATGTTACATGTAGTACCACCAGAGCCCAAACTATAGATCATATTAAAGGACAGATTTTCATTGACAAGCTAAAGTATTTTGAGAGAAAATTCATTTTTGTGACTGACGCTACACAAACTCCCCACTTCATTTCATATGTACATCCTGAAATTCGAAACCCAATTGAAGGATTAACACACGTTTTCATAAAACTAGCCTAAGGTAATATATAAACCAAAAATAACGAAATATTATTGAAAAGATAGAAAAGAAGAATTCTACATGTATATTTGCATACCTTTTATACCTGGTTAAACAGCTGATGAAATAACACAAACTTAAAAGTGCTGTAACTTACTATTTAATGAGTCTGGATAAAACCTTTTCATTTCTAAAAACCTAAATAGATATATTGTATCAATTTAGCAAAAGAAATTTCAGCAAATGTAACTTTTTTTTTTGGGCCCCTGTGTCTCCAGTAGCGTGGAATTGCCCTAATGATTTTCAACTTATTATCTCACTTGACGTTGAATAAATTTAGTCAATATGTCTTTGCAGAACCTGTAAAGTACCACCTACTGTGTCCCAGGTCATAAACCAGCCATTCAGCACGCACGAAGTGTGTGTTTTTTTTCTTCTTTTTCTTTTCTTGACCTGGAAGGAAAACAAATAATTGAAACAGTTTTTCAGTAAATATGTGCCCAAATTAATTTATTGTGGGTCATGTCATTAAATTAAATTGACACCTAATTGCTGTACTGTTAAACCAAGCTTCCAACAACTATTATGAATTATCTTACTTCAAAGAGTTTTCCTTCCTTGGGTATTCTGAAAGGGAAAATTACAGAATAACACTGGCTGAGCCATTGTGCCTACTGACTACAATGACCAAACCCATAATTCACTAAATCTAAATTTGGGATAGCTATTTAGTGGGAACTTGAGTCATAAATCTAACAGGACCTACCTGTGTGTCTATTCCCTTTGTGAACGAACAGATCTAAGGAGAAACTGAGTTAGATTGTTGTCATAGTCAGGATGGCCAATCCTCTGTTGGTATTGAAACATTTAGAATTACATGACAAATGATAAGCATATGAAAATGATGATTTTTTCAGCACATTTTCAAGGAATTGAATTTACATTTGATAATTGGCACTTCACAGGGAACGATTTAGCATAGCAAACTCACGATGCAAAAAAAAATAATTTGCATAGCAAAATCATATTTTGTATAGCTATCTGCGAATTTTATACAACAAATTTAAAATGCTTAAAAATTACAGTATGCAGTGCACAAGTACAGCTGTTGTTTTCAAAGGCTTTACTGTGGTTTGGTTCATCATCAAGATTTTACCAGAAATAATCATCTTTAGTGTCTGGAAATTGGGCCAAAAGGTGGTAAAAAACTTCATGTGTATCTTTTTCTATGCAAATTTTTTCCTTATTTTGGCAAAATTGCAGTCATTCATAAAGTTAGTCCTCCGTCCATTTTTGTAATTTACATTGTTATATCGATTACAAAACAGATGCAATATGTGAAAACAAATTACCAACTGCGCATTTGTTCGGGTGTTTTCAAGTGAATTTCGAGTAGTACATGTATATATATATACCAAAACAATTTAGGGAACACTGGTTTTAATATCAAAATAGGTTTGAAATGTTCCATGAACCAGGATTTTCATTTGCAACCCTCTCTTTTCACTTTTTTTTCAGTAGTCATGTCATGAAATGTCGATGTTTCACTGTGGTTTCACCGTGCCCATCTTTTGAAAAGTAACGCCTTTCTGATGGGTCTGTAGGGAATCTAGTTTCATGAATTGTATAAATATGGCGGCGATGTCACGAGTGAATTACCGAGTATGTAGTCACTGAGCCGCATACATGTATATGGCTCATGGGTTTTCTGTGGACCACAAAACTGTGGACAATGACCAAATCGTTTGGGCACGAACAATAAAGGTTTTTAGGTTTCTGTTTCTGTCTGTTTAAAAACCCATTTTTTGTGTTAATTGTGGTATTTTTGTCAAGATTCATACCTCGGCATATAAGCCGCACCGCCATAAGCCGCAGGCAATCTTTTACCGGTCAAAATCAACGAGTAAGCCGTGTCATATTCGAAATTACGGTAATCAATTACATGCATCCTTTTTATCATCTGTTTCATTGTGCAGTTGTTTCACCCCAATTCTGTGAAACATTGGTGTTTATCTGAAATAAATGATCTTGCTTTTAACTGAGATTATTCCGGTGTTCCTAAATTGTTTTGGAGTAGTATATATGGTTGATTTGATTATTAAAAATTGTCTGAAAATGAGGGCTCAACCGTGGTTGAAGAGATCATTATTGTGCCGAAATGATTCTAAACCTCACCACCACACATACAGTGTATAGAAATGAATGCTCATTTTGTTAAATGTTCAAAAACTTTTATTATAAAACAAAGTTAAAATGTTTCTAGAGTTCCTTTCAATACAGCCGTAGTGAATGATAAAGCGCGACGCTGTAAGCGAACGTGGTCCCAAATTTTTATAGGGGTATGGAATTGCTCAATTGCTCCAACCCCAAACTCAGTAGAAGAAAAACATTTCGGTTAAAAAAAACTGGGCGTGTTTTTCCTTTCGGGATTTCGTCAGGTTAATTCATAAGCAGAAAAATATTAAGGGCGCACATAGAATTGTGGGCATTGCGGTGAAAATCCTTACGAAACAAAATTGCATGGGTCATTCCGCCAGATCATACACTTTCCGAGGTCTATTCACAGATTTTTTTTTTTCTTTTCGGGTTTGTTTGGTTGTATGGAGAAAATTTTACCTTCCGCTTGACCTCTACAACTTTGGAAATCTGTAACCGTTAAAGATATTGTAAGAAAGTGATTTTATGTTAAATGAAAGCTCTTATCACAAATTATCCACTTTGTAATTTGGAAAAGTAAAAAAATAAATAAACAAGGGTCAAGCAAAGTGTACTTTGACCTTTGACCCCACGCTGGCAAAGAAATTTAAAATTCATGAAATTTTGTCAAACAAAGGCCCAAATTATATTATTGTGTATACCAAATATAAAATGGGCTCGGCATTAAGGTAGGGGTGTACTTTTAAAAGGGCAGGGAAATTCAATATACAGTGTACATTATGTACAAATCACATGACCAAAAACGCCAAATTTCAGCGTTTTGGAGTTCTCTCATACTGTACAACCAAACAAACTTAGAGAGTAAAAGAAATTTGGTGAGACTGACCTCGGGAAAGTGTGTGATTTGGCGTGATTGACCGTGTACGATTCACCAGTGCATCAACACCTTCTTGCATCGTGAAGTCATCGTGACAACAAACCGTATGTCGGACAGACATAGGCCAACCCCGCAGTCTGACATACATACGTACACAACAAACCCAGTCGGGTGTAAACGTTATTTCGGGGAAGGTTTTTGTGAATGTGATTTCAAAATGTTTATTATTAAACCACAAGATGAAAATATCTGTCTCAATTTGTACCGCAAAAATTCGGATGTATTGTTTGAAATTCCCCTCACAGATTGTTCAAATTACGCCGCATTTTACAATACGACAGGGGAAATCGTTCACTGCTTATCTAAGTTATTGACAAAGTACATTATACTGCAGAAAAATAGTAAGACTAAGACTAATGACATGGTGACACCAAATTCTCTATTGAGTAACTAGTAGTAGTAAATACATGTAGTTCTGAAAGAACTGGAGGTTACAACTCTCCAGTTGTAAAAAACAACGAACCGCCACAGAATTACAATGTAAGTCAAAGCATATCGCTGGCTGAGAATGAACACCCTCTATGAGTAGGGGTAACAACACCACTTTTTCACGACACTTAGATACATATTGCGATACTTGGTCGATGATACATATCTTGTATACTACAAATGCTAAAAATAAGCAAGTTAAAGTTTGAAACATTTTTTTTTAAATCTTGAAAAAATTTAACTGCGTAAAAATGCAGTAAACTTATCACAGATTAATCAAGATTTCTATTGTTGATACATACAGTATTGTTGATACATACAGTATACTGCATGGAGTGTCGTGGCCGGCGGTCTAACACGGACTCAAGTTCTGGTGTTAGCAGCAGAATGTGGGTTCGAATCCCGGGCCGTGACACTTGTGTCCTTGGAGCAAGACACTTAACCATAATTGCTTCTCTCCACCCAGGGGTTAAAATGGGTACCTGTGAGGGTAGAGTTGGTTGATTAGCCCTATATATATGCGCTGTATTGGCAGCAATTGAGCTGTATACTCCCAGGGAGCTGAGATGGTTTCAGGAAAAAGCTGACAAATGTGTCAGCTATGGTGAAATAGAATCCTTGGGACGGTAAGTACTACTAATCTTTCTGAAATTAACGATCTTGTCTTGCAGGTGCAGTTGTAGTAAGCGAGAGATCAGGGTAAAATCTTCACATTCACGATCACGACATAAAGATAATAAACTTGGTGGAAACGCAGACTCGAGGGCCAAATTAACGAGTTACGCATAAAGATCTCAGTAGAATAGAGCAAAATGGATGAGGTGCAATGAAAGATTCAGATATGAGGAACAGATTAATAAAGAAGTATCAAGTAAAAGGAAAGGGATGAGTGTAGTTAAGGAGAAATAAAGCAAAGAGTTAAGGCGAAGGCTGCGAAAGTAAAGAGGAATGCGATGACAGAGGTCAAGGCAGTTTCATCAAAATCGTCTATTCAGTACAAAATCAACGTCCAAAATTATTCAAAGAAATGGACGGAAATGTGACAACTCACAAGTGGGCCCAGAGCCAGCAGAGGCAAGGAATTTCTGGGGTGGCCTTTGGGATCAGCCTGGTGATCACTAACAGACAAGCAGAATGGTTAGCCGGACGTGAAAGACGAGTTAAAGAATGTACAACAACAAGAGGGATTTCAGATTGATGTGAGCAAGGTGAAGAAACAGTTGAGGAAAGTGCCGAATTAAAGCCCGGACCAGACCAGGTGATATACTGGCTAAAAGAACTCAGTAGTCTTCATGAAAGAATTGCCCAACAGCTGCAACAATGCTTAGTGCGTGGCAACGTTCCGGCGTGGATGACTGAAGCAAGAACGGTTCTCATCATGAAGGACATTAAGAAGGGTAGCGTTGCAAGTAACTATCTCGACCTATTACATGTCTACCCATGATGTATAAACTTCTGACCGGTATCATTGCAGAAGATCTGTATAGCCACATAGAAGATCAGCAGTTATTTCCAGATGAGCAGAAAAGGTTGCAAGAAAGCGGTCAAGAGGAACGAAAGACCAACTCATCATTGATAAGGCGGTGCTAAAGGACTGTAGGAACAGGAAAACTAATCTGGCCATGGCGTGGATAGATTACAAGAAGGCATCGACATGGTATCACACTCGTGGATTATGGAATGTTTGGATATGACAGGGCAGCTGATGCGGTGAAGTGTCTTCTGGGTGAGAGCATGAAGATGGAGAACAAATCTGATGGCCAGTGATGAATGTCTTGGTAAGGTAAATATCAGACGAGGTATTTTCCAGGGCGATTCTCTGTCTCCACTGTTGTTTGTTTGGCGCTGTTCCTTTGTGATGATTTTTGCGGAAGGTTAGTGCGGGATACGAGATGACGAAGGATGGATGCAGGATTAATCATCTGCTCTTCATGGACGACCTGAAGTTGTTTGCGAAGAAACGAAGAGATTGATTCCTTGGTGCAGACTGTACGGATCTTCAGCGATGACATCGGCATGAAGTTTGGTCTGGAGAAATGTGCTGCGATGACCATGAAGAGGGGTAAAGGGTACATTCGGATGGAATTGCTTTACCAGATGGCACACAATTGAGGCGTTGGGTGAAGAAGAAAGTTATAAGTATCTTGGGTGCTTGAAGCAGATCATGTACTGCCGCGAGGAATCAAAAGAGACTTAAGAAAGAGTATATAAGACGGTGAAGAAGTGTTTGAAGTCCAAGCTGAATGGAGGAATATGATAAAGGCGATCAACACTTGGGCTGTGTCACTAATGAGATACAGTCTGCGGGGTGTCGGGTGGACTAAGGCAGATCTAGATGTTGCTGACAGGAAAAGCGAGGAAAGTGATGACGATATACGGTATGTTACATCCGCGATTCCGAATGTCAGCAGACTATCTACCGAGGTCAGAGGCGGAAGAGGATTGCCAGTGTATCAGACAAGCGTTAACATCGAGAGAAGGAGCTTGCAGTGTCATGTAAGAAGTACTCGGGAAAAGTTGTTGAAGGTTGGCAGAAATACATGAAGGCAGGCAAATTAGGTCCAAAGGAGTATAAGAATCAAAGAAGAGAACAAGAACATGAGATTGGCAGGAAAAACCACTTCACGGCCGATTCCTGAGATGTACTGAAGAAGTGGCAAGTAGCAAGACTTGGGAATGGTTGAGAGGAGAGAGAACCAAAGAAAGAAACCGAGGGTCTGATTACTGGCAGCGCAAGACCAGTCTCTGCCGACGAATGTGATGAAGGCAAGGATCGAGAAGTCAGATGTCTCTTCTATGTGCAGAATGTGCAATGCGGAGGAGACTGTATTTCACATTGTCAGCGAATGCAGAGTGCATGCTCAGACAGAGTACAAAGGCAGACACGACAAAGTTGGCCAAGGTGATCCATTGGGATCTGTGCAGAAATGCGGTGTCAAGGTGCAATCAGTGGTACGACCATGTGCCGGAAAAGGGTTGAAAAACGGATCATGTCAAGATTCTCTGGGACTTCAACATCCAGACAGATCATGTTATAGAACATAGAAGGCCGGATGTTGTTGTCTTGGATAAGCATGCAAAGATGTGTCATCTTATTGATATAGCTGTGCCGGGTGATAGTAGAGTAGCTTCGAAGGAGAAGGAGAAGGTTCAGAAATATCAGGATTTAGCGAGAGAACTCCATAGCTGTGGCAAGTCAAGGTTAAGGTTATTCCTGTGGTAGTGGGAGCACTGGGTACAATCCCGGCGTTGGAGAAACATCTCAAGGAGATAGGAACATCTGTTAGAGTAGAATTACTACAGAAGCGGCACTCTTAGGGACAGCAAGGATTCTCTAAAAGACACTCGAGATCTAAGGCTTGACTCGAGGTGTAACCGCAGAAAGGAAAACAAGATCTTTCTTTTCATGCTGTGCTAATCACGCGAAATAATAATAATAATAATAATACTAATAATAATACTAATAATAATAATCATAATAATAATAATAATACTAATAATAATAATACTAATAATAATAATAATAATAATATAATACTAATATAATAATAATAATAATAATAATAATAATAATAATATAATAATAATAATAATAATAATAATAATAATAATAATAATAATAATAATAATAATAATAATAATAATAATAATAATAATAATAATAATAATAATTATTATTATTATTATACAATGTCATCAGCTCCATTTCATAATGGTTTATTGATGGCGGATTTATGTTGATAAAACTGTTTCCATCGGAACGCACTAAACTAAACAGCTGAACTCCACGCTACTCTGTCCATTGTGATCAATAGATGACATGGCCATGGACTACGTCATCTACATGTAGCTGGCGCGGGCCGTGCTTGGCCACTAGGGATCGTGGTATCGATAAGGTGAACGTAAAGAACCATACATACAATTCTCATCAGCTTGTCTCCTAAATGCAGTGCCACTGAGCTTGGGATCATTGGAGCTAATTAAAAGGTCATTTACAATAGGTTTTGAGGAAGAAAAATGACCAGACATTGTTGGAGCAGACTGATATAAAATGATGAAAACATCAAGTTAAACCAAATAATAATAATAATGTAATAATGTGTGGACTTATATAGCGCACGTATCCACCAACTGAGTGGTGCTCAAGGCGCATTATATTATTACCCCTGCTCATAAGGCTCATAAATCATTCCTGAAACCATCTCAGCTCCCTGGGGAGTATACAGCTCAATTGCTGCCATTACAGCGCATAGGGCTAATCAACCAACTCTGCCCTCACAGGTACCCATTTAACCCCTGGGTGGAGAGAAGCAATTATGGTTAAGTGTCTTGCTCAAGGACACAAGTGTCACGGCAGGATTCGAACTCCACATTCTGCCTAACACCAGAACTTGAGTCCCGTAAGCTAGACTGGCCACCTATTACACTCCACAGTTAGTTCTTTTCAGAGACACTCATAACTCAGAAGAGATTTATTTCACACACATTCAACAAAGTACAGTACAACAAAATTTGTATAACTTATTAATTGAAGACTTCCTCTTTCCATATATTCCTTTCATCAAAAAACAAAAAAACTGAGATTTAATCGCATTAAATGTGTGTTTTTGCATGTAAGACCACCATACATTTCACCTCCCTTAGCAATCATAAATATCTAGATTTTTTGCCTTTATAAATGCTTTTAGATTGTTTTAAATGCACATCGAGTAATTTGAAGGTTTTAAATGATAAGGCCTTTAAACTATTATTTCTCCTCGTACTTTTGAAGAAACCAATGAAAACATTATAATACAATTGTTGTTTATGAGGGCCGACTTTGTTTTCAAGGTCAAACACACACTCAAATGTTTCTCAAAGTACAAGCATGACTGTGGGCTCTTTGAACCGAGAACGTCCGTGAACTGGACCACCTAGTGTTTGTTAAAAACACTTTGGCTCTAGATAGTTTCTTTTTTTTACGAGAATTAATTTCAACACTCATGAACAACTAAGCCAACCCCCCAACCCGTGGCTACACCAACTGCTAATACACATGATCCACCTCACAGCTACCACCATCTTTGCTTATTGTCAGAGATTTATATTCTTACCATCAGAAATTTGTGCTCATACCTTTATGTCCTCTACAGCATTCCATATGTATTCATCCACAGTAAAATGTGTCTAAGTTGTTATAACATTTTAAGTAAAAGGGCACGCATGGCAAAATCATATTTTTGTATCTAGCAATTTTGTATACACATGTAGCAAATTTAACATGCTTAAAAATTACATATACATGTACATGTGTACATGTGTACATGTACGTATGTCAATATTTTACCAGAAATAATAATTATCTTTAATGTCCGGAATTTGGGCCACAAGTGGTAAAAAATGTATATTACTGATAGTGTGTTCAGGTGATTTTCAGTGCTTGAAAGCTTGATTTTGATTAATAAAATTCAAGCTTTGCCATTCAAGGAACAGTCTGAAAAATGAGTGGCTCACCGTGGTTGACATGCAGGGTCATCATAATGGGTGCCAAAATTAAACTTCACCACCACATGTATGAATGAATGTAAAACGAAGTTAGTATGTTGCTGTAGTTCACATTCACTTTCAATATATGGCATGGGCGCCATTATGGAACTACCGCCCATTGCCATAGCGCACGTGTGAACTTCACATGGTACATGTATGTACTTCTTGTGTATAGGGGTGGCCTAATTGTTCCAAATATAAATGTTACCTCAGATTTGGGTACAGTAATTATTCTGGTTTGTGAATATTTTAATAATAATTTCAAAGATGTTTATTATTAAACCACAATAGTGAAAAAAATGTGTCACAATTTATATCACAAAATCTTTGATGTATTTTTTGAAAGTTTGTTGCAGATTATCCAAATTACAGTACATACATTTTGTGGTGTAATTTGTACACAGTTTACGTCATTCCTACCTCTTCAGGTGGTATCCATTCCGGGGGATAGTTGTATTCTGGTAGCTCAACTGGGATCTGTTCTCTATTCATAGTGAAAGACGATGCTGTAAAAAAGTTACTGAAAAAATTTAGTAAAATTAATATTATTAGTATGAATGTTTGAATTGAAGTTCTGTTGATTCATATAGATTTATATTCACTATTTGAATATAAATGTATATGTACAGTATTTGTAGTATCACATGTGGCATGTCATCAGACTGTCTACATGTACATGTACACATGTATGTACTGATGAAATGGTGTTTTACTCATCAGCTTTGAAGCTTTAAGTTGAAAGCTTGTGTAATAGAACAATTGTTGCTTATTGAACACTCATTGCATGACAATGCCTAAAAAACAAACGGGCCTTAAAGGTATGAGGAAATTAAATCTCGTATACTGTTTAATAAATCAATAATGCTATAAAACTCAACCTCGCTATCTTATTCTGTGCAAAAAATGCTTAGTATAGCAAATAAAATGGAATTTGAACCAAAAATCCTTGCACCCCACTTTTTCCCACGATAAAATCAATGCAGCGTACCACGTGACCTCCTAACGTCACATCTAGAACCTTGCAGGTCCCGTCGCCGGCCCGTTGTCAAAGCAAATTTTGCCTCTAAATTCGGCATGCCAGCACGGTGTATTGTAGCTTGTTGTAGCAATACAAACAACGATGGGGTCAGCCTCCACAAGTTTCCGTAACACCCCAAATTAAGGAAGATTTGGACAGCCAAAGTGACATTGATGAGGGGGAAATGGCCCGGACCGTCCGCTTCAAGCGTAATATGCAGTGATCACTTCAACGAAGACGACTTTGATGAATCCCACATTTTACACGTTAAATTCGGGATTTCAAAACACAGGCTGCTAAAAAAGGGTGCCATTCCATCACGAATAAAGCCAGTGAAAATGCCATCCACAATGGATCAACGAAGAGCTGAGCTTTCGGCCAAACGGAGCAGAAAAAAGGTGAGTCTTGTCCGTGTCCGGAAATTAGGCACCTTCCTTGTCGGCCGGGATTGTATTCGGTTTGTCAAACAAACGGGCATGATGAATGAATTATCTGCATACTTTTTTGTTGCCGTGGAACAAAACGTCTCGCATAGAAATAATCTCAACATGTAATTTCTTTTTCAATCCAGCATTTTCAGGAGTAGGCCTATATTTTGGGGGGCCAAATGCAGTTTCTTGGTGACCCTTTTTTTTCACAAATAACATCTTGGCATGAATGGTTGGGGCTGACAAACATGATTGAATCTTTTGTGTACATGTACATGTATCTGTAGGCATATTTCAAACATACAGTGTACATGGATGCATACACACGTTCATCATTCAAGTCAGAATGCTGGTATTTTTTTTCTTTTTCTTTCAGTTTTCATCAATCATGGTCTTAATGTTGGACATTTATTATTTAACAATGTTTTAAAAAGAAGACATCTAGCTCCATTTTGGGAACAAAATTTGTGCATCCATGCCTGGGACTGGGTGTTTTTAAATTTTACATTGCATTAGTTGTAATTATGCATTATTCTTGTTTTTCACAGCTGATAAATGACCTTATGAATGCGGGTTTAACAAACACTGCAACAACGGAAGTGCCTGTGGATGCAGAGACATGCCATTCATCTGGCAGTGACATGTCTGATGATGGCACAGGCAATGATGAAGAACCTGGATGCAGTTTCTGGACAGACTCATCACCTTCAGTAATTTACAATCTATCTTTTAGTGGGGATGGGGTGTTTCAGAAAACATTGAAATCAACAATGCACAATATATTTTTGTGAATTGTGGATTTCAATTAGGCGTAAAGTTCAATTTTTTTATATTTTAATTTCATTCATTTTTATTTCCTTTTCTTTGAAACTCAGGACTCAAGGATGGGCACAGCGACAGAACCTACCAAAACAATGACAGTCAGCACACAGACAGACAAAACTGCAAAGAGGGTCATCCGTATGTATTTCACACAATGTTTCAATTTTACTAACTTGTGTGAAAGATAAGTGGCTAAAATCTACAACAGAATATCATACACCAGAAGAACAAATGTAAATAATATTCTTTCAAATTCATTTCTCAACATAATTGTGTCTGTGTAAGTATTTACGTAATGCTGGTGTTTTAGCTTTTGTGTCTTGAAAGAAACGTATATTGGCATTTACACAAGTAACCCTAAATCATAATTGTCTTGTCAAAATAGGAATCCAGGCAACATCGAAAGTCCACCATCAATGGTCTCAGAGTGAGCCAACTTTCATGAAGGAAACCGGTGTCATCTGTAAGCTGCTTGACGATGGACCTGAGGAGAGCAGTTCTGAATTAGAATCTGATGAAGAGTTTGCTTCCAAGACAGCCTCAGTCTCCAGGATACACGCCGGTTTCATCAGAGTCATCTTCTGAGTACCAAAGCACACCATGCAAGACACGCCCAAAAGAGGTCAGGAGGTAAGTGTTCTGTAGACCAATTAAATGAAACTAGTTTCCATTTCCTGCCTTCATCATTTATCTTGACTCTCATCGATTTGTCTGTTTTTTTTTTATATATTTCTAATTTTTAATGTCAGAAAATATTGGAACATCAGAAAACACACAATTTAACAAAATACCACATTACAGTTGAAAAGCCTTTCCTTTTTGATCATTTCCATCATTTTAGAAAAGACTCCAGCCATCTTTGGCGAAATAATGATTCATGATCTTGGATTTGAATAAATAAAAAAAGGGGGGTACCTCCTCTTTAAAAAGAACTACATTTTAAATACCTTATTCATTTCAAAAGAAACAGTAATCTCAGTTTTAAGACTTTACAGGATGAGATTATTGTGGGTACACCATGTACATGGAGTCGTCATCAGGAGTTTTAAATAAATAAACTAAGTAAAAATGATTTTTCAAAGATAAAGGGTGCAGATTGCTTTAGATTATTCATGACGAATTGAAAATACCATATGTTTCTTTGTAGGAAACGAGGAGTCAGTTCTAAGACTTAAGTGAGAAGAGGACAACAGCAGATCCCCACATGGAGCAGAAATTCATCGTGTTTTCCTCGCGACTCTTGACGTTGTTTGAGAGATGCTTCTCCTGCTGCTCCTTTGATGTGGTGGTTAAAGAGAGGGTGGTAGGCACTTTTGTGTCTATCACACAGTCATGCAACACTTGCAACTGTGACATGATGACATGGGAGAGCCAGCCTTTCTAAGGCTGTATACTGGCAGGGAACCTGCAACTTTCAGCTGCAACACTTTTTGCTGGTGGCAGTTGCACGACAATGCTTCATACGCTACAGTACATGAAGGTTGCTGCCATCAGCGAAAAGACGTTTTATAACCATCAATCAGCTATCCTCCAACCAGCAATTGAACGGCAGTTCAAACTTCACATGAAGGATGTGCTAAGCAAAAGTAATAAAATCATTGATATCCAGCTGGTTCAGGTAAATCATAGTTTTGTCTCCTTTATGCAAGCTGGAGTCTGGTTCAGAGCTGGAATTGATAAGTTGAAGTATCTGTACATAGTGCTTGAATCCAGTATCACACACACCAAAACTTTTATTTCTGGTTTGCAAGTCCGAATTCTCCAGTCAACATTGAAGTTCTTGTCATTTAACATGACCAAAGCAATTTTCAAAGTGCTGTCTATGAAAATGTTCTCGCTCAGGTAGTCTTTCACAGCTAAATCTGAATTCAACTTAACATGTTTTAAACATGTTGATTACTTTTCAGTGCACAGAAGTTAAAAACAGCAATGCAATGGAGCTGGAAGGTTTCAAGCGCATGGTCAAGAGGATGAAGAAATCTAAACTAACCATCAGGAAGCTTGTCACTGATAGACACAGACAGCTTGCCAAGTATGTGAAGGAGAAGCTGCCTGCAGTCCACCACATGTATGATGTCTGACATGTATGTCTGGCATGTCGCAAAGGGTAAATGTTTATTTATTCCTTGACTGAATATTACAGGAAAATATATGTACATGTGTACAGCTTTAATTCTGTATCAAACCTTGAGTTAACTGAAGGCATCCTCAGCAATTGTCAACAGTGCCCAATTCTGTTGCTGTGTTGCCCTTGATGAAGTTTCTATAAACAAAATTATTAAGTAGAAATTTATAATTTTCTGACAAAAATTGCCGTGCCCTTTCTAGAATTAAATTTGAGGCCTGTATATTGAAATAGTGCTCTTCGTCGCTTTCTTGCAGATGAGCAAAGACACCAATATACACTTTTTAGGGGCTTCAAGTCAATATACATGTAAGATAGGATTACAATGTATTTGTTTTTTCTTTTCCACTCGAGCTGATGATATATTCACTTGGAAAATCCTAAACTATTGCTTGGTAGATTTGTTGTTTATCTTTTTTTGCATATTTTTTGTTCTGTTTAAACTACAGGTGTTAAGAAGAAAGTTCACAAGCTGCCGCAAAAGAAAAGCTGTGAAGATGTTGCTGCCTGGGAGCAAAGTGTGATCCATCACGTGTACTGGGTTGCTGCCTCGACCAATGACGACGATGGAGAAATGCGGGTAGCAAGGTGGCAATCCTTGGCTAACCACATTCAGGGTATCCATGATGGCCACTCAGACATCTTTCCTCGCTGTCTCCACGGTGACCTTAATGAAGCTGACCGTAAAAAGAAGTGGCTGATACCTGGTATGTTGTTGGCTAAGAGGAGAATGGGCTAATAAGCAATATCCAGTGTGTGATGTCCTTTACCCTCCGAGCCCAAATAAATTGTCTTTCCAGTACCTGGGATAAAAAAAACACATAGGCTGAATTCAAGCCACAAAGACGAAGAGTGATGTAGGAGTACTTGTTTGGCCAACCAAGTTCCAAATAAAACAGTCCGAATAAGTACTTGCGGCTTTACGTTGTGATGTATTTGTGTAGTTTTTTTTCTTCAATCTTTTAAACAGGTACAGAGGGCTGTGTGAAGCTGGGTGCAGTCATCGAGAATAAAACCCTCATCAAAGATGTGAAGATGATGTCAAGCACCCAGCAAACATCCTCGCTTGAGTCCTTCCACAGTGTGATCAACCACTTTGCTCCTAAACTGAAGTCCTACACCTACTTTGGAATGCTAAGCAGGTAAGCTCATACATGTACTCCCATGCATTTTCCCCTACCTACGGTACATACATTGTAACTGTATTTTTATGAACAATATACTTCACTGTGCACTCCCTTGGATTGATATGTTAAGACTGTAGGAATCAGGAGCACAATTAAAATTTTAAGTCATAAATATCGTTTCCTTATCGTCAAGTAATTTTTGGTCTTTGGATTGTCTCATTTTAAACCTAATTTACTTATCCAAATTCCTTCCTTTTAGGCTTCATCTGGCTGCACTTCATTACAATGAGAACAGTGACAGATAGCAGGCGTGTACAATGCAGGGTGAGAAGCGCTACCTCTTGAGCAAACCCAAGTACAAGAAGGGGGCAGCGACAGTCAAACCCATCAAAGAGGAACTTAGACTAAGTTGAAATTTCATTCCAAAGAACAGGCCTCGTCTGCTGTCAGTCCATTTAAAATAAACAAAAAAAATAAAAAATTGTTCCTTTATTTTTTTGTATATTTCTCTTGCATCAGCGTATGCTACCAACCTGATGGCAGAGGCAGCAAGGCTAGGCTGCAAATCCAAGAAGCAGCAGTGAAGAAAGCCCGCCCCACCAAGTCTAGCAAGCAGATTTCTGTACCCTACCAAAGAAGAGTTGATTTCATCAAACTGCAGTCGAGTCAACCTTAAATAGAAAGTTACCAATAGACATTTACCATGCTGCAGCCATTTTTTGTTTTTCAATCATTCAAATTAATGTAACCAAACTGAGGCTGGGAGGAAAAATAGTCTGGTCCCACTTTATGACATGAGAATTATAACTAACAGTGTAGTTGTGCATACAGGGAACCTGACAAAGATGAACGTAGTGTGATGAAGGTCTATTAGTCATAATTACTGAAAGCGAAGTAGAGATTGATGTGTGGTTGAGCAGTTTTATTATGATCATTGTTTTGTACACTCGCGATGAACCTGTAATACATGTACAGTACATGTACATGTATGTTGTATTATATAAATTGTTACTTGAGAGCACATAGAATAAAAAGCAGAGGTTACACATGTACACTCTGCTCTGAAAGATTATACGTACATGTAGTCTGGGTTTTTGAGTGGTGATTGCTGTACATGTACATCTTTGATACAGAAAATTTTTTGTCATGTTTTTTACCATTGCGGAATCTTAATATCTCAATAGAATACTGAAATACTTCAACCCTATTAAATAAACAAGAGTTTTCAAATCAACAGTTAAAAAAGTAGAGATGTACAACGTAAGTTGTATATCAATTTAATTCTCCTCTCTATAGTGATGAACCGGTGGTACATGTAGGTTGTTAAATCTAAAATTGTTACTTGAGATTGTATCAACAAATGTTTTTTTAAATGGCAGTCACTTACATGTAGACTCAATGACATTCTGATATTCTAAACTTATTTTACTGTCGTATTTTACATTGATGTACACACAAAGTGCACAGGCTTGTATAAATGCCAACAAGTCTAAGTTTTGAAGAAAAAGTTGGAATCATATACTTTTTGTTTACGTTAACATGTCCAAATGTAAATTGATGTGCAATTCCGATATTTCAATGTGTAAAGGCCACTACTGATACACCCCTCCAAAAACAACACATGTATGGATATAAAGCCTGGACACAAAATACCAAAATAATGCATCAATTAATCCTTGCTACAGATTCTGATAATAATCAAATGTGGCAATGTATGTTTATTACACATAAATAAAAATGAACTCCAATTGAGGAATAAACATGTGTGAAGGAATAACACATTGAAACTACTTCCTATCATCCCTGTTCTCTTTTAAATTTCCTGAAACCCTCTATATTCAGCTGAAGGATACTTCTCACGAATTTTCAAAATTGCACATGATGGGAGCGCAACACGCACATTCCTCCCAAGAAAACCCCAACACCACCTGGCCATCTGACGATATCCACAGTGTCTGTGTTTCCTGCAAGTACATGTACATGTAAACAAGAAATGACCATTTATTTAACATGTAGGTGTACAATTATTACATGTAATTTTTCATAGTGAAATTAAAAAGTACATGTGTATTAATTGTTAAAATAGAATTGTGAAACCTTTCATTGTACCCCCCTCAGTGTCTCATATGGTCGAAAAATCAGAATGGAAAGTGTACTAGGTGTGTACTTACTGGTTTTCTGTTGCCCCATGACGTGCTCGGCCATACTGCTGGCGATACTGCAGGTACGCAGTATCCAGTGCCCATCTGTCTAGACAGACTGTGTTGAACCCTGGGTGCTCGAGAATGCTATCAACATCCACGACAAACTCGTTCATTCGCTGAACCACCTGCTCAATCTCTTTACAGCACACAGATTCCCTCAATGTTGGCATGACACCACAGTTGCCACAAGAACACCTGGGCGTTAAATAATACAACTTGGTTTAAAAAGTATCGTCTGACCTTTTTCACAGTGCATTCAAGAACAATTCTAATTATTTCTGCCCAAAAGCTGAAAATCATTACATTACTTGATGTTTTTCCTTTTTCGCCATGACGGTACCGTAAACCATCATAAATGTACATGTACATGGCCTGGCATACATTGACGTGTACGACTGTACGAATCCGAGTGGATACTTCCTGTATACGGAAGAATCATGTAGCAGCCATTTTCGCGTATTTCTGACACGATTTCAGTGAAGGTTTCCCGGCTATTTCTTACAAAAACATGACCGATAGAGCCCAAAATACAAACTAAATCTTTATGCTACTGATCTGAATTTTTGGGGAATATTTACCAGTCACTGTTGCCTAATCTTCCCTCGCGATCGCCGTCGTCATTGTGAACACCTGAGATAGCGTTAGCGTCGTTGTTATCGTCACTGTCAAGCTCTGGCTCGAACATATACAGAGCAATTTGGCAATCGAAACCTCGTCGTTCCTCCTCCACATCTGAGTCTGATCCTCCTTCTGACAATTGTACACCGAAGTCACTTTCTGACTCGTACTCAAATGTTTTTCTGTCGGAGATTTAGCTAGCTGTGACCTGTTGGGGATACACGTGCTGTAGCTGTACAGTATGATGAATGTGTGAAGCCAAGCGGCATTGAATGCAGCTAATTACAGCATTGTTCTAGCTGTGATGTCACTCGTGCGCTTTCCACGATCGCTTCAAAAGTGGGAATTTTTGGGGGCGGGGCGCGCATGGACCCATTGTGTTACCTTTCGGGTTGAAATGAAGCACTAACATACAAAAAACACATAATGTATATTTTTTTTAAATATTTATTATATATTAATGTAACAATACGTTGCCCTATATTTCGATTCATAATTCTGTAAACATTTAATATTGTGATGCAAACAAAACTCTACACAATCAACACTATCATGGAAATTACACAATAACACTGGTTCAGAAGGATTGGGACACAAAATACTTTGAACGAGTTGGAACTAGACAAACTGGATTTGAATGCTTCTAAAAAAATAATAATTTTATTTATTTTCAATCAAAACTTCAATATTTCAATATAAAACTTAGACCATGCATAAAGAATCATTTTGATAAATGCGTAAAGATATCCAAGCAATCAAGAAACAACGGCTTAAAAACCATTTATAAAAAAAAAACGGAAAACCAACAACTTAACAAAATGTAAAAATAAAACAGAAAACTAACAACCTTACAAAATGGTGAAAAACTGGTGTTTTTTTTAAACTGCCACCAAACCGAGGGATGTTTACTAAACCAAAATATCGCCAAATTCGGTTTAAAAAGAAAACGGTTTCATAAAATCATGTTTTTGAGCCCCAGAGCGGGGTAATTTATCCCGGCAGTCCTGGCTTACTGTTACTGGTCCTCACTATGTCTTTGTTCTTCAGCATTACTGAAGGAACGCATTTCCTGTGATCATTAGAAACCCCGATGGATGAATTGTTATTTAAAATCCTATTTTTTAGCACCCATTTGGCCTGCAACATACATGTACATAAGTTCGGCACAGTCAATGCATTACAGTCCATTTTCATATTTCACAGAGCGCTTACGTTCGTACAGGCAAAGTATAAAAATGAATATATATGCAACATAATATAATGAACATATTCATGAGTGATCGAACTGCCAATAAGAACATAAATTTGCTACTATGCAAATCACGATGTGCAGAAACAAGCATGGGATCCTCAAACACTACCTGTGCACATTTCCCACACAGCCATCAGCACTGCTCAATCGCACCATGGTTGCACATGGTACATGTACATGTAACAGGAATAATAATAATAATAATAATAATAATGTATAGATTTATATAGCGCACGTATCCACCAACTAAGTGGCGCTCAAGACGCATTTTATTATTATCCCTGCTCATAAGGCTCATAAGGCTCATAAATCATTCCTGAAACCATCTCAGCTCCCTGGGGAGTATACAGCTCAATTGCTGCCATTTCTAGCGCATAGAGAGCAAACCATCTCTGCCTTCACAGGTACCCATTTAACCCCTGGGTGGAGAGAAGCAATTATGGTTAAGTGTCTTGCTCAAGGACACAGGTGTCACGGCTGGGGCTCGAACCCACACTCTGCTGCTGGCAACACCAGAACTTGAGTTCAGTGCGCTAGACCGCTTTCGGCCACTATTAATCCACTTTACGTGCATTATACAATACACGGGACCTACGGCTTTACGTCCCATCCGAAGGACGAAGCAATTATGGTTAAGTACCTTGCTCAAGGATACAAGTGTCACGACCGGGGCTCGAACCCACACCCTGCTGCTGGCAACACCAGAACTTGAGTTCGGTGCGCTAGACCGCTCGGCCACGACATGTACCCATATAACACATGTACCCATATAACACATGTACCCATATAACACATATACCCATATAACGACATGTACCCATATAACACGCGTCACAATAAATTGCCAGTGCTTACCGGAGAGACATGTGGAATCGCACCGTTCACTAGTGCA
The DNA here is from genome assembly GCA_029582265.1 of Zoroaster sp. YZ-2022. NCBI lineage: Eukaryota > Metazoa > Echinodermata > Asteroidea > Forcipulatida > Zoroasteridae > Zoroaster > Zoroaster sp. YZ-2022. The sequence continues at coordinate 14,387,657 of CM055825.1, read as the reverse complement.
CTATGGCCATTGGCAAATTCGTTTGCGTAATAATTATGTGGGACGGTTACATGTACTTCGTCGTGCGTCCCAATCAAATCATCAGCCCGAGTTCACATGACTCGCGTTCCACGTGACTATGTCATAGTATAAACACGTGACTAGGTTTATTCCTGCATGCGCATAGTACCGTGGATAATAAAACCTGTGATTGTGACACGTCATTTGCACTTCGGAAAATGTGACCGAGTTTGGATTGTACTCCCACTATTTTAAATAAATGTCACGTGGTTTATCAAGAGTAGTGTACATGTGTTTTGTCACAAGACAAGAGTCCCAGTATGGTATAATAGAATAGTGTCCTAATCCCCCAACTTTGATCGAGCCGCTGCCGATCCAAGCTTTGATTTATTTCATGACTAATGTGAGCACAGAGCACCGGTCACCTGCACTTACTGCAAATGTTATTTTGTTGTTGATTTTTAAGGTAACGCCCATATTCTGAATATATTTAA
>CM055825.1:14354296-14386663 GCA_029582265.1 Zoroaster sp. YZ-2022 | reverse complement strand
ATTGGAAGGGACATCCGGAGAAAGAGGTGAAAGGCCTGCGTAAACAATGGATATAAACCCGTCTTTACAAATTCTGGCTGATACGTCGCAGCGTGGTCTTGACAAGGGATTACGCAAAATCAACATAAAGAGTGGAACTTGTTCAGTGTTGTTAGTGTTTTTGTCCGGGCCACCGAACCTGTGACCCCATGGACTCGAAATGATTGCGTGGTGGCGCGGGGTACAAGGTTGCTTCAGTTGCTACGACGTGGTACGCAGCGGTGGGTGTGTTGACAAGTCTCCGGCAATACACACAAAAATCGGAATGCGAGTTTAGACGCCTCCGATCCGCTGTACAAAAAAAATGTATATACACGGCCCCAAGCGAACTGGTTAAACTGGACACGAAACATCAAAAGAAAACATGGCTTAATTGTTGTTCAGTTTGGTTGTAACATTGATAGACAATGATCTGGGAAGGCAAGGCCGTTTGGCAATTACAGTATCTCTATCGCATTAGAATAGACCAGCATACGTTATGCAAACCGGCATGTGGCTGTGCAGTGTATTTGCAAAGAAGTCTATTAGGGTAGTCAACCCAGCAATGCTGACCGCTGGTATTGATCAAATGATCATTTTTGATACTTGATGCAGCTCTTGGAGACCCTTCTCACTGGTGCCCAGGCTCAGAGTTTCCTGTTGCTGTACCAGCTGAGCTACCCCTCTTCAGGTAAGAATAACTTACAAATAGTCAGGACAAGCAGATGGGCGAGCAGACATATATACAACATACACCGTTGACTGCATAAGACATCCCATACTTGTTACAGTGTAGTTGTGAGTCATACACTGCACTCACACAATAAGGTATTATGCAAGAGACCAAAAACAAAACATTGTTGGGACAGACGGAAAACCTTGTAAACCCTCCCTGAACTCTGAAATGTCTACACTCGGTATAGGCCAGGGCACAGTGATATGCATGACAGACATGGACACCCCAACACACGTTTGTGTTACATACCCCCTGTTTGTTCTCGTGTAGTTATGAAAAACACATTCTTCAAACCATTGCCATTTGCACTGAATATTCTTTTTGGAGCGGATTTTTTCTCAGTCTTTCCCTTGAATAATCTACTCCATTTTGCGACAGATAGCGACATGTACTAAAATGCTTCCTTTTTGAGATTTTCTAAATTGTGAAAACCTTGTGTGGACGTGTAGTAAGTCCACATAACGTCTCAAAGATCCCACATAGTGTGGACATCTTTTGTTCTCAGGTCTACATAGGGTATGTAGGGACAGACTGAATAGACAAACAAGCAGCAATTTTGGTGGTAAAACACAGACACATAGTTAGTCATCAAACAAAAGTGGACAGTCCGGCAAAAGAACAAAAAGACACACAGAATCAAACTCATCAAGTGTCAACTCCAACGTTCCTTTTTGGGTTGGGGGTGTTGGTGAAGGGGGCATGTGGCCATGTGTCGTGTCGTGTCGTGGCCGAGCGGTCTAGCTTACCGGATTCAAGTTCTGGTGTTAGCAACATAATGTGGGTTCGAATCACGGCCGTGACACTTGTGTCCTTGAGCAAGACACTTAATCATAATTGCTTCTCTCCACCCAGGGGTTAAATGGGTACCTGTGAAGGCAGAGTTGGTTTGCTCTATATGCGCCTAGAAATGGCAGCAATTGAGCTGTATACTCCCAGGGAGCTGAGATGGTTTCAGGAATGATTTATGAGCCTTATGAGCCTTATGAGCAGGATAATAATATAATGCGCCTTGTGAGCACCACTTAGTTGGTGGATACGTGCGCTATATGAGTCCACATTATTATTATTATTATTATTATGTTTTCTTTTGTGACCCCCTTTTTTGGCAGCAGTTGTTACTTTAATTTATTAAATTATTGTATGCATTTCAATCTTAAAACCAATGCATTGCATATATGCAGGCCGTCTACACAGTCAGGTAACTTTGAGCTGGACTTAGAAGGAGAAGAGATTGATGATGATCAGGATGATGAGGAGTCAGGGAACAATACAGCTGTGGTGACATCACCTGGAATCAAACCACTTGGTAAAGGCAGTTCAAATGTCAAAACCTTATTCATAACCTATATGGCAAGGATATTTGTTGAATAAATCACAATTTTTTCTGAAAATTGATGTTAACCCTTAGACTGCCAACGTACTAGTGCGTTTTGTATATCACCCAATTTGTACTGCACCCACGGTAATAATTAGAACTATATCCTTCTGGCAGATGGGTTTTAAGCGTGAATGATGACCAAGGTCATTCTGTAAAACCGGCTGTGATTGGCTAGTTTGTGAATTCTTTACTCTATTCAACGAATCACAATCTTGTAAATAAAACTGCGTAACGTGGATTTTAAAATGGCGGCGCCATGAAAAACAAGCGACATGAGCGAAATCGGATGACATTACGTGAAGTTTTGGACGAAATAGAGCATGATTCTGACTCTGATCTTGTTCATGGCGAATCGGAAAGTGAAGTGGACAGTGGGGATGAACTTGGAGTGATTTTAGTGAGTATGATCCTGGTTTTCACGGCCAAAATGACAGTAATGATGGGGATGCCCTGGATACTGATGATAGCGATAGATCCAGGTCCCCTGTGAATAACCATGCTGCTCTAACGTAGGCCTACTGCGGGGCCGTGGCCCTGGGCGTCCAGGTAGGGCTCGAGGGAGACCCAGGACTCGAGCCAGGGGCCGTGGGAGGGCTGCTGCTGGTGCCAATCGAGCCCAGGTTCATGCTGATGATGGCTTGAATTAGACATCGTGTAATATTTAGTGAAAAATGGCCGGCTAGAGGATACGGAATTATAATATAAAAGTGATGAAAATAATGCCAAATTATGAATAATATTCACCAAAGAGGAGAGGGGTAAACGCCAGTGATTGCAGAACTTAGGTTATTGAAACATAAACTGAAAGAAATGTTCAATTTTGTATTTTTAGGACAAGTGTCATGACAGGGCAACAGATAGCGAAACACGGAAAAACATGAATTTTCAGGTCTGGATGATGGAAAATGACATTTTGTTCAGAAAAATGTCACTATCCTGTTGCTTTTGAGAATTATAAGGCCTAGAGACTATAAATAAACAAGAAAAAAGACATACTGTGAATATTTGGACATGTTTTATTGAATAAAATTAGCTTGATTTATACATGGTGTAATTTTGTGAAATTTTGTGAAAAATGGCCGGCTGGAGGACGCGGAATTATTTACAAGTGGCTGGCAGTCTAAGGGTTAACATATCCAAAGACATGGCTGGTGCATCTTTTCCATATAAATAATATAATTCTAACTTATCCAGGCCATCCCATTACTCATCACGGGCTTGTTCTCTTGTCTTGGTTTACAGGAAACTGTATCCGATGATACCACATGAGAAAGGTACAACAAATCTGACAGTCCGAGTGGAGAAGATCGGTCTGAAGGACATCTCATTTTACATGGATCCCTTCATTTCTATATCAGTCAAAGGTACATCAGTCAGGCATTTTATTTTGTATTATCATGGTTTTGTTTCAATTCTTCCACTTACGTCACGTCAACACTTTTGCTGGGTTGATTTCTTTGCCCCACCTGTAAAGAGTTTTACAGCAACAAAATATAAACTCATGTGTGATTGCACAGCAAGGTTAAGATAAACAAGTAAGGTCGAGGGTCAACAAACAACCATTGTTCATCTCCAGATACCACATTCGAAGTAAAGACATCCACCTCCTTCCCTCTTTCCATAAAAGAACAATCTATTAATTCACACTGATATTTGGTTTTTATTGTGTCGTAGATGGCAAAGGTGTAGATGTTGTTAAATCACAAGAGACGCCGGTAGCGACAAGGAGAGAAGACCCTTACATCATTTTTGGAGTTGACGTTCACATTCAGAAACCGCTGGAAAAAATGCCCAAAGGTGAGTGTTAAATTGTCAATGGTAGATGTTTTCCTTCACCAATTAAAAGTGTATACCATTTGGTAATTACCCGACAGGTCTGTGGATTTCTCAGGATTGTTTTACAAATCTCCCTTTGCCTCAATATGTTGTTGAAAGAAGAGAAGTAGCCACCAAGGAAAGAAAGAAGTACATGTAGCCTGTGTTGTGTCCAAACCTCGAGTTTCTTATTTGTGGGGATGTGGAGAGTCTGTAAATCCTCCAAAATTAAACATCCAGGAGGTTCAGGGGCTTTGTCCTCTAGACCAAAGGGAGACCCAGGCCCACTACCCATTTTTCAGGATCTTTTTCTTTTGTCAAATCACGCCCCTGCCTGAAAAATGACTGTTCTAACCCTCAGTACGCAATTACTTATGTATAGAATGGTACTGAACAGCCAGGTCTGTTTAGCATTGGCCAGGCAGGATTCTAGGCAGTGGTACAACTCAAAGCCACGTCTTTGCAATGTCTTGCACCATCCTGAGGACGATTAGAGCATACTGATCGAAACGTCGAGTTGTACCCCCAGTTCTTTTCAGAACTAATTACTACTCAATTGAGATTCCACATGGTGTCACCGCAATTATTCTTACTTAACTTTTACCCAAATACAAGAACCTTCTATGATCCATGGTTCCTTCCTGGATGGAGAGAAACAATTGCTGAGGGTCTTGGTCAGGGACATAAGCATCACATTCCATACGGCTGGGATTTGAAACCTATGAGTCCGACGACTGGTCGTAGAACAATAGGCCTGACTCAAATGTTAAGAACTTACCCAAATACAAGAACATTCTATGATCCATGGTTCCTTCCTGGATGGAGAGAAACAATTGCCGAGGTCTTGGTCAGGGACATAAGCATCACATTCCATACGGCTGGGATTTGAAACCTATGAGTCTGACGACTCGGTCAGAAGAACAATAGGCCTGACTTGCTAAGCTTCCACTAGGGCACTAATGTGTACAGTGAATATAATGTTTTTATTGTTGGCAGGACGGCTCTATTCTTTGAGTTCAAGCATTACAAAGTGAAAAAGCGGACCATCAGCACTAAATGTTTTGCCTTCATGGAAATGGACTAGATGAAACCAGGACCAGTTGTAATTGAAATGTAAGTTACGTTGGAATGCTTTCTTTGAATTGAGTCAAGTTATAAAATGAATGAACAAAAAAGTGATTTAAAGATTTTTTAAATTTAGTTTTGGTTTAAAAAAAACCATTTTATACATGTGTTTTCCCTGATGGGTGAAATAATGTATATGATACAATTCAATCCTGTATTGATAGATCCCCATTCATCTAGTTGCCTAATGCAAGGCCCTGATATGTACAGAAAAAGACAATTTTTAAGATTCATGGGGAAGATGACTTAATGTAACAGATTTGAAGAGGTGGAATGGAAAGCTAATTTAACAAATAAAGTGAATGCTTAACGGGACAATATCGTCATGATCAACAGGGCATGGAATCGGAGTGCTAGTTTTAGATTAACTCAGTGACTGAAAATAACATCCCACATAAGGTCATATTACCGTTGCTGCTGCACAAATAGCCAGTAATTTTCAGTCACTGTGTTCCATCTTAACCCTCCTACTACTACAAGAGTCAAAATCAGTCAAAACAGGCAGTTAACTGATTTTGACCTCTATAGCTACTTGTCACTAAAGCGCAGCTATAGTAGGAGGGTTAATCTAGGACACTGATTCCATGCCCTGTTGAAAGTCTGCTCTGATCGTGACGATACTGTCCCTTTAATGTCTAATGGCTGGGGTCAACTGCATATGAAATCTCCCTGTTTTTTTCATTTCCATAGATACCAAAAACCGACAGACTTCAAGAGGAAGAAACTCTCACTACTCACCACCAAGCCATTATATCTACATCTTTATCTTCATCTCCTTGGCGATTAGCATCAATATCACTATACGCTCCATGCACATCCTCGCCCTCTACTGGTGAAAATACATCCAGTGTCTTGACAGAATACCACTTTGAGTGTAGCCTAAAGATCTTACGTCATGCTTCAAGACTTGTGAAAAATGCCACTGGCCTCTCAGTTTTGGGGAGATTCAACTTTACCTTGGTTGGTGCGCAAACCTTGAAGTGTGACATCAGATCTTCGGCACAATGTACCCATTGAAATCCCTTGACTGGTATGCCTGTCTTTATTCTTGATTGGACAAAGATAGGGAACCAGTCTACTTTGAGTGTTGCTTTACACTTCATGAGTGTATTCAATGGTTATATGAGTGTATTTATGACAGCCAAAGACTGCTGGAGAAATTGTGTGCATATGCATATCAACTGCAAAATATGCAGTGCACTATTGTTGCCTTATCCATCAGCGTTGATCTAGAAACATGCGCCCTCAATTGCTCATGCACGGAGCAGATAGCCTTACAGGTATGTTACATTCCAGGTCAACAACTCTCTTTCCTGGTCAAGGAAGGACATTTTTACAGAAGAATTATAATTTTGTATTCAATCAAATTTATGGGATCAAATTTATCCTTGGATATCACCATTATGTCAGAACATTTCTTTTTAAAAAAACGTGGTTATTTCAGTGAATGAAATTTTGTAAAAAATTCAAAGATGTTTTTGGATTATCTCTGAACTAAAACTGTAGAGACTTTCTGTAAAAGGTCATCATTGTATAATCATGCATTAGTAGCGTCAAGAAACAACTAACCCGTGATAGTTTCAGCTCAATAGACCCTTATCACTCTGCGACCATCTTTGTCTGATTCCCTGTGTGCAAGTAAAATTGTAGTGCTGATTATCAATACATAAATGGATCCAGACTATTGGTTTAATCACATGTATTTGTATGAGAGAAACACAATAATAGCTGCAACTTGATAAAGGTCTATGATAGCTTACATTTTTTAGGGAATTATGAATTTTCATTCATAATTTCAGACCAAAACCACTAGAGCTCCGTGTGTAATTACTACTGGCTGGACCAGCACAAAATGTTATTCACCAGAGACATAAAGGGTAGGTACAACAGTGGTCATTTGAAGATGATCAAATTAATAAATTATTGTTGAAAATTATAATTGGTACCGTTTCAATCAAAAATGTTTGCAGCAATCTTGGTGAATATATTTGTTGATGTGTTTCTGGAGAACTAAATGAATGTTCATTACCAAATATAATCAATGTTTTGTTGAAAACAAAACACTTTAGTAGAGAGCGTAAAACACGAGCGTAAACACGGGGCATACACCAGCGCTTACTATATAATGGTACCATTATATAAAGTAAGTGCTTCTGGTTAAATATGTATCACATGTGTTTTACACTCTACTATAAAAGTGTTTTGTTTTCATCAAAACATTGATTATATTTGATTTTTGATTTTGATTTTGAAATCAATTGTTTATCACCCAATGCAAGAATTTCATCAATCTATAAATCAATTATAATTCTTCTAGAAAGGAAAACAAATAAATTCATTTTTGGAAAATATTTACTGTACAACCATTCCTGTGGTTATTTTAAGAAATGTATTATTTACAAATATTTGTTTTCCTTTCCTTAAGAAAACAAATAATGTTCTGATGAAATTTTTTTTGGTAAAAATAAAAAGTAAATAAAATAGTGAAAACACGGGTGATACAACCAACTTATTTGTTGTATTGTTAAGGAGAAAATAGTGAAAGTGCATTTAAATTATTTGTATTCATTCCAACGTGGAATTTGATCATCAGCTGATGATCCATTTCAGATTTGGATTTTCTTCATGTTTTCTACAAAATTACGATATGCCAAGATGGAATAACTTCTCAGGATGAGATGCTTCTATTTTGATATTGTTTTTAAAAACCTTTGATTTTTCTTCATGTTTTCTACAAAATTACAACATGCCAAGATGGAATAATTTCTCAGGATGAGATGCTTTTAAGTATAATTCTCTCAGTTTCTTTTTTGGTATTACCAATGGTCAACACCCCCTGTAAGATTTTTTTTCTAATTACTATTTTGATATTGTTTTTAAAAACCTTTGATATAAATGTAACCTTTTTTTAAATGACTTTGATGCCTTTTTATCACCCCTTTTATCTCCCCCTTACAAATTAGGACAAACAAAGCAATTTGAGATGTATTTTATGTAAATGTATTGTAAAGAGCAAAAATTAATCAACTCTTAAAGGTGCTAACTACATTGTAATTTGTGTTTCTTGTGCAAGCTGTTACTCGATTCATTTATTGGCCATAAAGATTATCACATTATGTGCTGCAGCCGAGTATGAAACAAATTTTAAAATGGTTTTATATGCACTAAATAGTTTGGGAAAGACATAAAACAGCAATATGAGATACAAGATGTAAAGTAAAAACTAAATTTACTAATACCCCTCCCCAACCCCTATTTAACACGTTTAATGAACAGTATAATATTTTGCAGACAAGTTTTTATCAAGTGTTGAAATACATTACTTCTTCAGGGCAACTCTTAAAGTACAGTTATAGCCTTCATAAATGATGGCCACTGCAATCTCGAACAAAGCGTTGTGCATTTGGTTTGTAAGCGTACATTTGTCAGTATGCACCCTGTACACAAAATGAGTTATTTTCCTTGATGTAGACAAGCGGGCATTTATTATTTTATGTGTAAAACTACCTGTGTCGTCTTGTAAATGTGCATTGCCTTTAGGGGTGTGGCAAAGTCTGCAATATTAGTAAGGTCAATAACAAAAGTGTCCACAATGGACATATTTTACATGTGTAATATATGTCCAGGGCTTAAAACCAGAACTGGTTATGTCCAAAATCGGCATTTGAAAACAATGAGGTTAAAAGTTTGAATCTTTCTGAAAAATCACAAACTACCATTAACATATTTTAGGCAAAAAAAGACATACCCAGTTCTGGTTTTAAGCACTTGATGTATCACTGGAGACTCTCAATATATGGACAAGCTTGAATGTACATGTATTCAGTTAGTATATTTTGTACTATATCTGTTGTATATTTGTCTCAGTACCGGTTTTGAGCCGTCCAATACATTTAGTAGATGTTTAAATTTAGGTTACGGAGACTCATATTTTTACTTAATATGTTTCATGACATAGATGTAGGTACATTCAGTGGATTATCTTTAAATGCATCCATAAGAATCAAGAGATATGTACATGAACTAAGCTGTGAAAGTTTCAATTTATTTTGTTGCGCTGTTCAGTAAAGGAAAATAGTGAACATGTATTCAGATTATTTGTCTTCATTCTAATGTGGAAATTAGTTTTGAAATCAGTTTTAAAATGACATGTCCGATGGAATAGCTTCATTTAATTTAATTGAATTGAATTTTATTAAAAATGGCAATTATCGTGACCCGAAGGTCAAATTGTAATGCCAGTACAACAATAAAAAGAGTTATTAAAAATATAAAAATACACAAATATTAACACAAAAGTAATTAATATAAGAAAAGCAGATTAAACTAGTGTAAAAACAACAATCAAAATTTAAGGGCAATCATTGGAATTTGGAATCATCCTTCGAAAATTAGGACCACTGGCGGCTGTCCCTGCAAAAGGAAAATAATTCAAAAATGCCTTATCCCCGCTTTGGCCACTGCCTCGCTTTGCTCCTGTAGGATGGAAGCAGAATTTTTTTTTTAGGACTGAAGCAGAATTTTTCTTTTTTTCTAAAAAAAAAAAAGGGTTTCAAAATGCATTTTTCTTGTAGAATTGAATTTGTTTTCTATAAAATAAATTGTTGCAAAAAAATGTCTGCTTCAATTCTAGAAAAAAATGATTTGCATAGAATTGAATTAGTAGGATATAAACGGAAATGTTTTCTTTTTAATCCTAAAAATGATTGCATAAGTTTTTATTCCTAGAAAAAATGAATGCAAAACAAGAATTTTCTTTTGTTTTAGTCGTAGAAAAAAATTGCATAATCCCATTTTTTTAGTAGGATGTTTTCGTAGAATTGAAGCAGAAATTTTTTCTGTGGCTTTAATCCGAGAAAAAATGATTCCATAATGCGTTTCATTTTATAGAATTGGAATTTTCTTTTGTTTTCTGTCCTAGAATTTTTTTTTAGTAGGATTGAACAGAAATTCTTGCATAACGCATTTTGTTTTTTCTGTCCTAGAAAAAAAACATTTGAAAACATTTTTTTTAGTAGGATTGAACAATAATTTTTCTTTTGTTTTTAATCCTAGAACAAAATGATTGCATAACGTGTTTTTTCGTATAATTGAAACAGTATTTTCTTTTGTTTTCTATTGTAAAATAAAACATCCCAAAACAGGTTTTTTAAATAGAATTCAAGCGGAATATTTTTCTTTTGTTTTCTATCCTAGAAAAAAGTGGTTGCATAACGCATTATTTTTCGTAGAATTGAAGCAGAAATTTTTTCTTTTGTTTTTAATCCTCATAACGCGTTTTTTTAAATAGAATTGAAGCGGAATTTTCTGTTTTCTATCCTAGAAATAAAAAACATTGCAAAACGGGTGTTTTTATAGCAGAATTGAAGCGGAAATTTCTTGTTTCCTATCCTAGAAAAATGAAAGCAAATGTTTTTTAGTAGGATAGAATTAAAGCGAAATGTTTTCTTTAGTTTTTTAATAAAAGATTTTTTTTTATTGCATTAGATTTTTTTAGTAGGATTGAAAGGGGAAATTTATCTTTTGTTTTTAATCCTAGAACAAAATGATTGCATAATGCGTTTTTTTCCAGTATAATTGAAGCGGAATTTTATTTTGTTTTCTATCGTAAAAAAACATTCCAAAACAGGTTTTTTTTAAATAGAATTGAAGCGGAACATTTTTCTTTTGTTTTTAATCCTAGAAAAAAAAATGATTGCATAACGCGTTTTTTAAATAGAATTCAAGCGGAATATTTTTCTTTTGTTTTCTATTTTCTATCCTAGAAAAAAGTGGTTGCATAACGCATTATTTTTCGTAGAATTGAAGCAGAAATTTTTTCTTTTGTTTTTTAATCCTTATAACGCGTTTTTTTAAATAGAATTCAAGCGGAATTTTCTGTTTTCTATCCTAGAAATAAAAAACATTGCAAAACAGGTGGTTTTTTTTAGTAGAATTGAAGCGGAAATTTCTTTTGCTTCCTATCCTAGAAAAAATGAAAGCAAATGTTTTTTTAGCAGGATAGAATTAAAGCGGAAATGTTTTCTTTAGTTTTTAATAATAGAAAAAATTGTATTAGATTTTTTAGTAGGATTGAAAGGAAAATTTCTCTTATGTTTTTAATCCTAGAACAAAATGATTGCATAACGCGTTTTTTTCTATGCTAACAAAAAATTGCAAAACAGGTGTTTTTAGCAGAATTGAAGCGGAAATTTCTTGTTTCCTATCCTACGAAATTATCTTTTGTTTTCTATCGTAAAAACACATTCAAAACAGGTTTTTAATAGAATTGAAGCGGAACATTTTTCTTTTGTTTTCTATCCTAGATAAAAGGGTTGCATAATGCATTATAATTCGTAGAATTGAAGCAGAAATTTTTTCTTTTGTTTTCTATCCTAACAAAATAATTGCAAAACATTTTTTTTTTTCAATAGGATTAAAACTGAAATTCTTTTCTTTTCTTTTTAATCCTAGAAAAAAATCATTGCATAACGCATTTTGTTTTTTCTGTCCTAGAAAAAAACCATTTGAAAACATTTTTTTTAGTAGGATTGAACAATAATTTTTCTTTTGTTTTTAATCCTAGAACAAAATGATTGCATAACGCGTTTTTTCCCGTAGAATTGAAGCGGAATTATCTTTTGTTTTCTATCGTAAAAAAAACATTCCAAAATAGGTTTTTTTTAGCAAATTTATTTTTTAGTGGGATAGAAACGGAAACGTTTTCTTTTTAATCCTAAAAAAAATGATTCCATAACAAGTTTTTATTCCTGAAAAAAATGAATGCGTAATGCATTTTTTTGTAGAATTAAAGCGGAAATTTCTTTTGTTTCCTATCCTAGAAAAAATGAAAGCAAATTTTTTTTTAGTAGGATAGAATTAAAGCGGAAATGTTTTCTTTAGTTTTTATTAATAGAAACAAATTATTGTATTAGATTTTTTTAGTAGGATTGAAAGGGGAAATTTCTCTTTTGTTTTTAATCCTAGAACAAAATGATTGCATAATGCGTTTTTTTCCAATAAAATTGAAGCGGAATTTTCTTTTCTTTTCTATCGGAAAAAAAACATTCCAAAACAGGTATTTTTTTTAATAGAATTGAAGTGGAACATTTTTCTTTTGTTTTTAATCCTAGAAATTTTTTTATTGCATAACGTGTTTTTTCGTATAATTGAAACAGTATTTTCTTTTGTTTTCTATTGTAAAATAAAACATCCCAAAACAGGTTTTTTAAATAGAATTCAAGCGGAATATTTTTCTTTTGTTTTCTATCCTAGAAAAAAGTGGTTGCATAACGCATTATTTTTCGTAGAATTGAAGCAGAAATTTTTTCTTTTGTTTTTAATCCTCATAACGCGTTTTTTTAAATAGAATTGAAGCGGAATTTTCTGTTTTCTATCCTAGAAATAAAAAACATTGCAAAACGGGTGTTTTTATAGCAGAATTGAAGCGGAAATTTCTTTTGTTTCCTATCCTAGAAAAAATGAAAGCAAATTTTTTTTTAGTAGGATAGAATTAAAGCGGAAATGTTTTCTTTAGTTTTTAATAAAAGATTTTTTTTTATTGCATTAGATTTTTTTAGTAGGATTGAAAGGGGAAATTTCTCTTTTGTTTTTAATCCTAGAACAAAATGATTGCATAATGCGTTTTTTTCCAGTATAATTGAAGCGGAATTTTATTTTGTTTTCTATCGTAAAAAAACATTCCAAAACAGGTTTTTTTTAAATAGAATTGAAGCGGAACATTTTTCTTTTGTTTTTAATCCTAGAAAAAAAAATGATTGCATAACGCGTTTTTTAAATAGAATTCAAGCGGAATATTTTTCTTTTGTTTTCTATTTTCTATCCTAGAAAAAAGTGGTTGCATAACGCATTATTTTTCGTAGAATTGAAGCAGAAATTTTTTCTTTTGTTTTTTAATCCTTATAACGCGTTTTTTTAAATAGAATTCAAGCGGAATTTTCTGTTTTCTATCCTAGAAATAAAAAACATTGCAAAACAGGTGGTTTTTTTTAGTAGAATTGAAGCGGAAATTTCTTTTGCTTCCTATCCTAGAAAAAATGAAAGCAAATGTTTTTTTAGCAGGATAGAATTAAAGCGGAAATGTTTTCTTTAGTTTTTAATAATAGAAAAAAAATTGTATTAGATTTTTTTAGTAGGATTGAAAGGGAAAATTTCTCTTATGTTTTTAATCCTAGAACAAAATGATTGCATAACGCGTTTTTTTTCTATGCTAACAAAAAAATTGCAAAACAGGTGTTTTTTAGCAGAATTGAAGCGGAAATTTCTTGTTTCCTATCCTACGAAATTATCTTTGTTTTCTATCGTAAAAACACATTCCAAAACAGGTTTTTTTAATAGAATTGAAGCGGAACATTTTTCTTTTGTTTTCTATCCTAGATAAAAGGGTTGCATAATGCATTATAATTCGTAGAATTGAAGCAGAAATTTTTTCTTTTGTTTTCTATCCTAACAAAATAATTGCAAAACATTTTTTTTTTCAATAGGATTAAAACTGAAATTCTTTTCTTTTCTTTTTAATCCTAGAAAAAATCATTGCATAACGCATTTTGTTTTTTCTGTCCTAGAAAAAAACCATTTGAAAACATTTTTTTTAGTAGGATTGAACAATAATTAGGTGTTCGAAAGCGCAGCGCGAACACCTATTGTTTTTGTACTGTTTTTTTTTTTTTTACTTCTTAATCTCAGTGGCGACTGTCCGGCAACAAAGGCATCCTTGCAAAGCATTTACAGCCTTCAAACTTAACACATGAACAGAACATAACAAGCAGACGAAACCGTTTTCTGTGACGTCATGATTACGTCATCAGGTGTCGAATTACGCTAAAAAGTAAAATATTTAAAACGTTTCATATACGTTGCATGAAAGAATCAAAGTTCGTGTAGCGCCGCAAGGCTATTGAGGCGCTAGTCTGGGCTATGGGCACAACGTACACGCAAACAGCGTAGATATTGATTGTACATGTAGATACATTGTAACCAAATATCGTGTAGTACACTATATTTGGTTACACGGCTGTTTCAACGCTAAAAAAGTGCGCCCTCTGTTGCTGAGTCTAGTTTAGCGCGGGGTCGTGCTCATTAGTATGCACGTTTAAGGAATTGAGCGTTAACGTTTCGGAAATGTAATTGACCCGGCTATCGTGACCCCTGAAAAAATTTGTGTTTCTGATCAATTCGTTTCGCATAATGTATTATGTGATTGACTAAAATCCTTTTTAGGTTCTTTTTTATGTCAGCATAATCTATTTATTCTGAAAAAGGTCACTTAATAGCTCTTTTCGAGGTCGTTGAATCGATTAACTGCCACATGTTTCAACAGTTGGGTGTATCATTTATACCTCCATGGGTCTATGCAGACCTGCGGAGAAAACCTTCCACAAAAGCGAGTTTTTCACTATATTCTGAATTTTTCTTATCACCAGTGGATGTTTCATCGTTGAAAACAGACATTATTATGCACACTTAATTGGAGGTAAGTTGGGCAATGACAAATTTACGAGAATCTTTGATTTAAAAATAAGCATTTTAACCGGCTTCAGACATGTCAAATGTGTTGTAACGCGTTGGTTGATGCATACAGTATGCATAGTTTGATGATAGTGCAGTCAGTAATGTGTACGGTATGGGCGCCAGTGAATGGGTACTATTACTTTAAACGTTGGGACTAATTTAGCGGGTACCCTGTTTTATGTAAACAAAGTATGCTTACGTGGATTTTTCCTCCATGACTCTTTTGAAATAGTGGTAAATATAGTCTGTAACGTTAGGAGAGTGAGCCTAGGCATGAGTACAATTAGTTGAATTTAAAAATGATGCTAACGTTAGACGTGTTATCAATTGGATGTAATCAGTGTAATATCTAATGTTAAGTTCTGTGAAATTAAATAATTGATTAATTTAATTTTTAAACAAACAAATAGTCTGAACAGTGAACAACAATGTTTAAGGCCTGAAAACATTAAAACATGTCTACCAATGTCATGCATGTATAATACATGCAGGTACTTTATAAATTGTGTATGTCGCAATATTCTCTGACATGTCAGAGTTTATGAGCAAAGGTACCCCTTTAAATAATTTTGGTTGACACTAATAATATTTACAACAATCATAACATTTAGAAAAACTTGTAGCTTTGCATGGTGAAGAAGACAAGTAAGACTAATTGCGGTGACACCATGTGAAATACTTTTTGTGTGTAGTAATTAGTTGTGGAAAGAACTGGAGGTTACAACTTGACATTTCGATCAGTATGCTCTGATCGTCCTCAGGATTTACTACTCAATAGAGAATTTTCAAATACTTTATTCTTGGTCCATGTACTTAAAACCTTCCTATTATTTTTTACAGCATGTTCACTGTGACATATTATTTTCCTCATTCATTAAATTAGAACTCAGAAATTTCAAATACTTTATTCCATGTACTTCCATAAAACTTAACTATTATTTTTTACAGCATGTTGACTCCGATGTATCATGGCTCAGACTGAATTCCAGCCAACAGTACCCCAACACGGCGTTGACACCACATCCAAATGCAGTATCGTAACTGTTCAAGTCATCAACAATCTTGGTATGGTTTAACGTCTTATGTTAACAGATCGTTTGAGAAGGGGTCTTCATACTAATGATGAACATTTCATTTAGTTTTAATGGTTGTTTATTACAAAAAATTAAGGTTTAGTATAATTTGTTATGATTTTTTGCTATAGCAGTACTGGCATTTCAGTCCAAGAGAAGGGGTGTATCTGATAACCACCTTTCCAATCCATGTCAGTTAAACAACATTTATTTAAATGTAAGCCCTTACTCCTATTTTCAATCTTAAATCTTTTTTTTAGAAAGGACAGAAACATCTTGCAACTTCAGCTATGCAGAATTGATGCTGGGTGTGATTTTCGACATAATGAAGCACCAGTCGTCAGTCAATGGAATTGGAAATATGGGCCCCCTTATACTTTTATTGCTTGTTTGCCCCTCCCCTTCCCTAGTTCTTGGATTCTATAGTGCTGCAATGATAGACCAAAGAATTTTAGAAAAAAACCCAAATGTGTTGGTTCATCACCAGTGGCAGTACATGCCATCACCAAGAACTTGGGAGAGGGGCAGACATTTTATTCCTAAATTACCGATTCCAATGACAACCCCTGAATGTCACCCATTCTGAACTGTCACTAAATCGTACATACAGAGCGTACATTTATTATAAATGCAGGTTGATTCTGTTTTCTTATCAACAAAGGATCATGGTTGGGTTCATTTACACTGAAGTCATTTCACTTGTTACATGTGTAAGACCATGTACACTTATTTCTAGATTGTTTACAATTAGGTTAAACAGGTCAACAAAGTGGTTTCAATTGTGGGGGAGGGAAGTGTGTAACCACAAAAGTCAAGTTATGAAACCCAACAGACAGTTAAAATAAATATGTATTTCATTGCTTTATTAGCAATTTACAAGCATCCATACAACTCTTTGATTATTTCAATGTCTAACAATTTATGTACAAAATGGCATCTGATCTTTAGGTTGTAATTCTGTAGTATGGATGCAGCTACAGACATTTTGCCAATCATGTGTACAACCTTGAAAATGTAAAAATCAATGTAGAATTTGTTTTCAAATGTTATACATTATTTTTTTAATTATTTGCAGTATAGGTGAAAACAAAGACAGTTTATAAGCATGTCACAATAAGGAGATGCTTGATTACAGTGTCACTATCATTGTCAATTTATCATTATATTTTTGTTATAAACTTAACCTGAAAGTAAAGTATATTATAAATAAAGATTAAATTTATTTTTGTACAAGACTTAATACCAAGAGATAAATACCAATGTTGGCTTCATTTAAATCTAAAATTGAAAGGTTATTCCATAAACAAAGTGAAAAGGGCAACCAATTATCAGATTTGATCCAGTGGATATATATTCTGTTTTCTTGTCAACAAAGGATCATGGTTGGGTTTATTTACACTGAAGTCATTTCACTTGTTACATGTGTAAGACCATGTACACTCATTTCTAGATTGGTTACAAGTACATGTAGGTTAAACAGGTCAACAAAGTGGTTTCAATTGATTGTGGGGAGGAAGTGTGTAACCACAAAAGTCAAGTCATGAAACCCAAACAGACAGTTAAAATAAATATGTATTTCATTGCTTTATTAGCAATTTACAAGCACCATACAACTCTTTGATTATTTCAATGTCTAACAATTTATGTACAAAATGGCATCTGATCTTTACAGACATTTTGCCAATCATGTGTACAACCTTGAAAAGTTAAAATCAATGTATAATTTGTTTTCAAATTTTATAAATAATTTTTAATTATTTATGTATAGGTGAAAACAAAGACAGTTTATAAGCATGTCACAATAAGGAGATGCTTGATTACAGTGTCACTATCATTGTCAATTTATCATTATATTTTTGTTATAAACTTAACCTGAAAGTGAAGTATATTATAAATAAAGATTAAATTTATTTTTGTACAAGACTTAATACCAAGAGATAAATACTAATGTTGGCTTCATTTAAATCTAAAATTGAAAGGTTTTTCCATAAACAAAGTGAAAATGGCAACCAATTATCAGATTTGATCCAGTGGATATATATTCTGTTTTCTTGTCAACAAAGGATCATGGTTGGGTTCATTACACTGAAGTCATTTCACTTGTTACATGTGTAAGACCATGTACACTCATTTCTAGATTGGTTACAAGTAGGTTAAACAGGTCAACAAAGTGGTTTCAATTGATTGTGGGGAGGGAAGTGTGTAACCACAAAAAGTCAAGTCATGAAACCCAACAGACAGTTAAAATAAATATGTATTTCATTGCTTTTATTAGCAATTTACAAGCACCATACAACTCTTTGATTATTTCAATGTCTAACAATTTATGTACAAAATGGCATCTGATCTTTACAGACATTTTGCCAATCATGTGTACAGCCTTGAAAAGTTAAAAATCAATGTATAATTTGTTTTCAAATTTTATAAATAAGTTTTTAATTATTTGCGGTATAGGTGAAAACAAAGACAGTTTATAAGCATGTCACAATAAGGAGATGCTTGATTACAGTGTCACTATCATTGTCAATTTATCATTATATTTTTGTTATAAACTTAACCTGAAAGTGAAGTATATTATAAATAATGATTAAATTAATTTTTGTACAAGACTTAATACCAAGAGATAAATACCAATGTTGGCTTCATTTAAATCTAAAATTGAAAGGTTTTTCCATAAACAAAGTGAAAATGGCAACCAATTATCAGATTTGATCCAGTGGATATATATTCTGTTTTCTTGTCAACAAAGGATCATGGTTGGGTTCATTTACACTGGTCATTTCACTTGTTACATGTGTAAGACCATGTATACTCATTTCTAGATTGGTTACAAGTAGGTTAAACAGGTCAACAAAGTGGTTTCAATTGATTGTGGGGGAGGGAAGTGTGTAACCACAAAAGTCAAGTCATGAAACCCAACAGACAGTTAAAATAAATATGTATTTCATTGCTTTATTAGCAATTTACAAGCACCATACAACTCTTTGATTATTTCAATGTCTAACAATTTATGTAAAATGGCATCTGATCTTTAGGTTGTAATTCTGTAGTATGGATGCAGCTACAGACATTTTGCCAATCATGTGTACAACCTTGAAAATGTAAAACTCAATGTAGAATTTGTTTTCAAATTGTATACATTATTTTTTAATTATTTGCAGTATAGGTGAAAACAAAGACAGTTTATAAGCATGTCACAATAAGGAGATGCTTGATTACAGTGTCACTATCATTGTCAATTTATCATTATATTTTGGTTATAAACTTAACCTGAAAGTGAAGTATATTATAAATAAAGATTAAATTTATTTTTGTACAAGACTTAATACCAAGAGATAAATACCAATGTTGGCTTCATTTAAATCTAAAATTGAAAGGTTTTTCCATAAACAAAGTGAAAAGGGCAACCAATTATCAGATTTGATCCAGTGGATATAATTAGGTGTTCGAGAGCGCAGCGCGAACACCTATTGTTTTTGTACTGTTTAGGTGTTCGAGAGCGCAGCGCGAACACCTATTGTTTTTGTACTGTTTTTTATTTTTTTTATTTTTTTTACTTCTCCTTCTTCTCAGTGGCGATCTGTCCGGTAACAAAGGCATCCTTGCTAAGCATATACAGCCTTCAAACTTAACACATAAACAGAACATATCAAGCAGACGAAACCGTTTTCTGTGACGTCATGATTACGTCATCAGGTGTCGAATTACGCTAAATCAAAGTTTAATATTTCGAAAAATCATATCTCATGAACCACAAAAGATATTTTCACAATCTTTGCATCATCTGAAAGATGTTGAATTATGTGATTTTTCGTTTTTAGACGTAACCCCAATCTGACCTCTCCTTCCGGTCGAAACCGGAAGTTGAACATTTCAAAATTTCAAAAAATCATATCTCATGAACCATAGAAGATATTTTCACAATCTTTTTATTATCCTAAAGATCTTGAACTATGTCACATTTCGTTTTCAGACGTGACCCCAATCTGACCTTTCCTTCCGGTCGAAACCGGAAGGTTAAGTGAAACAATACGCTGAATTACTATTCCCTGTATGTACGAATAGATATATCGCGCGTGCACAGAATACGTACACACAGCAATATACGGAGTTTAATATTGGCCTACAACGTAAAGGCCTTGTCACACGGGGCAATTTTCGGGCAATTTTCAGGCAATAAAAGTTGCTGGCAATGAGATTGCTCGGAGATTGCCCTGTGTGGCATTTCATGCAATCCAGTGGCAATGACTAGACTATACTAGCTGGCTTTCTACTTTGAGGCAATCTGTCGAGGCAATCTCCAATCACATTGCGTATCAGTGATCACGTGACATTTTATCACAAGCAAAAACATTTTCAGCGGCGGCCATTTAATTCTCGTTTACATGAAAAATACTGAGGAATTTTGCCGTTCTTTTTAACTCCAAAGCAAAATACAAGAAACTAAAATGGGTTACCGAGAAAGAGGAAAATATAATTGCATTATTAAGAGGTGAGTAGACATTATTTAGAGGTTTTATTGGCCTAGAATGTGCGTTTGTAAAGTAGGCCTATCGTAGACATAATTATTGCATGCACAATCCAATGGAGGTTCGTGACGGACGAAACTGTTGCACTGCATCTATTTCGTAAAAACTATATTGAGTCTACTCTTTCCCTGTTTTTGCAGTGTACCTACATGATTTTACGTTTGCATTTTTAATAAGGATAATGACTGAGCATGGATAGATGCTATATTGTCCAGAAAAAGTTTAAAACTGTGCCATGCAGTCAAAGTCAAAAGAGCATCGTTGGAAAATACTTCATTGTGTAACTCGCCTGTACAGTACATGTACATGTATGCAAATCCATGTAAATAATTATATACATGTTCGTGTGTTGTTGTCTCTTCTGCAATTCTGCATGTTCTTCGTGTCAGCGAAATATATCCCTAACTCAACCTAAAGAGATGCTTTTACTTGATTAGTCTGCTAGTTGTAGTCACAAAATTGTCATAGGGGCACCTGTTTTTTCTGAGCTAGGTTACATTTGTTGTTTGTTATTATTAAACATAAAAAGTCTGTCCCTCTATGCTTTAAAGAAAGGTCAGGTCTTATAACATAAAAAAGATGAAGAGCCTGCATAAAAAAGAAAACTAATAAATGAAGAAAAGCTGCAGAGGGATGAGTTAATATGAGTTAATTGGAAAATAAACATGCAGGTGTGTTGGTGGACAACATGTGTACACCAACATTCAGGATGGAAAATGCAAATGGGGTAGGGTGATGAAGGTTGTTTTTGCAATTATAAAGGGCATTCTCTTACTGGAGTAATATATGTTGGTCTTTCCTATTCAAAATTTATTTTTCACAGAATCATTTGAACATTTCTTTATATTTTGTATTTTAGCTCTCCAGTATGTTGAGTAATTGGAATTAGATGCAATGGCTGGCATCAGTGAGAATCAGTTCAACAGCCTAGAAAGCATCTAAAACACAATCCCTAAGGTAACCAATAAATCTGTGGTACAATTATTGTAAATGTGTGTGTGTGTGTGTGTGGATGATTGCATTCCTCCTGACTGCCCTATGATCCACTCACATGACCCCACCAACCTACATTGAAGATTGTGATTTTATTTTCAAAAAGCAATTCTTTTAAAAACTTTATCCACAATGTTGTATTCTTTCCCAGTGAAAACAGGTCAACTCATTATGCGTGCCAACTTCGTACTATTACCAACTCATACTCATTTTGGTCAACTCGACCCGTAAAGATATTTATTACTGAATATTTACTGGCATGTGTACGGGTTGACATCCGGTTAATTTAGCTACACTATAGTGTCTATAGTTCCTCATAATACTAGTAGTGCTTATGTCTTGTGTGGTGATGGATGCATTGCAGTTTACTTGATACTAGCACTTAATTTTCTCACTAAAGTAGTCCAGAAACAAATATCAGCACATTTATTGAGATAATGAAACAGTCACATCATGGAGGAAGGAAGCCGTCACATGTAACTTTCTATTCCATTGTAAAACCTAACTTAAAGGCATTGTTCTGAAGGGATCATTTTTCTAAAGTTGCATAAGTTTTCTGAAGTTACATCAATCCATCATCCTGATAATAACATATGAGGGCATTCTAAGTTATGTGTGTTTTGTTAGCATGACCCATTATTCTTCGTCCCTCTTTGATTGTTTTTACATGATTAGTTTATATTTCAGATCATCGGTATCCATTTGTGCTACTGCTACAAGGTGTGTCAGAGTCTGTGTAACTTTGTGATCCAATGGCCAGCATTTGAAGTTTATCCATTCATCAAAGGAGTTAATGTATGATTCAAATTATTTTATATGGACTTATCCTATCTGTGGCAGTCTTTACCCTCAAGAGAATTGATTTTAGGACCTCAAGACATATATCTAGGTCTTTCTAGGAATTTCTTTAACATGTTAGAACAAAATTAGTACTGAGGAATTCTTATTATATTTTGACTGGACCCTGAAACATCCTCACAAAATGTAGTTATTAAGCAATATCTGTTGGTGATCTAGTAAAATGTATATTGCCGACAGTGAATCCCTGGCAGTTGGGCCATATAAACATAGTAAACATAACCCCAATCTTCATTGCATGGGTGTGTCAGCCTTGGAATACCTTTTGCCAGATCACCCAATTAAAAGCACTAGTATAAGGGCCCCCTTATACTTGTATTGCTGTTTGCCCCCTCCTTCCCTAGTTCTTGGATTCTATAGTGCTGCAATGATAGACCAAATAATTTTAGAAAACAAATGTGTTGGTTCATCACCAGTGGCAGTACATGCCATCACTAAGAACTTGGGGAGGGGAAAACATTCCAAAATTACCGATTCAATGACAACCCTGAATGTCACCCATTCTGAACTCACTAAATCGTACATACAGAGGTGCATTTATTTTAAATGCAGATTGTTTCTGTTTTCTTGTCAACAAAGGATCATGGTTGGGTTCATTTACACTGAAGTCATTTCACTTGTTGCATGTAAGACCATGTACACTCATTTCTAGATTGGTTACAAGTAGGTTAAACAGGTCAACAAAGTGGTTTCAATTGATTGTGGGGAGGGAAAAATGGAACCACACAAAGTCAAGTCATGAAACCCAACAGACAGTTAAAATAAATATGTATTTCATTGTTTTATTAGCAATTTACAAGCACCCATACAACTCTTTGATTATTTCAGTGTCTAACAATTTATGTACAAAATGGCATCTGATCTTTATGTTGTAAATCTGTAGTATGGACAGACATTTTGCCAATCATGTGTACAACCTTGAAAATGTAAAATCAATGTAGAATTTGTTTTCAAATTTTATAAATTATTTTGTAATTATTTGCAGATTAGGTGAAAACAAAGACAAATTTATAAGCATGTCACAACAAGGAGATGCTTGATTACAGTGTCACTATCATTGTCAATTTATCATTATATATATATTTTTATAAACTTGACCTGAAAGTGAAGTATATTATAAATAAAAGATCACTCTCAGTATAAAAACATGCAGTCCATCAATTAAATAAATTTTATACAAGACTTAATACCAATGTTGGCTTCATTTAAATCTAGAATTGAAAGGTTTTCCATAAAAAATGAAAAGGGCAAGCAATTATCAAATTTGATCCAGTGGATATAATTACATTTAATTTTGTTTGAATTGGGAATTATTTACTTTTGTGGGGCAGGGAAGATGGAAAGCACGGATGCAAGCTTTTCTTCCAACTTTATCATGTAGTAGTTATAGCTTGTTTTCAATGAAAGGCTAATTAGCTGATATCCATACAAGCAACCCCAGCCAATTTTAATCCGGAGTTACTATACATGTAGTCCCCTTCTACGCTAAATAAACTTTGTGACTTTATGCCCATAATAATGCTGAATAGGTTGATCTGGCTGCCTACAACCCTGTCAAACTATTTTCATATGAGTGATTTTAATGTTGATTTATCATCGAGCATGGTTTTTGACAAGTATGTGTTGAGCTAGTGTCAATATTTAAAAATAAAAGTGTTCCAAGTCACACTTGTTAATTTCTAATTTATTGCTTAAATCTCACAACTTTTTCAAGTTCAACAGCCAATATCTCAAGAACTAAATGACATATTAGAAAACAAAAACACAATTGAATTCCTTACATTAATAGCTTGTAATTCTTGTGAAATGACTTATCATAAATGCTTTGCCAATGGTCCAATTAGTGGCACACGAAGTAACGATTTTACAAATTTTAAAAGGTCATATCTCATAGCTTTAATTTGATGTATAAGTTGACAAATTTGTAATTTTTTATAATCCGAGAGGTCATATATGACCTTCAAACCACCTAATCTGACCTTTACTTCCTGTCCAAACAGTAAGTTCAAATTCAACACATTCTAACGCAAAATTGATATGTCTTTTGAATATGAAATTGATAGTTATTATAAAAGATGACAAACCCTTGCACAATATAATATTTACATCATCGTTGAAAATTTGATTGAACCGGAAGTGGACTCGAACACCGTGTGTTTGTTCTAACAAACACTTAAGCTCTAGTTTTTCTTTTGTTTTTAATCCTAGAACAAAATGATTGCATAACGCGTTTTTTCCCGTAGAATTGAAGCGGAATTATCTTTTGTTTTCTATCGTAAAAAAAACATTCCAAAATAGGTTTTTTTTAGCAAATTTATTTTTTAGTGGGATAGAAACGGAAACGTTTTCTTTTTAATCCTAAAAAAAATGATTCCATAACAAGTTTTTATTCCTGAAAAAAATGAATGCGTAATGCATTTTTTTGTAGAATTAAAGCGGAAATTTCTTTTGTTTCCTATCCTAGAAAAAATGAAAGCAAATTTTTTTTAGTAGGATAGAATTTAAAGCAAATGTTTTCTTTAGTTTTTATTAATAGAAACAAATTATTGTATTAGATTTTTTAGTAGGATTGAAAGGGGAAATTTCTCTTTGTTTTAATCCTAGAACAAAATGATTGCATAATGCGTTTTCCCAATAAATTGAAGCGGAATTTTCTTTTCTTTTTCTATCGGAAAAAAACATTCCAAAACAGGTATTTTTTTAGAATAGAATTGAAGTGAACATTTTTTTTTTGTTTTAATCCTAAATTTTTATTGCATAACGTGTTTTTTTCTATAATTGAAACAGTATTTTCTTTTGTTTTCTATTGTAAAAACATCCCAAAACAGGTTTTTAAAATAAATTCAAGCGGAATATTTTCTTTGTTTCTATCCTAGAAAAGTGGTTGTAGAATTGAAGCAGAAAATTTTTTTCTTTGTTTTTAATCCCTCATAACGCGTTTTTAAAATAGAATTGAAAGGAATTTTCTGTTTTCTATCCTAGAAATAAAAAACATTGCAAAACAGGTGGTTTTTAGTAGGGTGAAACGGAAATTTCTTTTGCTTCCTATCCTAGAAAAATGAAAGCAAATTTTTTTTTAGCAGGATAGAATTAAAGCGGAAATGTTTTCTTTAGTTTTTAATAATAGAAAAAAAATTGTATTAGATTTTTTTAGTAGGATTGAAAGGGAAAATTTCTCTTATGTTTTTAATCCTAGAACAAAATGATTGCATAACGCGTTTTTTTTCTATGCTAACAAAAAAATTGCAAAACAGGTGTTTTTTAGCAGAATTGAAGCGGAAATTTCTTGTTTCCTATCCTACGAAATTATCTTTTGTTTTCTATCGTAAAAAAACACATTCCAAAACAGGTTTTTTTAATAGAATTGAAGCGGAACATTTTTCTTTTGTTTTCTATCCTAGATAAAAGGGTTGCATAATGCATTATAATTCGTAGAATTGAAGCAGAAATTTTTTCTTTTGTTTTCTATCTAACAAAAAATTGCAAACATTTTTTTTTTTTCAATAGGATTAAAACCCAAATTCTTTTTCTTTTCTTTTAATCCTAGAAAAATCATTGCATAACGCATTTTTTTTCTGTCCTGAAAAAAACCATTTAAAACATTTTTTTAGTAGGATTGAACAATAATTTTCTTTTGTTTTAATCCTAGAACAAAATGATTGCATAACGCGTTTTCCGTAGAATTGAAGCGGAATTATCTTTTGTTTTCTATCGTAAAAAAAACATTCCAAAATAGGTTTTTTTTAGCAAATTTATTTTTTAGTGGGATAGAAACGGAAACATTTTCTTTTTAATCCTAAAAAAAATGATTCCATAACAAGTTTTTATTCCTGAAAAAAATGAATGCGTAATGCATTTTTTTGTATAATTAAAGCGGAAATTTCTTTTGTTTCCTATCCTAGAAAAAATGAAAGCAATTTTTTTTTTAGTAGGATAGAATTAAAGCGGAAATGTTTTCTTTAGTTTTTATTAATAGAAACAAATTATTGTATTAGATTTTTTTAGTAGGATTGAAAGGGGAAATTTCTCTTTTGTTTTTAATCCTAGAACAAAATGATTGCATAATGCGTTTTTTTCCAATAAAATTGAAGCGGAATTTTTTTCTTTTCTATCGGAAAAAAAACATTTCCAAAACAGGTATTATTTTTAATAGAATTGAAGTGGAACATTTTCTTTGTTTTTAATCCTAGAGAATTTTTTTATTGCATAACGTGTTTTCGTATAATTGAAACAGTATTTTCTTTTGTTTTCTATTGTAAAATAAAACATCCCAAAACAGGTTTTTAAAATAGAATTCAAGCGGAATATTTTTCTTTTGTTTTCTATCCTAGAAAAAAGTGGTTGTAGAATTGAAGCAGAAATTTTTTCTTTTGTTTTTAATCCTCATAACGCGTTTTTTAAAATAGAATTGAAGCGGAATTTTCTGTTTTCTATCCTAGAAATAAAAAACATTGCAAAACAGGTGGTTTTAGTAGAATTGAAGCGGAAATTTCTTTTGCTTCCTATCCTAGAAAAAATGAAAGCAAATTTTTTTTTTAGCAGGATAGAATTAAAGCGGAAATGTTTTCTTTAGTTTTTAATAATAGAAAAAAAATTGTATTAGATTTTTTTAGTAGGATTGAAAGGGAAAATTTCTCTTATGTTTTTAATCCTAGAACAAAATGATTGCATAACGCGTTTTTTTCCCGTATAATTGAAGCGGAATTATCTTTTGTTTTCTATCGTAAAAAAAACCATTCCAAAACAGGTTTTTTTAATAGAATTGAAGCGGAACATTTTTCTTTTGTTTTCTATCCTAGATAAAAGGGTTGCATAATGCATTATAATTCGTAGAATTGAAGCAGAAATTTTTTCTTTTGTTTTCTATCCTAACAAAATAATTGCAAAACATTTTTTTTTTTCAATAGGATTAAAACTGAAATTCTTTTCTTTTCTTTTAATCCTAGAAAAATCATTGCATAACGCATTTTGTTTTCTGTCCTAGAAAAAACCATTTGGCTGTTTTTAGTAGGATTGAACAATAATTTTTCTTTGTTTTTAATCCTAGAACACAAATGATTGCATAACGCGTTTTTCCGTAGAATTGAAGCGGAATTATCTTTTGTTTTCTATCGTAAAAAAACATTCAAAATGGTTTTTTAGCAAATTTTTTTAGTGGGATAGAAACGAAACGTTTTCTTTTTAATCCCAAAAATGATTCCATAACAAGTTTTTATTCCTGAAAAAATGAATGCGTAATGCATTTTTTGTAGAATTTAAAGAAATTTCTTTTGTTTCCTATCCTAGAAAAATGAAAGCAAATTTTTTTAGTAGGATAGAATTAAAGGAAATGTTTTTCTTTAGTTTTTATTAATAGAAACAAATTATTGTATTTTTTTAGGATTGAAGGGGAAAATTTCTCTTTGTTTTTAATCCTAGAACAAAATGATTACATAATGCGTTTTTTTCCAATAAAATTGAAGCGGAATTTTCTTTTCTTTTCTATCGGAAAAAAACGTCTAAAACAGGTATTTTTTTAATAGAATTGAAGTGAACATTTTTTTTTTGTTTTAATCCTAGAAAAAAAAAATTATTGCATAACGTGTTTTTCGTATAATTGAAACAGTATTTTCTTTTGTTTTCTGTAAAATAAACATCCCCAAAACAGGTTTTTAAATAGCGGAATATTTTTCTTTGTTTTCATCCTAGAAAAAAGTGGTTTGCATAACGCATTATTTTTCGTAGAATTGAAGCAGAAATTTTTCTTTGTTTTTAATCCTCATAACGTTTTTTAAAATAGAATTGAAGCGGAATTTTTGTTTTCTATCCTAGAAATAAAAAACATTGCAAAACAGGTGGTTTTTGTAGAATTGAGCAGAAATTTCTTTTGCTTCCTATCCTAGAAAAAATGAAAGCAAATTTTTTTAGCAGGATAGAATTAAAGCGAAATGTTTTCTTTAGTTTTTAATAATAGAAAAAAATTGTATTAGATTTTTTAGTAGGATTGAAAGGTTATCTTATGTTTTAATCCTAGAACAAAATGATTGCATAACGCGTTTTTTTTATGCTAACAAAAATTGCCAAAACAGGTGTTTTTTAGCAGAATTGAAGCGGAAATTTCTTGTTTCTATGAAATTATCTTTTGTTTTCTATCGTAAAAACACATTCCAAAACAGGTTTTTTAATAGAATTGAAGCGGAACATTTTTCTTTGTTTTCTATCCTAGATAAAAGGGTTGCATAATGCATTATAATTCGTAGAATGAAGCAGAAATTTTTTCTTTGTTTTCTATCCTAACAAAATAATTGTAAAACATTTTTTTTTTCAATAGGATTAAAAACTGAAATTCTTTTCTTTTCTTTTTTAATCCTAGAAAAAATCATTACATAACATTTTGCATTTTTTTTCTGTCCCTAAAAAACCATTTGAAAACATTTTTTTAGTAGGATTGAACAATAATTTTTCTTGTTTTTAATCCTAGAACAAAATGATTGCATAACGCGTAACATTTTTTCCCGTAGAATTAGGACGGAATTATCTTTTGTTTTCTATCGTAAAAAAACATTCCAAAAATAGGTTTTTTTTTAGCAAATTTATTTTTTTAGTGCGGATAGAAACGTAGAAACATTTTCTTTTAATCCTAAAAATGATTCCATAACAAGTTTTATTCCTGAAAAATGAATGCGTAATGCTGATTTTTGTAGAATTAAAAGCCAAATTTCTTTGTTTCCTATCCCAGAAAAAATGAAAGTTAAAATTTTTTTAGTAGGATAGAATTAAGCGGAAATGTTTTCTTTAGTTTTTTATTAATAGGAAACAAATTATTGTATTAGATTTTTTAGTAGGATTGAAAAGGGGAAATTTCTCTTTTGTTTTAATCCTAGAACAAAAAATGATTGCATAATGCGTTTTTTCAATAAAATTGAAGCGGAATTTTCTTTTCTTTTCTATCACTGGAAAAAAACACTTCCAAAAACAGGTATTTTTTAATAGAGATTAATAGAATTAGTGAACATTTTTTCTTTTGTTTTAATCCTAGAAAAAAAAAATTATTGCATAACGTGTTTTCGTATATAATTGAAACAGTATTTTCTTTTTGTTTTCTATGAAATAAAAACATCCCAAAAACAGGGTTTTTTAAATAGAACGTTCAACGGATATTTTTCTTTTAACTTTCTATCCTAGAAAAAAGGAAGTAGTATTAACGCATAACACATTATTTTTCGTAGAATTGAAGCAGAAATGTTTTCTTTTGTTTTTAATCCTCATAACGCGTTTTTTAAAATAGAATTGAAGCGGAATTTTCTGTTTTCTATCCTAGAAATAAAAAACATTGCAAAACAGGTGGTTTTTTTTAGTAGAATTGAAACAGTATTTTCTTTTGTTTTCTATTGTAAAATAAAACATCCCAAAACAGGTTTTTTAAATAGCGGAATATTTTTCTTTTGTTTTCTATCCTAGAAAAAAGTGGTTGCATAACGCATTATTTTTCGTAGAATTGAAGCAGAAATTTTCTTTTTGTTTTTTTAATCCTCATAGCGTTTTTAAAATAGAATTGAGGCGGAGTTTTCTGTTTTTCTATCCTGAAATAAAAAACATTTACCAAAACAGGTGGTTTTAGCAAGTGATAGAATTGAAGCGGAAATTTGCTTTTAGCTATCTAGAAAAATGAAAGCAAATTTTTTAGCAGGATAGGAGTAAAGCGGAAATGTTTTCTTCAGTTTTTAATAATAGAAAAAATTGTATTAGATTTTTGAAGTAGGATTGAAAGGAAAATTTCTCTTATGTTTTTAATCCTAGAACAAAATGATTGCATAACATGTTTTTTCTATGCTAACAAAAAATTTGCAAAACAGGTGTTTTAGCAGAATTGAAGCAGAAATTTCTTGTTTCCTATCCTACGAAATTATCTTTTGTTTTCTATCCTTTAAAAACACATTTCAAAAACAGGTTTTTAATAGAATTGAAGCGGAACATTTTCTTTGTTTCTATCCTAAGATAAAAAGGGTTGCATAATGCATTATAATTCGTAGAATTGAAGCAGAAATTGTTTTCTTTTGTTTTCTATCCTAACAAAATAATTGCAAAACATTTTTTTTTTTTCAATAGGATTAAAACTGAAATTCTTTCTTTTCTTTTAATCCTAGAAAAAAATCATTCATAACGCATTTTGTTTTCTGTCCTAGAAAAAAAACCATTTGAAAACATTTTTTAGTAGGATTGAACAATAATTTTTTGCTGTTTTTAATCCTAGAACAAAATGATTACATAACGCGTTTTTCCGTAAATTGAAGCGGAATTATCTTGTTTTCGTAAAAAAAACATTCAAAATGAGGTTTTTTTGTAAATTTATTTTTAGTGGGATAAAGTGAAACGTTTTTTCTTTTAATCCTAAAAAAATGATTCCATAACAAGTTTTTTATTCCTGAAAAAAAATGAATGCGTAATGCATTTTTGTAGAATTAAACCAGAAATTTGCTGTTTCCTATCCTAGAAAATGAAAGCAAATTTTTTTTTAGTAGGATAAATTAAAGCAGGAAATGTTTTCTTTAGTTTTTATTAATAAAACAAATTGTGTATTAGAAATTTTTTTAGTAGGATTGAAAGGAAATTTCACTGCTGTTGCCAATCCTAGAACAAAATGATTGCATAATGCGTTTTTTCCAATAAAATTGAAGCGGAATTTTTCTTTTCTTTTCTATCGGAAAAAAACGTTTAAAACAGGTATTTTTTAAATAGAATTGAAGTGGAACATTTTCTTTTGTTTTTAATCCCTAGAAAAAATTATTTACTGCGTGTTTTCGTATAATTGAAACAGTATTTTCTTTGTTTCTATTGTAAAATAAAACATCCCAAAACAGGTTTTTTTAAATTAAGCGGGAATATTTTTTCTTTTGTTTTCCTATCCTAGAAAAAGAGTAGTTTGCATAACTTGCATTATTTTCCGTAAGAATTGAAGCAAATTTTTCTTTGTTTTTGATCCTCCTTAACGCGTTTTTTTTAAAATAGAATTGAGCGGAATTTTCTGTTTCTATCCTAGAAATAAAAACATTGCAAAAGTAGTGTTTTTTAGTAGAATTGAGCGGAAATTTGCTTTAGCTTCTATCCTAGAAAAAATGAAAGCAAATTTTTTTAGCAGGATAGAATTAAAAAGCCGAAATGTTTTCTTTAGTTTTTAATAATAGAAAAAAAAATTGTATTAGATTTTTTAGTAGGATTGAAAGGAAAATTTCTCTTATGTTTTAATCCTAGAACAAAAATGATTGCATAACGCGTTTTTTTCTATGCTTTACAAAAAAATTGCAAAACAGGTGTTTTTAGCAGAGATTGAAGGCAAATTTCTTGTTTCCTATCCTACAGGGTATCTTTTGTTTTCTATCGTAAAAAAAACACATTCAAAACAGGTTTTTTTAATAGAATTGAAGCGGAACATTTTTCTTTTGTTTTCTATCCTAGATAAAAAGGGTTGCACCAATGCATTATAGTTAAGAATTGAAGCAGAAATTTTTTCTTTGTTTTCTATCCTAACAAAATAATTGCAAAACATTTTTTTTTTTTTCAATAGGATTAAAACTGAAATTCTTTTTCTTTTCTTTTTTAATCCTGAAAAAATCATTTACACTCAACTTTTTGACTGTTTTTCTGTCCCTAGAAAAAACCATTTGGCAATTTTTAGTAGGATTGAACAATAATTTTTTCTTTGTTTTTTTTAATCCTGGAGACAAAATGATTGCATAACGCGGTTTTTTTCCGTAGAATTGAAGCATAATTTTCTTGTTTTCTATCGTAAAAAAAACCTTGTTCAAAATAGGTTTTTAGTAAATTTATTTTTAGTGGGATAGAAACAGAAACATTTCTTTTAATCCTAAAAAAATGATTCCATAACAAGATTTTATTCCTGAAAAAAATGAATGCGTAATGCATTTTTTTGTAGAATTAAAGCGGAAATTTCTTTTGTTTCCTATCCTAGAAAAATGAAAGCAATTTTTTTAATGGGATAAATTAAAAGCGGAAATGTTTTTCTTTTGGTTTTATTAATAGAAACAAATTATTGTAGATTAGATTTTTAGTAAAGGATTGAAAGGGAAATTTCTCTTTTGTTTTAATCCTAGAACAAAATGATTGCATAATGCGTTTTTTCCCAATAAAATTGAAGCGGGAAATTTTCTTTTCTTTTCTATCGGAAAAAACATTTCAAACAGGTACAAATAGAATTGAAGTTTGGGAACATTTTTTCTTTTGTTTTAATCCTAGAAAAAATTATTGCATAACGTGTTTTCGTATAATTAGAACAGTGGCACTGCTTTTGTTTTCTGTTGTAAATAAAACATCCCCAAAAGGGTTTTTAAATAG
>CM055825.1:14350024-14353796 GCA_029582265.1 Zoroaster sp. YZ-2022 | reverse complement strand
CCGCCGTGTCTTCGACATTGAACAGCCGTGTATGTCATGCCTCTGGATATATCTTCTGGTACAATACAATCACTGATCTCAGTATAATGAGATCAGTGAATCAATACGTTTCTTCGTCGTCGCGTAAAGGCATGACGTCCGCCGTATCTCCGACATCGAACAGCCGTGTACGTCAGGTCCATGTATGTATTCTCATTACACCGTCCCATCCTCGCTCTTGATCTCATACAGCCAACCCAGTACTGAATCTGCTGTTACC
Source organism: Zoroaster sp. YZ-2022 (assembly GCA_029582265.1). Classification (NCBI taxonomy): domain Eukaryota; kingdom Metazoa; phylum Echinodermata; class Asteroidea; order Forcipulatida; family Zoroasteridae; genus Zoroaster; species Zoroaster sp. YZ-2022. The sequence continues at coordinate 14,353,537 of CM055825.1, read as the reverse complement.
AATATGTAAATGAACTGACCTTAATTTGACCTATCTTTGTGCGCGAATCATTTCCAAGGTTTAAATATGTGAAAATGGGTGATTTTAGGCTATTTTCAAAAAAATATTTTCTGTTCTCTTCTAGGTAAATTGAAAAATTGAAATTCAAATATATAAAACTGAAATATAGGATATAAATACATGCCACTATGACTAAAAAGACAGTGAAATGTCTTCTGGGATATGGTACACTCCACCAAATAAACTCCCATAGCAACTAATGATATAAAAGACAAACTATTCACACAATTATTAAAAATTACATAGAAACAATTACTTTATAACTAAGGCCAAAAAAGACTCCGGTTTCTAGTCTCCGCGCGTGTCGCCTCAGACCCGCGTGTCGACATTTTAAATTTTCTTTTGTTTTTGTTTTTTGTTTTTTTGTTTTTTGTCTTTTTGCTATGAAACGATGTCCAATTGCAGCCGAAGAAATCACTGTTGGAAAACAAAATTACCACACAAAAAAGCGCGTCACCGCAACGATTTTGAAGCTGACCGATGACCAGAAACCGGAGACTTTTTTGGTCTAAAAGACACAATTAATATTCATTGATTTTATCCAAAACATTTCAGGACATACACATTATGATCAACAACTCGCCGCATGAATTTGTCACTGTATGGGGTGTACCCATACCCACCAATACTAAATGCAACATGATCAAAAGTCATTAAAAATATTTTAAAATAACAGACAAAATATTCAGTGATGTCTAAACTTTTATTTCATTTCAATTTAATATAAATATTCCAGAGGCCTGTCCAGTTATTCTAATCCCAAAGGAAACCATCCAATACACTAGAGTGAAAACGACTTCACTGGCAAGCATCCATTTTGGAAAAAGAACCCTACGCTTCGAACCAAATTAGGACCACTTGTTTAGGGCCTATTGTATCAAAAATATTCGCACTAAGAAGTCAAGGACCCCAGGTCATGATATTGGACCATTTTTAAACAGTCCCTCAAATTTATATAATTATATGTACCTCAAATCTTTTCCAGAAAAAAATTGGGCATACAAATTAAGCATAATGACCTCGGAAAATGAATTTGATCACTATTTTATTTAGTGGGATCCACCCATAATATATACCAAGCAAGTGTTATAACCATGACTCGCCAACGCTTCAGTTGAGTGAACCTCGCCGCATTTAATACGTAATTGACCTTCTGTATTATTTTCATGCTACATCTGAAAACTACAGTTTTATTACATAGTTATATTAATTTATCATACCTTCATCATTATTTACGTCATGTGTAAATACGGTAATAATAATTATGTCCACTTGCCAGTATTTTCAGAGTTTGCGGGAGGGGGGGGGGGACAAACAAACCTTTCTGGTCAATTTACCTGCCAAACAAAACATAGATGAACCGACAAAATTTGTGCAGTCATTAAAAGGCAATTATATGCATAGCATACAGGAATGAAATTGGAGTGGGTCTAAAATGTCTCATTTATAAAACCCAAAGTTCAAACACCTCAGTCAAAAACATTCAACGAGGTAGGGGTGTAGGCGTGAGAAATGTTGAGGGGGGAAGGTATGCGTGCAAAATTCCACCGCCCCTCAATTTGAACATTTGAACAACTTGGAAAATTCTTCTTGGATTTCTGTTCAAAATCTGTAATTTGGAAACAGTCTGTCAGTGAGAGGAATGAAAATAAGCAAGTTGTTAAACACCTGCTAAATGATTCTCAGAAAGAAAGAATGTATTTTATATAAATGTTTAATTTGCATTCTTTGTTGCCTTTGATAAAGATCCTGTTAGATTTCAAACGTAAGACCACTAACCACTATTTTGCATTTGTATTAATTGTGTTTGTTTGATGCATTACTTTTTTGTGCATAAGAAAAACAAAACCTGCAATGTATGGTGGCCCTGGAGGGACACACAATTTCATGGAAAATTTCACGACTTTTCCCCAAAGTCGCGAAATTTGACGTAAAATTTCATGTCTGCGACTTTCTTCCCGAGTCGCGAAATTTGACAGCAATATTCATGTCTGCGACTTTCCCCCAAGTCACAAAATTTGACGTCAAATTTCATGTCTGCGACCGTCCCCGGTCGCGAAATTTGCCGTGAATATTTGTCCAGTAAGGTGCGTGGTCTGAGCGGTACCTTGTGAGTACAACTCACCATGAAAAGAAGAATTTTCCCTGCCATGTTACAGCGTCGAAGTGTGACGTCAGATACTCAGGCTACCTAGCTTACTGGAAAAATATTTACGCCAAATAGTGTCTGTCTCTAAATTCACAAACATTTTGGTATTTCTGATTGTTGGTTCTTTTGAGTTTTGGGTTGGTAAATTTACCCCATGTACATTGTACATGTAAAGTTGTCATTACACCTTTATCCCACTGCAGCCATCTTTGCCATTATTTCCTGTTCACATGTACTGTAGCCTAGGAGTACAGAGTTAATTCTCAATGCATGGACAATACTAATATCCTTGTTACCCTTGGTTTTATAAATCTTCCTTTGTCACCTTAAAGGGAAAATATAGTCACAATCAGGAGGGCATGGAATCAAAGTGCTATTTTTATATTTAGATTAACTTTTAGATTTAGATTTTGGACTGCTGTATTAAAGGTCCTGTGAAGAGTGTATTTACCAAACGTAATTTTTTGGTGCTGTTTTATTGATTGGTATAAACAAAAAAATTTTTAAATGTTTTGTTTGTGTCGAGTGAATTATTAATTGTTTATCTAATAATCAAAAATTTACCCCGTTTCGAAGTTTAACGAAACGTTCGTGACGTACACAAAGGCAGAGAATTTTACACTCGCGGAGCTAGGCGGTATGGTTTGGTGCCAGACTTTGATCGGATAACAGTCTAATAATTATAGAGGGTCGAGTTGTCCCCGTCACAGTGCAATGCACACTTAGCGTTGGCATGCACACACAGACGCATTTTAGGCCAGAAGCACGGGAGAATTACTGTACGAAAAGCTAGCTGTAACACACGAAAAACATGTCTGAAAGAGAGGAGAGTTATCCGTGAAACGCAGCGCAAGCCCCCATCATGCGGTCGAACACACACCGAAGGCAATGCTAACATTACGGTGTTATTTTATGAAATAACAGAAACAGTTGAGTCAAAGTTCTGATCATTTCAAAAAAACTCAAAACAAGCGCAGGCATAATGAGAAAGGTTTAATGTTTTTAAGGTTTAATGTTTGTCTTGCCAGGATATAAAATCAGACACGATGTTTTTATTAATGCGGAAAATCACGGCATGTTTTCATGCTGTGAACACTGAAACGGTGAGCATGGTGTGAACATGTCGTTTTGCACGGAAGTGGTCTGGGTTATGCATGGGAGTATTACTAAATGGCCACTTATCCTGAGTCTTTCTCGCTTACACCTCTCTTCTTCGTTGGAGCCTTCACAGCCTTCTTACTTACTGGAATTGCATCTGGTAGCAGCATGGCCTTATAAGGCATACCGAACTGGCTGTGGAGGCC
>CM055825.1:14312524-14345024 GCA_029582265.1 Zoroaster sp. YZ-2022 | reverse complement strand
TTGTTCTGAGCAGTGTGTATACGATCTGGCGGTACCTGCTTAAGCATACCGACCAACACGGGCGATGGACTTCCTCTTTGAGAGTTCGTCGTTGATTCACCGTTGAGTTGAGGCTGCATAGCATTCATTATTATCATCACAAAATTGTGAGAAAAGGTGTATTGTTTCAGGGGAAATTACATGCAAAAGCGATGCGTTTTCCCCCTGCAGTAATTGTTGTTGTTGAGGATACGTGCAGAGCAAATCCGTAACCATGGATACCGTAATTCCGTTACCGTAAATAGTAACGGAATTACGAGTTTGGAATGGATGTAAAAGTAGAAGCAATTAAATTTAAACTTATTTGGCAATTGCCAAGTTGTATTCTGTTTCTCTTACTCTTACTTGTATATCATCGTGATTGTACAAACTACAGTTCTGTGACAAGTAACCAGTGGGTAAATAATTCATGATTTTAATATGATAACGAGTCCTAGACATGTCAAATACAGTGTACCCGTTAACCATGGAAAATTCATAATATACAGTACAATACATGAACAATATTACCAATCTATGGATGTATGTACATTTACTAACCTATAAATATATAATTGTCTTAATTGACTTAAAATCTATCCACCATGTCAACAAACCATAAACAGCTGATTAGATTACATGTGTGGTACATATCACATAGACTGGTAACCACCATATTGTGGCGGAACTCCCCGAGACCAATCTAGATTAAATTAGTCCAGGACGACTATCACCGCTTGGGGCGACAATCTCCCGAACCCTCAACCCGAATTCCTCCTCATCCTGGAGATCTCTACCGAGCGATCTAAGACCTAGGCCCATGAGCTCGTTATGGTGGAAATCTACCGCCGATTGGTTATTAATTATCTTACTCACTGCTAATCACACAGTAATTATGGCACAAATAATTTACAATAGACAACTGAGTTAGTGTCAAGAACTATAATAATCAGTGTTTTATCTACTCTTACCTCAATCAGAGGTGATCATATTATTTATACAATAGTTGGTTCAACATCGATCGCCAACATAATGCCAATGTTATATTGCCGACCTAAAGCCAACATTGGCCCAATAATATTATGAGAAACTAACACAATGCCAATGTCGGTGTCCGACTGAAAACCAACGTTGGTTCAATATCGATCGCCAACGTAATGCCAATATTATATTGCCGACCTAGAGCCAACATTGGCTCAACATAAGCAGCCACCATAATGCCAACGCCGACATTGCCGACCAATTGCCAACGTTGGCCCAATGTATGAATGTTATCTGGGTAGAGAATGGATTTGCATAATAATACAAACCTACGATATAACCTAAGTTTGGTTCCGTTAGGCCTATACATAGAAGCAAACTGTTAGCACAGAACGTTGGGCCGTACTGTTAATTGACAATGGTAATTTGTAGCAATGATATCATTTCTTCTTTGGTAAACATTTTAAGATTAATTATTTATACTGCGGAAAGATGATTTAAATGATTTGAATACCATACAGGTAAATAAGTAAGACTAATTGCGGTGACAGCATGTGAAATTCCCAATTGAGTAGTAATTAGTTCTGAAAAGAACTGGAGGTACAACTCGACGTTTCGATCAGTGTGCTCTGATCGTCCTCAGGAGAATGCCGGACTCTGGGAGATGCTGCTGCTTAAGTAGGCTGCTGGAGGATTACGCGATGACAGGATGTTGAAGGATTAGTTCGTTGAGGCGTGCAGGGGGGAACTGTTGAGACTAGGATCTTAGGAGTTGGGGGAAGGAGTGTGTGCTCACTGAACCGAATCAGTTGTTGACAAGCACGGGGGGAAAGAGGGTGGTTGACTTAGGATACAGGAGATCCCTCAGTCTGGGGTGGGTTGTGGACTTTGGATATAGAAGATCCTTGGGTCCGTAGTAGTGGTCGCCAAATATCGCTGATGTAGAAGCCGATGTCCTGTGGTACAGTGTCGTGTTTAACGATCTCGATGGCCTCTCTGATGTGTCCGGGGTGCCATGTGTCGATGGGTGTGATGAGTTGGGCTGCCTGCCAGTCGATTTGGTGGTCCTTGATGTGTGAATGCTTGACGATGGCTGACTTCTCAAAATCTCCTCTGCGGCCGTCTAATGGGGAGATTCCGCCCTGTTTCGCCGATGTAGACCTTACCACACTCCTTGGAGTTTGCTGGGGGCTGAGTGGTACACTTGGATGCCTGTTTGTCGGAAGATGCGTTGAAGTTTATGTGACGTCGAGCCTAGATAGGGAAGACAAGTAGAAAGGGTTAGGTTACTTACCTTGCGTTCGGGGTTTGGAACCGGCTTCGATGTGTTGATCTTGCTGGGATTGTAGCCGTTGCGCTGGAGGGTAGTCCTGATGTGCCGTAGTTCCTTGGGTAGACTGTCCTTGTCACATAGGTTGTAGGCGCGTTGCACGAGGGTACGTTTGACCGATGACTTGATGCTAGGGTGATGGAAGCAGCGCTGGTTAAGGTAACGGTCTGTGTGGGTGGGCTTCCTGTAAACGTTGTGGTGTAGGGAGCCGTCTGGGTTCCTGGAAATGCCAACATCGAGGAACGAGATCTTGCCTTCTTCCTCTGCTTCCATGGTGAACTTGATGCTAGGATGTTGCTCATTGAGGTGTTGTAGAAAGTCCTGAAGTGTGTCTCTGCCATGTGGCCAAACCACAAAGGTGTCATCTACATAGCGGTCGGCGGTGTTGAGGGAAGAGTTTTCAAACTCTTCTATGAAAATGTCAGCAAGAGCCGGGGATAGAGGAGATCCCATGGAGGTCCCAGCTGTCTGCTCGTAGAACTTGCCCCGAAATTGGAAACAACTAGAAGAGACACACGTTAGTAGCAGATCATGAATTTGGTCAGGGGTGAGTGATGTGCGATCATCAAGGGAAAGATCTTGTTCGAGTCTGTCCTTCACCAGGAGGCATGTCTCTTCAGTTGGGACATTGGTGAAAAGGGAGACAACATCAACATGGGCGGATCCAGAACATTTTTAGGGGGGCTGAGAATCAAAAACTATTATTTTTCAGTACTACAAAGGGTGCCGCCACTTCATATGCGCAACGGTTAGTACAGTACTAAGTAGGTCACCTCCTTATGTTTATCCCACACACTGTGGGAATGGGAGTGCGTTCTCCCCTCCCCTCCCTCTCTCTCTCTCTCTCTCTCTCTCTCTCTCTCTCTCTCTCTCTCTCTCTCTCTCAGCAGTCTGGTGTTATACTCTAAAATTCCTAAACGTTAATTAACCTACCTTGATGGAAGATACTTTATTTAAAGATTCACTGAACATAGATAACTTTGTTATCTTTTGTAATTTTATTTATGTCATTAATGTTACAATATTATTGACAAACTTTTGTTTTACTGATTACCACCCTTTTATTGACAAATTATTGTATATCTTGATTATTCATTACTTTGTTGTCTATAAGTAATATTGTCTATATCTTTACAAAATTATTGTAAACTGATTACCACCCTTTTATTGTACCTCTGTATATATTTGTTTTTATTAATAAAGTTTTCTTCGGAAAAGTCAAAGTCTCTCTCTCTCTCTTTCTCTCTTTTTTACGATTTTAGCCCCCCCCCCCCGGATCCGCCAATGATCAAAACTAACCTGGAGTGGTTAGAGGACAACAAATCAGTTGCTCTTTACACCTGCTTCAGATATCAGAGTAAGCGGCAGTATACATGGACGTCCCCAGGTGGTAGATATAAGAATCAGATCAACTTTATAGCCACTAGACGTAGAGATAGGCGTGAGTGCATGAAGAGTTTTACTAAGTGCAGACTGCGGTAGTGATCACCAAATGGTTTGGGCGAAGATAAAAGGGAGATGCTGGAGTGCGAAGAAATCCAATAAAATACCTCGTCGTTTATTCTATAACGCCTCAGAAAACTGTGAATTTTTGAACTGTCTGTACGGTCATTTATGAAATTTGCCTAATTAAATTTAATTAAGTTGATAAAGTAATAAAAAAGAAAAGAAATAAAATACATAAGTTAAAAGAAGGTCTGGATCTCTTGTCTCAAAATCAAAATTAATTTATTTTGTATTTAAATTAACTCCAGTGCCTGAAAACCTTTTGTCAAGGGCGCATTGGAAAACTCTTACCATGAAATTGATTGTCCATAAACGAAGCAAAAAATAACAAATAAATTCCTTAAAAAATCCTCTGCGCATCGATGACTGTTAATTTGACTGCATCAATTGCGAATATGCGAAACATCATATTTCACGATGAGATAATTGAGGTCATGAATGCCAAAAAACGATCTGTTAGAATTCACTCTTAGATTTAGAACAAGCGTTGACAATTCCAAAACTGTGTACAAACTGCTACGATGAAACGTAATGTATTATATTCTAATTAGATACTGCAATGTAAAGTGAATGTAAACAGTGTATACACATATATACACGCGAAATGCATATAAGAAATATAATTAAGTTTATAAAATAATAAAAAGAAAATAAATGAAATACAAAAATTAGATCTAGATCTCTTGCATCAAAATCAAATTTAATTGATTTTGTATATAAATTAACTCCAGTGCCTGGAAACCTTTTGTCAAGGGCGCATTGGAAAACTGTTACCATGAAATTGATTGCCCATAAACGAAAGAAAAACGATGAAATAAATTCTTTAAAAAATCCTCTGCGCATCGATGACTGTTAATTTGACTGCATCAATCGCGAAATGATGTGAAACATCATATTTCATGGTGAATTAATTAAAGTCATGAATGCCAAAAACGATCTGTTAGAATTATCTCTTAGATTTAGAACAAGCGTAAACAATTCCAAAACTGTGAATAAAAATGACAGCTCGAATTAAATGACGATAGTGAAATTACCGTAAACTGTGTGGACACGAATGTACTGGCGATGTATTATATTCTAATTAGATACTGTAGTGTACAGTGAATGTAATACAGTGTATTATACACTGTATATGCCTCTTGTCTGTGTGTCAAGGCCGTTCACACGCGGAATAAGCTGTGTGCATATACAGTATGTCCAAAAAAAAGTGTCACTCTAACTATTTCTGAAAATATACCAAAACCACGAAATAAATTTTGGAACTTTTTCAATTGCACAGATACTCCTAATCCTTGGCCTAAACACCTGTGAGAAATTACATAAAACTCACAGGTGTTTAGGCCAAGGATTAGGAGTATCTGTGCAATTGAAAAAGTTCCAAAATGTATTTCGGGGTTTTGGTATATTTTCAGAAATAGTTAGAGTGACACTTTTTGGGGACACACTGTAGTACTTCTGAATAGTTGTTCACTTAAACTTCCGTTTTCGACCGGAAGGAGAGGTTAGATTAGGATCATGTCTGTGTACGAAATGTGACATACCTCAAGGTCTTTAAGATGGTGCAAAAATTGTGAAAATATCTTATGTGGTTCATGAGATATGACTTTTTGAAATATTCAACTTCCCGTTTTAACCGGAAGGAGAGGTCAGATTGGGGTTACGTCTGTGTACGAAAAATCACATAATTCAAGATCTTTCAGATGATGCAAAGATTGCGAAAATATCTTTTGTGGTTCATGAGATATAATTTTGTGAAATATTAAACTTGTAATTCGATATCTGATGACCTCACTATGACGTCACAACTTAGGATACAACTACATGTTAAGGTCTAACTATGTATTAAGTTTTAAGGTTCTGTGAACTCTGCAACTATGCTTTTTTCTGTGGATATGTTTCACTGAGAAGAAGGAGAAGAACTAGACGGAAGTGTTTGTTAGGTGTTCGAGCGACAGCGCGAACACCACTTGTTATTGTTCGTTTTTTTTTTTTGCTTTTTCTTCTTCCTCTTCTCAGTGAAACATATCCAGAGACAAAAACGTAGTTGCGGAATTCACAGAACCTTAAAACTTCACACATAGTTAGAACTTAACATGTAGTTGTATCCTAAGTTGTGACGTCATAGTGAGGTCATCAGATATCGAATTACACTCAATCAAAGTTTAATATTTCAAAACATTATATCTCATGAACCACAAAATATATTTTCACAATCTTTGCAGCATGTTATAGATCTTGAATTATGTGATTTTTCGTACACAGACGTGATCCCAATCTGACCTCTCCTTCCGGTCGAAATCGGAAGTTGAATATTTCAAAAAATCATATCTCATGAACCACAGAAGATATTTTCACAGTCTTTTCATCATCTTAAAGACCTTGAATGATGTCACATTTCGTACACAAACATGACCCTAATCTGACCTCTCCTTCCGGTCGAAATCGGAAGTTTAAGTGAACAACTATTCAGAAGAACTATAAGCACACAGCCTATTTCGCGTGTGAACGGCCTTGACACACACAGACAAGAGGCATATACAGTGTATAATACACTGTATACACTGTATTACATTCACTGTACACTACATTATCTAATTAGAATACAACACATCGCCAGCACATTCGTGTCCACACAGTTTACGGTAATTTCACTATCGTCATTTATTTCGAGCTGTCATTTGTATACACAGTTTTGGAATTGTTAACGCTTGTTCTAAATCTAAGAGATAATTCTAACAGATCGTTTTTGGCATTCATGACTTCAATTACGTCATCAAGTTTATTTTTTATTTATTTTTTCCTAAGAACTAGTGAAAAAGAATTAAGTTTGACAATGAGCATCATAATAAATGACACATACAAATAAAGCATTTCAAATGTTCCTTTTTTTTATTGAATACAACACACAAACAGATACAAACGAAATAATTAACAAACAGTAATTGCTCTTTTAAATCACAAACAATACTCTATGAGTACTGTATATGTACACCATAATATCAGTTATAACCAATGCTTTTTACACAAACTCAAGGCTGTACGAGGTACCCGGACACCCGACCGAAACGGTCATTATCGGTCATTACCTATAGAAGTCTACAATTTATTTGTTAACATATATTGTGTGGGCAATGTGGATGCTACAAGTTGTTTTTAATACAGAGGTGGTAATTATTACAGAAGTCTATATTTATTACACATTTATCCCATAATACACGTTATCTTCCCTCCCCTATCCATTTGTACACATGTATGCCAAAATACAAGTTAACCCCCAACCCATCACAAAAAATGCTATTTGCATAAATGCAATGCATGTTAAGATGACACTGGCCAGAAAAAAATATGTCGGCCACAAATTACAAGTTATCTTCTCTCCTCCATCACAAACAATGCTTTTACATAAACTATCAAGTATTATTATGATGTGCATACATGTACGCGGGGTATGCCAAAATACAAGTTATCTTCCCTCCCATTTCAAACAATACCTTTTACACATTTACCAATATTAATGTCCGTGTGTATTATACCAAAATCCAAGTTATCCCCCCCCATCACAAACAATGATATCTGCATAAACAATGATATCTGTATAAATGCAATTCATGTCGCTCGAACACCTAAAAAGCAAAAAAAACGAACAATAACAAGAGGTGTTCGCGCTATAGCTCGAACACCTAAAAAACTGAACAATATCAAGAGGTGTTCACGCTGTTCCTCGAACACCTAAAAACAAACTCAAGGTGTTCGAGTGTGCATCATATGTACGTGATGACGTCATTACCTAAAGTTGTTAAGAGACAAGAGTTACTTCAGGAGATATGAGTTTTCATAATATATAATTAAAATACCACATATTGTGTTATACTGAATACATTAACTTCCGGTTCAGTCATCCCATATAATTTTAAATTATTTTAACCGTATATTCCGGTTCAATTATGTGACGTCATTCATACTTTTTCCTCATAATATGGGTGTCAATTGTGCCAAATTTGGTAAAATGCTGGCTAATGTTTTCTTAAGATAGCAAAAGGTGACTATTTTTAAACCTGCCACTTTTTTAAAACTTGAACTTCCAGTTTGGACCGGAAGTAAGAGTCAATAAGGTCATGTCTTTGTATCAAATGTCGAGTCCTCTATGATTATGTATGATTATGAAGGAATCAAGAAATTATCTATTGTGGTTCACAAGATATAAAATATATTGTTTTATTATAATTAATTACGTAATAATTCATTAGATGAGCTCACCATGACGTCACAATGTTACCTGGAACTATATGTTAAGGTCTAACTATTTGATAAGCTTTAAGGTTCTTTGAACTCCGCAACTGTTTTGACTGTACAAATACATTTACAGATTATTATACAGTCCATATTCGTAGTTTACAGAGCCCCTACGTTCGTACAGACAAGGTATAACAATGAAATGTAACATGGTGAACATATACATAACAGCAAAAGAAACGTCACCCCCTAAATTTTGATAAGTCTGATGTGTCCTCAGACGTCATGCATGACGAATTTTGAGGTCAACCAAATTTGCCACATTGTGTTCCATACTCATAATATTCTTCATTAAACAAATTATATTAATTATAAAATGAAAACAATAAATATTTTTAGGGGTGACGTTTCTTTTGCTGTTATGTATATATTCATGAGCAATCGAATAGCCAATAAGAACAATAATTTGTTACGATAGAAATATATCCAATCACGATGCGCAGAAAGAGGCACGTGAACCTCAAACACTTCCTGGGCACATTGCCCACACAGCCATCATCAGCACCACTCGGTTTCACAGCTGTGAATAGAAAGTCTGAAAGTATAACAATAATAAACTTTGGTGTAAAAATAGGTCAAGAAGGATTGTACACTATGAGCTAGCATTAATTATCTGGAAACATCAACACTACACTATCGGTAACTGTCCACAATGACACAATTCTTCTTCTTCATGATCATAACAAAATAACATTAATCGTTTGGTTCAATTTCTGAGATGGGGGCGTTGTGATCTGTGATGATGTCATGAAACTTTTTTGGAAAGTCACTAGTCACTTTATGAATGAAGAAAAAACTTACTATTACAAACACCACAATAATACTTAAATGTTTAGGCCATAATCTTTTTATTTATTTATTTATTTTTGCTGTTTTTAGATATATATCAAAGACTAAAAATATAATGAAACATATCATTTGGTTATTGCATAAATTAAAATTTAAAAAAACCTACACTAACCATTTAAAAATTTGCTAACCGGCTAACCAAAACCAATATTTAAAAATAAACATCCAACAATTTTGGAAAAAGTTACTAACCATTTTGTTGTTCTAGACGCTTTTTCTGCCACATTGGTTATTGAACAATCATTGTTGGAAGTTGTTGATGTTTTTCGTTTAAAAACTATACACATTATTCCATTTTCAAAATTAAATTTAATTAAGTTGATAAAATAATAACAAAGAAAAGAAATAAAATTCATCAGTTAAAGGAAGATCTGGATCTCTTGTCTCAAAATCAAAATTAATTGATTTTGTATTTAAATTAACTCCAGCGCCTGAAAAGCTTTTGTCAAGGGCGCATTGGAAAACTCTTACCATGAAATTGATTGCCCATAAACGAAAGCAAAAATAACAAATACATTCCTTAAAAAATCATCTGCGCATCGATGACTGTTAATTTGACTGCATCAATCGTGAAAAGATGCGTTTACAATTCCAAAACTATTGTACAAAAATTACAGCTCGAAATAAAGGACAACGATAGTGAAATTACCATAAACTGTGGACACGAAGGTATTGTATTATATTCTAATTAGAGAAGACCTCGACCATGAGGTGAATGAACTATATACGCATGGTGTCTGTGTGTGAGAGAACTCCAAGGCCGTTCACATGCGAAACTGGCTGTGCATAAAGAATGGTACTTCTGAATAGTTGTTTACTTAAACTTCCGTTTTCGACCGGAAAGAGAGGTCAAATTGGGTCATGTTTGTGTACGAAATGTGACAATTCAAGATCTTTAAGATGAGGCAAAGATTGTGAAAACATCTTCTGTGGTTCATGAGATATGATTTTTTGAAATTTTCAACTTCCGGTTTCAACCGGAAGGAGAGGTCAGATTGGGGTCACGTCTGTGTATGAAAAATCACATAATTTAAGATCTTTCAGATGATGCAAAGATTGTGAAAATATCTTTTGTGGTTCATGAGACTGATTTTTTAAAATATTCAACTTCCGGTTTCGACCGGAAGGAGAGGTCAGATTGGGGTCACGTCTGTGAACGAAATGTCACATAATTCAAGATCTTTCAGATGATATTAAAGATATCGTTTCGGTTTGCGGTAACACCATGTGTTTATCTCAACTAACGTGAAGCTGAGGTACAGGTTCTGAAAAGAACCTTATCGCACAACTCGTATCTCAACCTCCGTTAAGTGAGAAAGGTTCAAGGGAGAACCAATTTCGGGCAACTCGTTTTTCTCTACTGTCGCTAAGTGACTTCACGGGTTAATATGGTTCAGGGAGAACCATGGGGATTTCTCGGGTTATTCTCAACGTTTCGATTAGCCTGCTCTAATCTTCGTCAGGAGAATGAAGAGGTTTGCCGATGCAGCTCCTTAAGTAGTATTTGCTGGGATTATGTGTAGAATGGGAAGTGTTCCGATTGGTGCCACTGTTGTGTGATGTGTTGTGATTGGTTGCCACCGTGGCATTGTTCTTGTTGTGTGTGTTTCCAGCTGTGTGTGAGTTGCTTGCTCGCTGAGGCGTGTCAGTTGACTGTGGGGTGTGAGTGTTGGTGGATGGTAGGATTGAATGCCAAATGTTGCTGATGAAAAAGCCGATGTCCTGGGGGACAGTATCATGTTTATGAATCTCAATAGCCTCTCTGATACGACGGGTGTGCCAGGTTGATACGACGGGTGTTAAAGGTTGTGAAAATATCTTTTGTGGTTCATGAGATATGATTTTGTGAAATATTAAATGTTGCTTTAGTGTAATTCGATATCTGATGCCTTCACCATGACGTCACAACCTAGGATACAATGTTGTTTTTCTAGATACTTTTTTGCCACATTGTTTATTAAACAATCATTGTGGGAAATTTATTGATGCTTTTCGTTTAATACATATTATTCCATTTGCAAAAATAAATTTAATTAAGTTGATAAAATAAAATAAATAAAATACATAAGTTAAAAAGAAGAACTAGATCTCTTGCCTCAAAATCAAATTTAATTGATTTTGTATTTAAATTAACTCCAGTGCCTGAAAACCTTTTGCCAAGGGCGCATTGGAAAACTGTTATCCTGAAATTGATTGCCCATAAACGAAAGAAAAAAGAAGAAATAAATTCTTTAAAAAGTCCTCTGCGCATCGATGACTGTTAATTTGACTGCATCGATCGCGAAAAGATGTGAAACATCATATTTCACGATGAGTTAATTGAAGTCATGAATGCCAAGTTAAAAAAACGATATGTTAGAATTCACTCTTAGATTTAGAACAAGCGTTAACAATTCCAAAACTGTGTACAAAAATGACAGCTTGAAATAAAGGACAACGATAGTGAAATTACCGTTACGAAGTTGCTGGCGACGACAAAACGTAATGTATTATATTCTAATTTGATACTGCATACAGTGTATACACTGTATACACTGTATACACTGTATGATACACTTGTACACACTGTATGATACACTAGTATACACTAGATAATACACTAGTATACACTAGTATACACTAGTATACACTAGTATACACTAGTATACACTAGTATACACTAGTATACACTAGTATACACTAGTATACACTAGTATACACTAGTATACACTAGTATACACTAGTATACACTAGTATACACTAGTATACACTAGTATACACTAGTATACACTAGTATACACTAGTATACACTAGTATACACTAGTATACACTAGTATACACTAGTATACACTAGTATACACTAGTATACACTAGTATACACTAGTATACACTAGTATACAAGGCCTTTTGTCTGTGTGTGGTGTGACAGACCTTCAAGGCCGTTCACATGCGAAATGGGCTGTGCATATAGTACTTCTGAATAGTTGTTCACTTAAGCTTCCGTTTTCGACCAGAAGGGGAGGTTAAATTGGGTCATGTCTGTGTACGAAATGTGACATAATTCAAGATCTTTAAGATAATGCAAAGGTTGTGAAAATATCTTCTGTGGTTCATGAGATATCATTTTTTGAAATATTCAACTTCCGGTTTCAACCGGAAGGAGAGGTCAGATTGGGGTCACGTCTGTGTACGAAAAATCATATAATTCAAGATCTTTCAGATGATGCAAAGATTGTGAAAATATCTTTTGTGATTCATGACTTTGATTTAGTGTAATTCGATATCTGATGACCTCACCATGACAGCACAACTACATGTTAAGGTCTAACTATGTGTTAAGTTTTAAGGTTCTGTGAACTCTGCAACCATGTTTTTTTTCTCTGGATATGTCTCACTGAGAAGAAGGAGGAGGAGGAGGAGAAAAAGCAAAAAAAACGAACAATGTCAAGAGGTGTTCGCGCTGTCGCTCGAACACCTAAAAAAACAATAATAATAATAATAATAATAATAATAATAATAATAATAATAATAATAATAACTGTGGATGCTATAATAGGGCGACTTTCCCATAGACTTGTGCACAAAACTTCCCCCTTCCTTTTCCCTCTTAATAATATCCTCCAAGAACCCAAAATTTCATGCCTGGGTTGTTTCAGCCCAAGGAAGCGATTACTTTTAAAAAAAAACTTAATTCCTTCATTAAAAGGTAGTAAAAACAATAGGGCGACGCTAATTTGTCGCCCTAATGGAGCGAGTCGCCCTAATAGACCAAAAAGTGACCAAAAAGTGTCGCCCTATTACAGCATAAAGTAAAATAATGTCTGGACTTATATAGCGCACGTATCCACCAACTAAGTGGTGCTCAAGGCGCATTATATCATTACCCCTGCTCATAAGGCTCATAAATCATTCCTGAAACCATCTCAGCTCCCTGGGGAGTATACAGCTCAATTGCTGCCATTACAGCGCATATAAGGCTAATCAACCAACTCTGCCCACACAGGTACCCATTTAACCCCTGGGTGGAGAGAAGCAATTATGGTTAAGTGTCTTGCTCAAGGACACAAGTGTCACGGCCGGGATTCGAACCCACATTCTGCTGCTAACCCCAGAACTTGAGTCCGGTAAGCTTGACCGCTCAGCCACGACACTCCGAACAATACCAAGACGAACAATACCAAGAGGTGTTCGCGCTGTCGCTCGAACACCTAAAAAACGAACAATAACAAGATGTGTTCGCGCTGTCGCTCGAACACCTAACAATATTGTTTAGGTGGTTGTGTACATGTAATTGCTATAGGAGGGGATAACTGGAAGAAATTTGTTCTGATAAAAGTACATGCGTGACAATTTTTTTTTTTTATGTTCAAGTTTCATGACATGCTGGTCCAAAGGCTGCAAATAAACTTGTGTGGACCATTATGGCGCAGGCGGACAAATCTCCTGGGGCCTACTGTCAAAAGGTAATCATGGGTAGCTCAGTAATTAATTTTCTCCACATAGGACCTACGTAAACCCCACATGATGCCCAAGAACAATATAATTCTCATGGGACCATAGTGGCGCTGGTGGTCAAATATCTCTTGGCCCCAGTAGGGTAGCCCTACTTAGGAATACATGGGCTATCCATATGGGACCTATATTAGTATCCCACTATATGCCTACTTGAATATATGTAGTTTTTATTCCACGTTGGACCCATGTAGGCCCCACATATACAAATTACATGAGCTAACATGCGTTGGACCCTAGTGGATCCGGCGGACGAATCTCTCTTGCCTACCCCCATAAGGACATGTTGTGATGCTTTTGTTATTCTTTAAAAAGGACATTTTGAGTTATTTATTGTCAATGTGTTTTAATAAAATATTTAAATTGATGAACATATTAGTCTTTATTAATAAACCAAGTGGTTTATTTATTTATGGTTATTTAAATAAAGGCAAAGCAAAACAAAATTATTTTTGTATGACACTTCTGCTTTATTTTGTTATGATGTTCCTTTTTTTCCATCCATTTTTGCTATATAACATAGTAATAATAACAGAATAACAGAATAACTGTAATATAAAAACTTGAAGGTCTAGTTTGCAATGAAATTATGAAATTAACCATTTTTCCTTAAGAATTTTCAGCACTTAAAAACCTTTCACTGGTGTATACAAAATATTCTTTAAATAAAGCATTAACAGTAAAGGTAACTTTTACACAGGTAAATTTCTCTAAAATACATGTTTATATACCTACATTAAGCTTGGGTAACTTGAATCAATATTAGTACACAGAACTGAAACAAATGATTCTACGCGATTTTTATGAATCAGATTGCAGCAGTAGGCGATATAGGTTTCTGAAGTTCGAAAAATTATTAGAACCTATAATTTAATAATTTGTAGTGTTATCAAAATAATCTGTGCAGACATTTTATCATGAATTCCCGAAAGAGCATTTACAAAATGTACATGCATCACCTTTATAAGATTGTGTAACTCCAACATTGATAGAATCCTTCATGCCTAGGTACTTGGAGACGATTTACCTGTCTCACATGATCTCGGCATTGACATTGTGACAGACCTGTATAGTATTCACAGTTTGAGTCACGTTCTTGTATGTGCAAATACAACATATTAGAACTGATAAAATACATGACATTTCTTTCAGCTTATAAGATTTAAAAAAAAACTTCAGACAGAATATTTTCACAAAATAATTTATACA
This sequence comes from Zoroaster sp. YZ-2022, assembly GCA_029582265.1. Classification (NCBI taxonomy): domain Eukaryota; kingdom Metazoa; phylum Echinodermata; class Asteroidea; order Forcipulatida; family Zoroasteridae; genus Zoroaster; species Zoroaster sp. YZ-2022. Next base: position 14,330,347 of record CM055825.1, on the reverse strand, counting down.
TGTACCAATTTAATAACCAGTGTCACGCGCGGACCTGTGATCTAAAAAAAATAAGACAAAATAACATACACAGGAAAGTCTGATCTTAAATTTAGAAATAAATTTAAAATAGAAACGAAAACAACTATTTACATGACAATAACAGCAGTTGGGGTCTTTCAGATTACAGTTATGAAGCCGGTCACGACTCTTAAGTACACCCAGAATATTAAATAAATAAATTACTACTACCTTCTCTATAGGTTGCAACCACGAGTATCTACATGTAAGTCTTATTCGTGTCTCGGGTGTAAACCTCCTTTGCTCGCTTCCCGTTTACACCTATGTGTTTGTTAAAAAAACATACACTTTGGCCCTAGTTACCTCAGCCACCGAACGTGTCCGAAGGTAATGTAATCACCCCTGTGTGTGGGTGTGTTTGTGTTTAGGGGGTTTCATGTTTGTGTACAAAACTGTCTTCTGTACAAGATATTTCAAATATTTATCAGCGGACTTTGATGCAATTTTGTGAACGGGTAGTTTGCACAAGGACCAATCGATTAGATATTGGTAAAGATGCGATTTCAGAAAAGTCTTGTCACAAGACAGTTGTACATTGTATATGTATACGATCCATTGCAATCCACATGAATTAAAGGTACAATATCGTCACAATCGGAGTGCTACTTTTAGAGTGACTACATTGATATAATACTTTTAAAAGTTCAATATTTGATAAATGTCAGTTACAAATATAATCTATTACTAAAAGTACAGGATCAGTCATTTAAATGTACAGAATCAGTCATTTAAAAGTACCAAATTGTTCAATTATAATGTGAAACATTATAAGGCTACTTGGTGTTAAAGGGACAATTGTCGTGATCAACAGAGCATGGAATTGAAGTACTAGTTTCCATGAAGTGACTGCATGGAAATAATACCCATTTGTGGTAAGGTCATACCGTTGCTACTGCATAAATAAACCAGTAATTGATGGTACACCGTGGTACAACGTGGTACAGCATGGTACATTGTTTATTTTTCCCTTAGCCAGGAAACACCAGAGGAGGCTAGAGGTTAGACTTTAGTCACAGCGCACGCGGCAACCCAGAACACTTGTTCATCGAATACTGTGTACAAGTGTTTGTATTGAGTATGATAGTTTAAAAGCAGACCTGAAGGGCTTGGCATTACTTCGGAGGAATTATTAACAATATTGCTGTTTTAAGTGAAATCAACTAAGTACACGAATTATTGATTTTACAATATACTTGTACAGTACGTCATCCGCCTTATAAGTACACCTAACAGCTATATTGAATACCTTTAGAGGCAGCTGACAAACATTGTAAATGCAGTGTTACAGAAGATTTCCCTGGGTAATTCCGAGATCTACTTAATTTGTATGAGTAAAAACTGTTATGAATATGTATGAAGACACCCAACGTCATTGATTGATACATACGCGCGATTGGCTGAAAATATAGAGCATCTGGGACTGTAGTGTATACACAACATTGGGAAACGCCGGGAAGGAAGCAACAGGTCAAGACTGTTATTACACTGACATTGATTTTTACGGTCATTGAAAGACACTTTCAACTGACAAGTTATCTATATATTGACGTAGAATACACAGCAGCAACATTTCATTATATATACATGTACCAGCTAGGACACTTGCTATTCGACTAAGCTACTTTGGAATTGAAACCTATTCATACATTCAAAATGCCAACAAAAATCTATGGGATTCGGATCTTCCTCTATGTGATATTAATCTACATCACTCTCGGTAGGTGTTTAAATCAAGATTTATGGGGCAATTAACAAAATCTTAACATCTATATTTCAATAAAGTTGAAAAGTCAGGAATAATTGTACAGTAGTTTAAGGTTTAATTTGTTACTGTCAATGAAAGGAACACTCTTATAAGATATACTCTGTGTTACTCTTTTCAAGTGCAACTACCTACAATGGCCCTCGATGTGGTCGGCAAGACAAGCACCCAGTCGTCTACTTCTGATGACACGACGAAGGCATATAAAGCAGTGGATGGGGACACCCGAGCAAGCACGACATACCGTACCTGCTCCATGACAGGTATGTCATCATTAATATACGACAACGAACCAATGTAAAATGATGGGTGCCTTTTTTGTACTCATATACGAATACATTTTGTCTGTACTGGTACTCATTTTGTATGTGTCTGTAAATGTTTAAAGTCTATCCAAGAGTCTACGAAAAGCAAGACAATGTTGTGCACCGCGGGGAAGGTTAGGGGGAATATGCGCAGTGGCGTAACAAGGGTCCAATTTTCAGGGGGGCACTAAGGGGTGCACTACATTTTCTAGGGGGCATGTCAATACTTGAATCTTGCAGTCTCAAATAGGGACCTATTTTTCAAAATTCTGATTGGGAGGCACCCGGGGCACGGACCTCGGCTGGGGGCACGTGTCCCCCGTTCCCCCCCCCCGATAGTTACGCCACTGAATATGCGCCACCAACGCAACCACTGGGGTTCCTAGATTTTAGACGTACGTTGGTCGGTCAAGTACGTCACTGGCCAATGAAAAGCTCAGCTCAGCAAGCCCCACCTTAAAATTCCTCCCACTGTAACCGTCAACTACCTAAGGCTTTCTTATATAATAAAAACCATTAAATATTCACGCTTTCATCAGAGATGGGCTGACCAGGGTCCTCTGGAGGTATATTGATATACTTAACAAAAGACAACCCACGTGCGTCTGCCAGTACATGCCGATGGCCGCATGCAATGTGTGTGTACTACTATTGTTTCACCTGTACGATCAGCAAGAGTCATATGTTTTGTTTTTTCGATGGATAGCCCGAAAAGTACTTTTGTGACTAAACACAATGTTGTACTAAACTCTTAAATCCTGATTTTTTATAAAAATAATTGAATGTACAGTTTGATAAACATTATACATGTAGCCTACATGTATTTCAGATGTACAGTTTGTGCTAATTTACTTACAAATTTACAGATCAAGAAATAAACTGATGAAAATTATAACTGTATAAAGGTTCCACCAAAACAAATCAGACCTCACAGTCGAGGGGCTATATCAAAATGTTCAGTATAGTCATACATTAATACACAAATACAGGTTAATAAAAAGAACAAAAATATTTATGAAATATTATTTAGAAGTACATTCGTTAAACAGTTCACATCACAAAATTTTTACAACACCAGTACCAGTTTGTTTTTTCGATGGATAGCCCGAAAAGTACTTTTGTGACTAAACACAATGTTGTACTAAACTCTTAAATCCTGATTTTTTATAAAAATAATTGAATGTACAGTTTGATAAACATTATACATGTAGCCTACATGTATTTCAGATGTACAGTTTGTGCTAATTTACTTACAAATTTACAGATCAAGAAATAAACTGATGAAACTTATAACTGTATAAAGGTTCCACCAAAACAAATCAGACCTCACAGTCGAGGGGCTATATCAAAATGTTCAGTATAGTCATACATTAATACACAAATACAGGTTAATAAAAAGAACAAAAATATTTATGAAATATTATTTAGAAGTACATTCGTTAAACAGTTCACATCACAACATTTTTACAACACCAGTACCAAAAGCAGTGTAAATTTAACACAAAATTCAACATGGGTCAATCGACTGATTTGTACCCGATGATTTCAAATAATTTTATTTTAGTAGTTGTTAATTATTGTTGCCACCCACCATTTCTTCTCAGAACCAATTCATTTACAACTCATTGGAGATATTCACATAGTGCTACCGCAAACTTTCATATTATTGTACTTCCAACAGTGGCGTAGCTAAAGGGGGCAGGTGGAGACCGACCCCCTGCCCATATTTTTTTTAATAAGGAGAAGAAAAATACCTTTGTAAATGCATGCACCACGCGCAAACAAAATTAATATACCTGTATCAAGGTGATTTTGTCTCTTCGTGAAGTTTTTATTTGCATGTATTCAACGCGTTTGCGTTTTCACAAAGTGACAAAAACATGTTTGTCACTTCGTGAACACGTAATTCGGTGGTCCGTGAGGTTTTTGCCGTTTAGTAATTAGCGTAATTAAGATACTAATTAAGTTTGAGACTTGCAACTTTGTAAATTTGTTGATGCTGATTAACCTGTTCAAAATCAGCAATAAACTCAATTTGAATTTTCCCCGATTCTTCAAGTTTTTGTCACTGCGTGAAAACGGTGACGATATAAGTGAAACATTGTCCAAACTATTGTTGGCCTCCTTGGGAAAAATAAGGGAAGACATCGAATTCTAACCTGCGGTTAAACCTTGACGGCACTCGAGGTAACTCAAGGTACATGCCTACTGGAAAGTAAGGAGCTCATTATCTACGGGTCACTACACATTGGAGGGTTTTGTCACGAGCATATTCATGGCCAGAGCTAGAGCTGGCAGATCCTGCCGACAGGACAAAGGACCAATTTATTGCGCTGTAATCCCCTACTAATCTACTGTAAGTTGACAAAAGGTTGACTAGGGCCTTTGTGTTTCGATTTTGGGGAGGGTTGTGGCTTTGATACAAGTATGAAAACGGACATAATCACTCTAAAAATATACATGTACATTTTGTACAATGTACATGTACTGATAAGTATAACCGTTCAGTATGTCATTGAAAACAATTATCTAATTATTGATAGTTTCTTTTTTTCAGATTAGATTTGTCATGTCACCACCCTTGCAGTCTCTTTAATAATTTCGACAATTTACGCAATTATATTTGAGACTTCATACTGTTTATTTTATTTCAGGAAAAGAAAATGAATATCGAGTACCTAATGATTTTCTTTTAGTATTAAAATCACAAAAAACGATTACATCTTAATTGGTGTGTAATTTTTTTTTTATTGAATGCCTATTTATTTTTTTATTTTTTTTATACGTTTATTTCAATGCTGTCATTAAAATACAAAAAACATCCGTTAACGTTACATAACTGTAAATTATATTAAGAAATTATGGTGAATAAAGATATGTTTAAGATCAAGCGAGACAACATTTAGTTTAGGGTGAAGCAAGGCTTTTGTTCCCTAACATATTGACGGACAAATGTACTTTTCAAAACAAGTAAATTAAGGCCAAAAAAACCCGGTTTCTGGTCTCCGCGCGTGTCGCCTCAGACCCACGCGTCGGCATGTTTAATTTTCTTTCTTTCTTTTTTTTGTGCTATGAAACGATGTCCAAAAAAAATCACAAAGTACAAAACGTCACCGCACCGATTTTGAAACCGACCGATGACCAGAAACCGGGGAAATTTTTGGCCTAAATCAGTCTCCCCTAATGACTCATATTCGCTCCAGATTTAGAACAAGGGCACAGTATTTCCAATTTGTTTTTGTTTCATGCAAGGTAAAATACCGATGTGAATTTATAATAACAAACTGTAAACAATGATTTAATTTTTGCCCTACACCGACGTGTGTATAGCACTGTATGCTCAGTGCTTTCCGAGTGTCTGTGAAAAAACTACACAGGCGACTCGGGCGGGATTCGAACCCACGACCTCCTGCTTACTCGTGCAGACGTCTTAACCTCTCGACCACCGAGCTTGCCCGATGACGATTGGCCGGCTAGAATCCTATATAGCAGCGGGTTCCGCGATATATAAACAAACTGTAAATTGTATTAAGAAATTATGGTTAATAAATTAGATATGAAAGTTTTTAAGGTCAAGCAATACAACAGTTTTGGGTGAAGTAAGGCTTTTGTTCCCTAACCTATTGACAGACAAGCGTGCGTTCGAAGTTTATATGCACGTTTTGTAAATTCGTCCGATTTTTGATGTATATTATTGGTAACCGTGATGGACCTGTCCTCCTTGGAAGAAAACATGTAACATCGACAGTAAGGACAGCTACCTAATCCCTTCTCCAAGAATGATGGCATTGTCACTTTGCTCTCTAGATATGTTGCCTCTGACAATTCGATGTATGTTTTATAGTGTCCGGGCTGGCTGGCTGATTCCGTGGGCGTCAGCAGGGGACCCTTGTTCTGACGGATGGCTCGAACAGGTTCAACGGCAGGAACATGGTGGGTCGAACAGTGGAGGCATGTTTCTTCTTCGCACTTTACAATACATAGTTCTCTTGGTCTCTTATGGACGTGCTTGATGGTAAACATCATCTCATCATGAGGTTCACGATTCTCCTCAAGCCTCGCTTTAGACCCTGAGGAGATGATTTGATGTACTGTCTCATAGTCATTGAACGGAGCTGATTGGACTTGACATGCATGGTGACTCGAGGAAATAGTATGTCCATCAAACTTCTGGTATTTCCAAAAAGCGTCAAGTTCATCCATGGCATTGTCAAACACTCCTTTGCAGCCTCCTGTGCAGCTGTCTGAGTAGGGTTCTGGTCAGATTGGATAGATGGCGGCTGTGTTTCCCCATCCAAGGTGCTCTGCAAACGGACCGAGCTAAGCATGCTACTTAGCGGTGCCCAATCGTGTTCGATGGGGTTGAGAGCCGAGTTCTTGGGGGCGTATTTGGTCAACACAAAAAATCTAGATCAAGCCGACACAGGAGGCGTGAAAGATACAAAAGTACTGTCCAAGACGAATCATTCCAATCCGGTCCCCCGTCAACGATTAGCACATGCACAACTCCCGTTTTCCCCTGGCAAATTTCGAAAGAATGGGAAGAAGATCGTTAATGTGTTCTTGTATTGTATCTTCCACAAGCACGTCCCACACTTGAACGGCGCCTTGAATCAGTTGCGTAGCTTTGCTGGGTGATGAATTCAGTGGCTGTATCTATGACTTCGTAAACTTCTCATGAAGTGGTTGACGCCCTGCACCGTTTCTCGGGCAATAATTCTTTCGCCTGTAGTCTCGGCCTTTCCGTAACGGCGATGGGACCTAAAATAAACACAGTGATACAAATGATTACATCCAGCAATTAAAAAAAGAACATTTATCAAAGTAAACTAGTAATTATTTTCCATTTTTTCTGCAAAAAATTAATAAATAAAATAGGTAACTTTGTTTTGAAAACGAAGAGGGCGCACTTTGCTTTTTAACATGATTCTTATCAACTGTAGTGCACTAAACAGTAGTACCTCGTCCTGAAATTTTATCGTCTGGTGGCCAGTTGATTTTAACATAATACGGCATATCATTGTCGTGTTCCTAGACGTTTTAGTGAACATTACTGCACTAAGTTTGAAAAGAACCATGTTAAAAAGTGCGCCCTCGGTTGGTAAGCAGTTTGTAAAAGCTAGTTCAATTCACAGCGAGTAGAAAAGGCTTGCCGGGGCAATATTCATGTTTGGATGTTTGGAATAGGTAGCTTATAAACAATGAGCTAACAGTTTTGCCCTTCAAAGCAAAATGGAACAAATTTCTTACCTTTCTGGGTTTGTACATGTAGTGGTTCTCAGTGTCACCCCCGCTACCAAACAACCAGAAATCATTGGAGTCAGTATCCGAATCAAGGGATGGATCAAGCCATGAATCTAAGGAGTTGTCACTTTCATCCATTCTAGCCTTGATGATTCCTTTCAAATTAACTTTAAAATTGATGTGGGTAGATATCTGTGTACGTCTTATCGCTGTAGTAGATTTCAAAATTATGCCTTTCAAGAACGAACAACTAAACCACATTCGTCCAAAAAATGAATAGCCAAGCGGGCCATTTAATGTAGAATTCCCTGGTTAACCCTTGTTCCATTCTTTTGAACGTTCTCACTATTTGCATTATACATCGACTTCAGTTGTTCACACTCTTTCAATTTCCAAAACCATGACTATTCACCATTCATTCTTTAAAATATATTATATTAAACTCCACTCCCTGTCCCAGCAGAGCTATTTGTTTACAAACATTTTTCTCAGTTGTTCACACTCTGTTTCCATGGGAGATCACACTGTACCTTTTCATTGAAAGCGGATCGTGTGACGCAGTGTCCCTGGCAAATCCAATCACCCTTCACTGGAGTGGATACCCCTTCCCAGTCCCACACATTAAATGCCATTTTCATTTGATCAAACAACGCCTCCGCTTTGAAAGTAAACAGTGATAAAATTACTAGGTAGTCAGTCGGCCATGAAAACTCATCCTGGCCCAAGCCAAAAACTGCATCTGAGTTTTATATTATATACATGTTCATGTTGCTAGATTTGTTCTGAGAGTATAGATCTAGAATTTGTCTCCCTTTGCAGTTCCCGTTTTGTTCTGTTTTGTCTTTTTTGTAAAGTCATACCTTTCTCAGTCTCTGCTTTTTAGGCCATGCCTTTCCTTTATAGCTGTTTCTTATCATTGTTCCATTATAAATTAACATTGAAAGATGATTTAATATAGTTCTAGGGTTAAACAAGAAATCAAGTGATAAATGTGATTTGTTATCAGTTTCTTTATAATTCATTTTAAAAGTATTATTTAATATGAAATGTTATTGAAGTAGTGTTACTTTGGATAACTTGAATCTCAGTATGGGGAGGGGCGAGGGGATGCAGTGAACACCATGTTTTCATTAATATTTTTCATTATTTTTAAATTTGTATAGCCATTATGCCTACTACGCCCTTTTTGTGTGTCTATTCCTGATCAATTAATTTGTAGGTTGGATGGGTTGAGGTGTAATAACCTATTTTGTTTTATTTGTCAATGTTTTCTGGTTCAGTCTCTTATTATACCAATTGTTTACAAATTTGATTTGTGTTTATACATGTCCTTAAAGGTACACACCGCCCTAAAAATGCAAAAAATGGGATTGATAGAATGATAGATAATCATTTTTGGAAGGATTTCTTCAAAAAACAAAATCCGGGTATTGTGTAATTACCGAGAAATGTCCAAAAAACAACAATAAGGTCAAAGGTCACGTATACGCATTTCCAGTAGTCTAGACGACCGTGAAACCTGTACGGCAATTGCTGGTTGTATTTAGACTGGTACCTCTGCATTGCACACCGTTGTGATTGTAACAAGAGGAACAAGGTTCCAGTCTGTACATTTTGTATCCGTTGTAAACACACGAACGATCACAGAATTCCTGGATTTGATTGCAACCAGGTGCACGTCGACGTCCAAGATCATCCAAAATTTAGGAAAATGCCTAGTAGGCTTGATAGACCTTGGATCAACCATGGAGAACGGCATAGACTGAACAAACCGGTGCTTAGCAGCATCTATCTGGACATGCTGGATTCTGGGTGAGCATCTCAACCATGATCAATATTAGTTTGCATTGCCATTGGTCAGTTGGTAGACAGTACATGATGTACAGGACTATACATGATGAACACAATCGTGACAATGTCCCCTGGCAATTATATGAAATTGCCCTAACCCCTGATTACATACTCTACATATTTGACAAGAAAAAACGTTGAAAGGGAAGCTTCAATTTTGGTTTAGATTCTCATATTCTCAAAATATTATCAAACATTTTTATTTGGTCGGGACACAGGCCTTATGACCAAATTAATTTGTCCGAAGTGCTTTTATCTTAGAGAGAGAGAAAAAAAATAATTATGTAAAAAATACAAGAAGTTACCAGATATAACTTTGTGAAACACGAGGGGGAGCACCTATTTTTAATAAATTTTCACAGGTTAGTTTTTATGCTATTTTTCGTGAGATCTAATGTTAACGTGTTAACGTGTTACAGTTAATGTTCATGATCAAATACCAATGATGAACGTTTCATTTAGTTTTAATGGTTGTTTATTACCAAAAAAAAATTAGGTTTAGTATAATTTGTTATTATTTTTTGCTACATTTATAGCAGTACTGACATTTCAGTCCAAGAGAAGCTTAGGTCTATCTGATAACCACCTTTCTATTCCATATCAGTTAAACAATGTTTTACCTTATTTCACAGTGATTGTTGATAATGTTGAATTTATTTAAATCTAAGCCCTTATTCCTCTTTTCACTCTTAAATCTTTTTCAGAAAGAGGACAGAAACATCTTGCTACTTCAGCTATGCAGAATTGATGCTGGGTGTGATTCTCGACATAATGAAGCACCAGTCTTCAGTGAATGGAATTGGTAATTTGGAATCAAGCATATGTCTGGGCCTATTGCTTGTTTGCCTCCTCCCCTCCCTAGTTCTTGGATTCTATAGTGCTGCAATGATAGTCCAAAGAATTTTAGAAAACTAATGTGTTGGTTCATCACCAGTGGCAGTACATGCCATCACCAAGAACTTGGGGGGTGGGGGCAGGCATTTTATTCCAAAATTACCGATTCCAATGACAGCCCCTGAATGTCACCCATTCTGAACTGTCACTAAATCGTACATACAGAGCGTACATTTATTATGCAGATTGATTCTGTTTTCTTGTCAACAAAGGATCATGGTTGGGTTCATTTACACTGAAGTCATTTCACTTGTTACATGTGTAAGGCCATGTACACTCATTGTTAGATTGTTTACAATAGGTTAAACAGGTCAGCACAGTGGTTTCAATTGATTGTGCGGGGGAGGAAAGAGTGGAACCACAAAAGTCAAGTCATGAAACCAAATGGACAATTAAAATAAATATGTATTTCATTGTTTTATTAGCAATTTACAAGCACCCGTACAACTCTTGATTATTTCAATGTCTAAACATTTATGTACAAAAATGGCATCTGATCTTTAGCTTATAATTCTATAGATTGGATGCAGCTACAGACATTTTGCCAAATATGTGTACAACCTTGAAAATGTAAAAAGCAATGTAGAATTTGTTTTAAAATTTTATAAATGATTTTTAATTATTTGCAGTATAGGTGAAAACAAAGACAATTCATAAGCATGTCACAATAAGGAGATGCTTGATTACAGTGTTACTATCATTGTCAATTTATCATTATATTTTTGTTCATTATAAACTTGAGTTGAAAGTGAAGTATATTATAAATAAAGATCACTCTTGGTATATAAACATGCAGTCCATCAATTAAATTTATTTTTGTACAAGACTTAATACCAAGACATAAATACCAATGTTGGCTTCATCTAAATCTAGAATTTGAAGGTTTTTCCCAAAAACAAAATGAAAAGGGCAAGCAATTATCAGATTTGATCAAGTGGATGTAATTACATTTAATTTTGTTTGAATTGTCAATTGGCTAATTACAACTTGTGGCCTTACTTTTGGGAATTATTTACTTGTTGACAACTCTTCTTCTGAGGGCAGGGGAAAGGGGGGAAAGCACGGATGCAAGCTTTCTTGCAACTTTATCATGTAGTAGTTATAAGCTTGTTTTCTAATGAAAGGCTAATTAGCTGATATCCATACAAGCTTTGAAGAGTGCAGACATTAGCTATTTGACATAAGCTGCATTGTTTCTTCTCCACCCAATTACTATACGGCTGTGCTTTGAGTAGACTCTATAGTACCTGATACATGAACATGGATGAAATGCACAATTATTAGCCAACTTTTTATTATGTTCCATGTACGGAAAAATTATTTACAACCTGGAAATGGAAATATCAGAAGTGTGAAGACTCTTCTCTCACAGGGTGACTTTTCCTTGGTAAAGTTGGAAAAACAAAGAAAGGGGAAATGTTTATATGCTCCTCCATGCTTCAGTGTCTTCAGTAACCCCCAGCCCCCCCCCCCCCCAATCAATTTAACACCCACTTCCTGTCCTTTGAATTTGCAGCCAAGTTTAATCCAGTTACTACCATAAATCAACTTTGTGACTTAATGCCCATAATAACGCTGAATAAGTTGATCTGGCTACCTACAACCCTGGCAAACTATTTTCATATGAGTGTTTTTACATGTTAATTTATCATCTGGCATGGGTTTTGAAAAGCATGTGTTGGGCTAGTGTCAATATCATTATGCATATAATGAGGTTTGTGGTAGCACCATGTAACTATCTCTACAGTTTAATAGTGTTGGCTCTTAGAAGAACCGGTGGTGAGATAACTTGAAATTTCCATCGGTATACTCTGATCATCTTCATCCCCCTGAAGACAATCAGAGTGTACTGATTGAAACAGAGTAATGTCACTGCCAGTTCTTCTCAGAACCAATGCTATTTACTACTCTTGAAACATAATTACTCTTACTCCTACTGTTCTTCAACCATGTGAAGCTTCAAAATCTCAACATTTTCAAGGTAGTACAGAATACTAATAATAGTAATTTGTTTGTGTGTGGGGGGGTTGAGGGCTGTCAGTTGCCTTGAAACATTTTCATGTTATACCTGCAATTTTTTGCAATTTTTGAGGGTCTTGAAAGTAGGACATGTCCTCTATACTTCCTAGAAACTTTTGATTGGATGGCCACCCGTAACAAACCTGAAGTTGATATAGTAGGTAATCTTCTTGAGAAAACTCTTATTCAGCAAGTAAGTGGGTGTGGTAGGCTTCCGTTTACTGACACCCATTCACATACGTAGGTGACATGATGAACTGAGCATTCGTCTCTGTCTCATCTCCTTCATCTCATCTATGGACCAAACATTATGTATATAATCTTACAAAAGAAAGATTACGATGAACTGATTACTCTAGCAGTTGAGAAATGAAACTGACCACAAAGAACATAAATAACACAATAGCCAGCCGTGAATAACACATGTAAAGCTACTTTGAACATGTTCACAAGTATTTTGACTTGATCATGAGTCCACTTTTCCTAATTTTTATGAAGTAAATTTTCATTTTAATGAAAAAAAATTAAATTTCATAATTTTTATGAAAGAAATTATCATTTTAGTGAAACTTTTCTAAATTCGACTTCATTTACCAAATTTATTTCATAAAAATTAGGAAAAGTGGACTTATGATTATGTCAAAATACTTTTGAACATGTTTTTGACTAATTATTAGTGCTACAGTACACTTATTCACACACACACTTCAAATTATAACCAATGTTGTACTTTCCCTTTAAGAGGACAACGGTCACGATCAACAGGGCATGGAATCGGAGCGCTAGTTTTATATTATCTCGGTGACTTCCAAACTGAACAGTTTTTGTCACTTTTTTATTGGCGTTGATATGATGAAGGGGCTGTGACGATGTTCCGAATGAATGCGTCATTGTTGTTTCCAAAACTAAACTCGCTGGCAGTATCATAATTCAAAATACCCGACACGAAAAGCACCATAGTGGTCGAGACCCTGCTTTACGCTTCCACGCGAAAAGTGTTGATATATTTATGGCCTAACCAGCAGGCTCACGCCTCGGGCGCTTTGCCGCGCTGGCGCCCATGGCTGTACTGGTACAGTCTTGGTTCGGTTCCGGTGTCTCGGGAAAGTGCCAAGACTTTCATCTTTTGTCGATTTTGACAATTTTCACCCATTGTTTAAAATCATTTCACTTTTGTCAAGTATCAATGAATTATAAAAATAATTATTCTTGAATTTGGTTCAGTAATAAACTTTTAAATGTCTGAAAGTGTGTTTTATGTGCCTAGTGTTTTACTTCCTATATTTATTTTGGTGTGCGATGGTTGAGCGGTTTAGTGCATCGGATTTGTGTTCTGATGGCTGAATCGTCATAATGTGGCTTCGAACCCCGACCGCGTCTGTGGTACTTGTGTCCTTGAGCAAGACACTTTACCATAATTGCTTCTCTCCACCCAATAGGTACCTGTGAGGGCAGAGTTGGTCGTTGTGTTTGATTAGCCCTATGCGCCGAAATGGCCGCAGTAGAGCTATATACTCCCCAAGGAGCTGAGATGGTTTCAGGAATGATTTATGCGCCTGATGAGCAGGGGGTAATAATGTAATGCGCGTTGAGCACCATTTTGGTGGATACGTGCGCTATATAAGTCCACATTATTATTACCCTCTCCATATTTACTTTGCTTTGTTAAATTATTTTGAGTCTTTTTCAGGCCACCATTATGTCTTATTTTAATTAAAATTTTTAGGTGTTCGGGTATGTGCCCGAAACACCTATTGTTTTTGTTCGGTTTATTTTTGGTGTTCGGGTATGTGCCCGAAACACCTATTGTTTTTGTTCGTTTTTTTTTTTTTTTTTAGGTGTTCGAGCGACAGCGCGAACACATATTGTTTTTGTACTGTTTTTTAGGTGTTCGGGTATGTGCCCGAAACACCTATTGTTTTTGTTCGGTTTTTTTTTTTAGGTGTTCGGGTATGTGCCCGAAACACCTCTTGTTTTTGTTCGTTTTTTTTTTTTACTTCTTCTTCTTCTTCTTCTTCTTCTTCTTCTTCTTCTTCTTCTTCTTCTTCTTCTTCTTCTTCTTCTTCTTCTTCTTCTTCTTCTTCTTCTTCTTCTTCTTCTTCTTCTTCTTCTTCTTCTTCTTCTTCTTCTTCTTCTTCTTCTTCTTCTTCTTCTTCTTCTTCTTCTTCTTCTTCTTCTCCCCCACAACTGTCCGGTAACAAACACATACTTGCAAACTTCACATGAAATTGAAACTTGGCATGTACTTAGAACTTAACAAGTAGATGAACCACGAGTTGTGAGTGACCCCAATTTGACCTTACTTCCTGTCCAAACCGGAAGTCAAAGTTTAATATTAAAAAATATCATATCTCAACAACCACAAGAGTTAAATTCACACTTTTTGTACCATTGTACAGATCGTGAATTGTCAAAAAATATTTACAAAAGGTGACCCCAATTTGACCTTACTTCCTGTCCAAACCGGAAGTCAAAGTTTAATATTTAAAAAAATCATATCTCAACAACCACAAGAGGTAAATTCACAATTTTTGTACCATTGTACAGATCATTAAATGTCAAAAAATATTTACAAAAAGATGACCCCAATTTGACCTTACTTCCTGTCCAAACCGGAAGTCAAATTTTATCGTACATGCTTCCGTGTTTAAATCCATAGAGCCAGTCTGTAACGTTTCAATTACGTTGCATGAATCGAGTAGATCGTTACAATGGAGCTACATGTATCGACGCTGTTTGCGTGTGGTGCCCAGACGTCATTTTTTAGGCTTGCTGAATCGTCACATGATCTTCTTTCTACGAAATTGTGTCTTTTTGAGGGAGTTTTGACCCAATAGGTCTTGGATTTCGTGTAAAAATGGATCGCCAACACAGTCATAAAGGGTAGGTATCTTGAATTAAATTTTTAAGAGGATTTCCTGTATTTATCTTCGTGTTTTATACAAGAAAAGCCATTTTAAGCGTCGGTTGGGCTGGCTGGCTAACGTTAATGTACAGAGTTCGTCGTTGCATTGTGCCTGTTTAACTAACGTTAGTGACGTGAACATACTTTGGACAGTAAAACCTCGCCACTTTTCTAAGAAAATATGAACAGATGTCACCAAAATGTATTTAGAATATAAATAAGGATAGGAAAATTCAGTTCTTAAGGTTATGGCAATTTTTCAGTAGATATTTTATGCCATATTTTGTAATTTTTGTTTTCTCCAAAAATCTTCAGTTTGTGCACAAATTAACGTTAAGTAGTGATTGTTTACTGCACTTTTCCTAAATGTTTTACCCTTCTCAGATACAAATCAACTTACATAGACAATTATTTCGCAGGAAAAATGCACAATATTCATGACACAATACATGTACTTGTAGGTCCCGCTCCCTAGGGAGGCCTCTCTCAGACATCTCTCACATGAAATTATAAAACCTCTGAAATTTCATACTTTATTCTTGGTCCATGTACTTATAAAACTTTCCTATTATTTTTTACAGCATGTTGACTCCGATGTATCATGGCTCAGACTGAGTTCCAGCCTACAGCACCCCGACACAGCGTTGACACCACATCCAAATGCAGTATCGTAACTGTTAAAGTCATCAACAATCTTCAGTTTGTAGGCTACACGATGGTATGGTTTAACGTCTTACGTTAACAGATCGTTTGAGAAGGGGTCTTCATTACTTGGTTTCATTTGAAGGTATGTAAACTTTCACATTTTTCTCGATGTATGTTCGTTTTAGTATAATTTTATAGATATTGACTATATAAAACCATGGTTAACGTTAACAACCTTAGTGTGGCAATGGTATCACATGTGCCGCGCCTGGAGTGAAACAGGTCAAACTCGTATGCGTGCCAACTCGTACTTTTACCAACTCATACTCATTTTAATCAACTCGACCCGTACAAATATTTATTACTGAATATTTACTGGCATGCGTACGGGTTGACATCCGATGAGTACGAGTTGGTAGAAGTACAAGTTAATTTAGCTACACTATAGTGTCTGTAGTTCCTCATAATACTAGTAGTACTTATGTCTTGTGTGGTGGTGGCTGCATTGCAGTTTACTTTATACTGGCACTAAAGTAGACCAGAAACAAATATCAGCACCTTTTATTGAGATAATGAAACAGTCACATCAAGGAGGAAGGAAGACGTCACATGTAGTTCTATTCCATTGTAAAACCTAACTTAAAGGCATTGTTCTGAAGGGATCATTTTTCTAAAGTTGCATAATTTTCTGAAGTTACATCAATCAATCATCCTGATAATAACATATGAGGGCATTCTAAGTTATGTGTGTTTTGTTAGCATGACCCATTATTCTTAGTCCCTCTTTGAAAACATTTAATATTGTTTTTACATGATTCGTTTATATTTCAGATCAACGGTATCCATTTGTGCTACTGCTACAAGGTGTCAGAGTCTGTGTAACTTTGTGATCCAATGGCCAGCATTTGAAGTTTATCCATTCATCAAAGGAGTTAATGTATGATTCAAATTATTTTATATGGACTTATCCTATCTGTGGCAGTATTTACCCTCAAGGAATTGTTTTTCAGGACCTCAAGACACATCTAGGTCTTTCTAGGAATTTCTTTAATGTTAGAACAAAAATAGTACTGAGGAATTCCTATTATTTTTTGACTGGACCCAAACATCCTCACAAATGTAGTTATTAAGCAATATCTGTTGGTGATCTAGTAAAATGTATATTGCCGACAGTGAATACCTGGCAGTTGGGCCATATAAACATAGTAAACATACCCCAATCTTCATTGCATGGGTGTGTCAGCCTTGGAATACCTTTGCCAGATCACCCAATTAAAGTTCCTATTTATTTGTATGCTCGCATTGGGATAGTACTGACCATCAATCCCATAAACACAATTGGTTAAACAGACAGTATCGTCACGATCAGAGCAGACTTTCTACAAACAGGGCATGGAATTGGTGTCCTAGTTTTAAGACGAACACAGTGACTGAAAATTACTGGCTCATTTATGCAGCAGCAACGCGAATATGACTTTGCCTATTAGGACGGCAACCTCTGACATTCATGCTCGGGCCTGTGGGCTTTTCGGGCCACTCGTATTCTCCCTCATGGCGCAGGTCCGCGCGACTGGGTTGAATGTATAGTAGCAATGTTTCCGTGTTGAAACCTGCTACCTCGTGGTGTGGTCGGGATCCCACGCACCGATGAGTATCCTGAGCGACGTGGGGTTTATCCTGTTCGGACATGCCTCTTGTCCTACACCCCTGTAGACATGCAATAGCATCGCGTATACCCACCGCCTTTTCATCGGTGCGAGTCTATGCAAATGTAGTATTCGCTCTACAGGTAAGTATTCGCTCGTAGACCTACCACACTACTGTGGAAGGGGAATTTCCAACTTACAAAAAAGATAGAACCAAAATAAAATGTAAACACATATAAGTTATTGTCAAGTTAATGCTGTGTTGCAGTGTTGTTTATTTTGGCAAAATGTTTGTATGGTTATGTTCATTTTTTCCGTTAAACAGAAGGAATAACGTTTGAATCGTATTTAAATATCGTATTTCAAATTCTCTGGTTTTAAATATATATCATAACAACAAACTGTGAATTTTTCATCGCATAGGGAATCACTTTTTTATTTTTAAGAAGTAAACGAAAAATGGTTTAAAATATGTTTCCTTTTCTTTTTCAA
>CM055825.1:14263088-14312024 GCA_029582265.1 Zoroaster sp. YZ-2022 | reverse complement strand
TGAGTTTCACAGCAGTGATGTCACCAATGTGCCTTGGTAGTGCCCGACAATCACTCCTTTAAGAACTTCATCAACTTCATGCACTTGAAAGTTTTGGAGCTAGATGTACTCCATCACACGCAGAGACCTTCTGTGTTATATGGAGTACATCTAGCTCCAAAACTTTCAAGTGCACTAGCATCTTCTTGGAGCCATAGATGAGAGTTGGGCCAGTGGTGAGGACCAGTGCCAGTAGTCCATCCAATGGATGTGGCTGACTGCTGAAACAAAGGTACTACCTCTAACACTACACCCCTACACCCCTACACCCCATAGCCATGCAAATGTATGAAAATCATAAACAAATGTGCAAAGTGAGAAAAATATGTGTCAGTGTGCTTTATAAACAGGAAAATCAACTTCAGCAGGCTTGAAAACATAGGAATCCACACCTAGATCATGCAAATCGGACAACTACAAATACTTCTAAGCAAAACGTCAACTTCGGGCGGCCATCTTGAAAAATGGCCGCCATCTTGGATTATCAAATGGCCAATCGGGCAGATTTGATTAGTATCACTTGGAGAACAAGTGTGCCAAGTTTGATGCTTGTATCATCATTTGCACGATTTTTCTGCAATCTCCTAGACTATAGGGAGTTAGGGTTAATCTCTATCTACCAAAAATTGCTATATATATGGAAAATCTTTCAATCGTTCCCTGATCCATTTAATACCATCATACATATAAGTGAAGTTTGTTTGGCTCTATTCTAGGGGCAATACAATGGAATCCCTCTGTATCCAAAAAAGGTGTGATTTTTTCAACTTTTGATCTGCGATTATTTACAATCTAAAATTTTGTGATTAGACAAGCTTGCCCAACTTTTGGCATGAAGTTCCCTATATTGTGAGATCGGTAATTTTGGTGAAATTTTAATTAAATTTTTAATTTATTTTTGAATTCAAAAATGTTTTGAAAAATCTTATCAAAATTAGCTATCCCAGAATAACGGATTTTATGCCAAGTGTCTGCTTTGGCCAGGTTACCTAATCACTAAGTTCTAGTTTGTAATAATTAGCAGATAAAAAGAAAAAAATCTCCCCTTTTTTGTACATGTGTGGTAAACTTTGGACGATATCAATTTTTTTTCATCCACAATATATCGGCAAACATGTCACGATTTTCATGATTGCTTTAGAGCCGATAACCACAGTTATGTACCCCTCTAAAAGCGTCACAATCGCAAATTTATTTTCATAGTGTGTATGTACTTCTGAAGTAGTTCGCTTTTGTTTCCCACTTCCAAAAAGCTGAAAAGACTAAATTTTGTTTCCATGGAATTTCTCACTCGACTCACAATGGCCATTTTTTTTTTAAATCGCGATATATTTATATTAATCGCGATTTGCCGATATCTCGATAACTTGAAAAGGTTCTCGACATCGTAATCGACTAAAAAAGGTACTGAGATATTAGTTATTATCATGTTATCACCCAACCTTATTCTACCTGATTTTCTTGAAATAAATATCCTGGAATAATTTGAAGTATATGTCCATCAACATCCATATGTTCTCCACTATACTAGGTAGGTTAGATTACATTATTGGTTATATTGAATGAGAAAAAGTGGCGGTCGGACACGACATTCTACCCATAAGATCTTTCCTCTTGGGAATTGGAATAACCCAGAGCATAGACAAAGGACACAGATGCCCAAAGTGCCATCACTTTGCGTAAAGTTATTGTCAAAGATGCCCTCCCTCGATCTCCCACCTTTGACTACAAAGTACAAATTTACGCAAATTGAAACTTGAAATTGTTATTGTTGATCTTGTCATAATGACTGATGTGATGGTCCAACGTGTGAATCGAATCCAAACCACCCAATGAATGGTGCCGGTTATAATATAGATACTATTGGCACTAAGTTATTAAAATTACATTTTGCATGAGAGAATTTATGTCGGAGTGAATACTCACCATTTACAGAGCATGCAAGAAGTAGAAATACAACCCGGAAGTGTAGAAACAGAGTGTGCTTCTGTTTCGCCATGTCTCATCGCGTGTGAATGGTCTTGGTATAACGTTGGTTTATTATATCAGCCCAGGCGCGTGTGTACCGGTGTACGTGTGTGATCACAATTTGTTATCAAAACCATCCAGGAAATGGTCTCGTCGACTTTCCCAAGGGGTGACCGTTATAGTTGAGCTGATAATGTGTTCTATTTCTATAAACTACTTGCTTTTACTCGATCACAAACAAAGCTAGAAGCTATATGAGGTACTATGAAAGTTACCATAATAATGCAGCATTTTCTGTAATGAAAATAAAATATTGTACTCCGCTGTAACAATAGATGATTCCATGACGTCATCATGATTTCGTTGTGCCGAAATACATTCATTTACACAGAGAGGAAAATACGGCATAAAGAGTGTGCGTCACCTTAATTTCTGATCTTCATTTTTATTTGAAAATCAGAGAGTGACACACACTTTGCGTATTTTCCGTTCAGGAAAACAGTTGTGGCGTGTCTGTGGATGGTTGCGTTTTGATAAGGATTGGCACTCGAATAGCCCGGAAATGGTTGTAAATCACCTCGTGATTAAATGTCCGGGTAAGAAGGTCTCCATGCCAATTGATACCCGTTGGATGTCCGCGGCGTCCACACAGTCCGCTTTAATTTACAACTAAACATATTTCATTTATATCTAAGTATTTTTTGGCACACCATTTTATAGGACTGACCAATACAATCACCTCCTCCGTATTTCCTCCTGTTGTTAAAACAATTCTGACATATTTTTGCATCAGTTATCTTCACTCTTTAACCTTATTCCTTAATAGATACAATTTATAATTCTTTATGATCATGTGGATAGCGCCGATGGAATATTAATGTGATGTCACAGCGGGTTCAGCTGCGGCAACATCATGGTTTATTTGTGCATACAAGTTAACCGAATTCCTTGATTTTTAAACATGTCAATTCTCTTCACTGAAGACAACACATTCTAGTTTAAGATGAACACAGTGACTGAAAATTACTGTCTTATTTATGCAACATCAATTCGGTAATAACTATGACCTTATCATATGGGGTATATTTTTCAGTCAATGAGTTAATAATAATAATAATAATAATAATAATAATAATAATAATAATAATAATAATAATAATAATAATAATAATAATAATAATAATAATAATAATAATAATAATAATGTGGACTTATATAGCACACGTATCCACCAAACTGGTGCTCAAGGTGCATTATATTATTACCCCTGCTCATCAGGCGCATAAATCATTCCTGAAACCATCTCAGCTCCCTGGGGAGTATACAGCTCAATTGCTGCCATTACAGCGCATATAGAGGCTAATCAAACACAACAACCAACTCTGCCCTCACAGGTACCCATTTACCCCTGGGTGGAGAGAAGCAATTATGGTAAAGTGTCTTGCTCAAGGACACAAGCACCATGGTCGCGGTTGGGATTCGAACCCACATTCTGATGACTTAGCCATCAGAACACAAATCCGATGCACTAAACCGCTCGACCATGTGAAATAGTATTCCAATTCCATGCCCTGTTGATTGTGACAATAATGTCCCTTTAATCGATACTGTCCCTTTAAACTTTCCATCGGGTCAACAGCATTGTTTCCTTGTACTGGACGAACAATTACAAGATGCCGGGTTTTGATTTCGTACACTTTCAGTTTTAGTATGTTGTGTTACTTGAGCTCCTGTTGCGTTCTCTCACAAATCAGCAGTAGCCTATTGTAGTCAAGACCACAAAGTCCCGGTGATCAGAGACCTGGTGATCCGACTGAGGGGAAGACTGAGACCAACAAAAAGTGGTCTCACGAGACCAGGGGTAGACTTGGCTCCAAGTCTGTGATCGATTTGTCTGCCTGAAGCCAATACAGTATCGCATTAAATAGCGCCCTCTTGTGTATTAACCTCCGACATCGCGAGTTAGGGCTGTGATAAACAGTAGGGGTAAACGGCGTTTTGCGTGGCTGAGTGCAGACAAAAAATAACCGCGATCTCAGACTTGTGATCTGACTGAGGGGAAGACTGAGACCAACAAAAAGTGGTCTCACGAGACCAGGGGCCAATTCCATAGAGCTGGTAAGCAGAGAACTTTGCAAATATTGTTACATTTGGTATGATAGTTTGGTTGGTAACTAAACAAATCTGCTAAGCAAATGTTTGCGGTAAGCAATTTTTCCTGCTAAGCAGCTCCATGAAATTGGCCCCTGTGCTGAGGGGAAGATCAGTCTCAAGACTTATAACACTGCAAAGCAGCGCCCTCGTGTATCAAGAACAAGTATGAAATGTTTACAAAAATAAACAGTATACTCAATTGTCAGATCTGAATTCATTTCAGTGGACAGGATTTTTTACTTAATAAATAATATTATTAATAGAAGCTCCCAGTATGTTTCAATTGGAATGCCCCTTTAACAGTCATGAATATTTAAGAATCATGTTTCTATTAAAAAATGAATAGACTAGCTTTCCGTTTTGTTTTGTTTATAAAATAAATGAAATTACATCTAAATCTAAATGAAAGTACGTTCATATGACCTTTAACCCTATCAAGCCTTTTTACGTTCTATATAATATTTTAGTGACTCGGACTCCGACTCGATCGAGTCACTGTGTCACTATAGCTCGGACTCGGACTTGAAATCGGACTCGAGCGTTTGTGACTCAGGACTCGGAAGTAATACCAATACGGCTTGTTCAATAATAAACCATTCTTAAACCCAGCGAAGATTTATCAATGTGAAGAAATTCCCTTGACATTATTTGAAAATGTCTTATAATAATTTCAATAATTTTAATAAAAAATAGTTCATACACATCATAGAACCACAATGGTAACTTTGTGTAAAACACAAATAGCATAAAACAAATGGGGTTAATAAAGCGTGTTGTTGTTGACAGTAGTCAGTAGATAAAATAAAATTAGTTATCTCAATAGGGTAAAAAAAATGTTTTAAGTCGTTCGAACGACATAGTAAGTCGTTCGAACGACAAAGTAAGTCGTTCGAACGAGATACTAAGTTGTTCGAACGAGATACCAAGTCGTTCGAACAAGAGCCTATTAAGTCGTTCGAATGAGATAAGTAAGTCCTATTATAAGCTGTGTGAACAAAATGCGGTCAATTGACATGTGCGTAAGCAGTGTGGCCAATTCTGGATAAATCTCTTCCAAACCCTTAATAGACGATCCCAGTGTTAGTTTTGACTGACCACAAGGACTATTTTCCCCATTGGAAATGTTTCATAATAATTTGTAAGGGTTTTTTTCCTTGAAAAGGCAGCGGCAGTTCCAGTTTTGGGGACGGTGGGGAAAGTAAAAACGTACACAATATATTTTTACTGGGTCCAGGGGTTACTTATACTGCCCACAGGTGAAATATAGTATTCAGAAATATTAAGGGGTTGAAGTTTCTGATTTTTAGAGTGCCCCCCACGAAATTGTTGATCCACCGCTGTGGACTATCTACAAGTTGTCTACCGCAGACAACCAAAACAAACAAACAAATACCCCAACACCCCAACAAACAAACAAACAAGGAAATAATTATTTTAACAACAACATTGTTTTATTTATTTAAAAAAAATAAAAAAATAAAAACACCCGTGTCTCATTTTAATCTTGGTTGTTGAATACCTTCAGGATGTTTATCTTCCAATACATGTCGGGGGAAAATACTTTCAATAGTACGTTGTAGCTTCATTTTTACATAAAATACTGGGATCTCATTCGATATTCTTTCAGGCATTACCCTCATTTTTCGCAACTGTAAAAAGGGTATGGGTATTCAAATTCCTGAGCCAATTATTAGACACATTAACCCATCAAGTGCAATTTCGTTAAATATGACTTACTTATCTCGTTCGAACGACTTAGTATCTCGTTCGAACGACTTTTTCGTTTGGACGACTTACTATGTCGTTCGAACGACTTATTATCTGGTATTACCCTTCATTTTGGCGGCAATGCGCTTCAGTATAGTTTAACATATACGGAAGAATAACAAAAACTTTTATCCCATAAGATTGTGGCTGTTATAATAATGACTCCTCTGCAATAATGGTTTGTCATGTGAGGGCGCTATGCCAATTAACTGTAAAGACGATATGGGCATTGATCTCTATAATATAGGTTTTCCCGGCCAATTTCAACAAAAAATCATTCAATTTCATCAACACGCTTTCAAATTCACGCGATTTTGATAATTCAATCCAACTAAGGTTTCTCTTTCGATATTATTGCATTCAATTTCGTTTTTGTGCACACATGATTTCTTTCTTTTCATTCTATTTCGTTTATAGGCATTCAAAACTACAAGATCACCATTCTTATATTGAATATCTACCACATTTTCGCAATAGGTGCAATTAAATTCAGAGTCATCGAAGCGCACAGGATTTTGTAGCTGTTGTTTCTTTTCTTTTTCGTTTATGGGCAATGCATTTCAACATTTGAGCGTTCAATTCAACATGAGTATGATACGGCTTATTTGAGTTTAAAGTTAGCAATTGTTCTTTTACTGGCAGTTTTGTTCCATGTGTTAGGCGTTTCCATGTTTTGAGTTTCATTTAATTCTTGTTGTTTGTCTTAATTGCAATAATTGTTCCTTTTGCGTTTGTTACCCCATGACTAAACTTTAAATATTGTTTCTAAAAGGCAGTTAAATAAAGTTAAAAAACTTATGGCCCATAAGTATGAAATTAATACACAATTATTTGCTCTTGCCTTGTTACTGCTTACATTGGTCTTTACTTATTTTTTTGGTCGTCTTCTTTATTCGTTTATGTTCAGACCATGTCAAATTACAAATTAACAAATGATTTTTTTTATAAACAAAAGCTTATAATTATAAGGGGGCATCGTTATAAAAATTAAATATTGTTGTTTCCCTGTGGATTTTTTTCACAGGTCCTTTTCTTTTTCTGTTTATTTCGTCTATAATTCTACGTTTATCTGAAACTGGTTTCTTTAACCTTCAATGTTTTGACGTGCTAGTCATCTGGGCATGTAAGTTTGGCTGTTGTTGTACCATCTCACGCATTTTTCATGAGTTATTTGTCCCACATTCTGTTGAGCCACTTCTTGAATGAGATCACCCCTCCACTGTTGAAGATTCACTCCTGCTTCATGTGCTGCGTCCCTGTCCCCTACTCGTAGCTGCCATTCTGGGAGGGCCAAATCTCTTTTGACACCAGCTTTGAATAACGAATGGGACATTTCTGTCATGTTCAGGAATGGTGAGTAGGGTGGTAGACGCTTCAACTGGATCTGCTGGTTGATTCCTGCTGGGAGCTGGGCGCGTACATGGGGTCTGGCATTGTCGTACACAAGAAAGACTGGCTCATCTGCAGGGAACATATTTTCGCACTCACGAGCTGTGTCAGCCAGAAACTCTTCAAATCTTTCTCTCGTAACAGTCTCAAAGGCTATTCGGTGGTGTACAAGACCAATCTCCCCAGAAACAGCAAATGTTACGT
This sequence comes from Zoroaster sp. YZ-2022, assembly GCA_029582265.1. NCBI lineage: Eukaryota > Metazoa > Echinodermata > Asteroidea > Forcipulatida > Zoroasteridae > Zoroaster > Zoroaster sp. YZ-2022. The sequence goes on along the minus strand of CM055825.1, from coordinate 14,304,503 downwards.
TGCAGTTGCGTCCGCGTTGTGCGTGTACCACGCGTCTCGCTGGGATACCGCGAGGGGCTCTTCCAAAAGAGCGTCTCGTCCATTATGAATGTTGTAGCCAGTTTCGTCGATGAACACGCAGTGGCCGACAACTCCGTACTGCATGAACCACTGCGCGTACTCTACACGCATATCGAGTACTCTGGGCGAGTTGCGGGCATCAGGCACGTCCTCTGCGAGTGTAAGGGTCATGAGCATGCCGTCCAGGGTTCTGGCAATAGTGCTGGGAGACACGGTTGGTTTGTCTGGTAGAGAGTGTTGGAGTTCATCTTTCATCTGAATTAGTGTTAGTAGAGGGTTGTCGTCCAGCAATCACTCCAGCTCATCTCGCATCTCCTGATCTATCTTGGTGTTGTGTGCCCCTCCCGTAGGCAACTTCTCGTGACGACCGGTACGCAAGTATGTAGCCACGATGGACCTTGCGGTAGATCTCTTGATGCCGAGAGTGTCTGTCTATCTACATTATTCACTCTTCTGTAATGACCACGGGCAGCCATCTTTGCTTCAGAAATCGTCTATTTAGTGAGAGGTGTATAACTTGGAACTAGTGTAGAAATGATTTCTCCTCAGAATATCCTGCCTTTATTTATAGGCAAATACGAACCAGAAAGCACATATCACAGAAACGAATTTGAATGCACAAATTTGGAAAATGGTTGCTCATTGATAAAATTGAATAGTCGACCAACTTGTTGCTGCTGGCTTTGACGAAATTGAATGAACTTAGCGACCATTTGAAATTGAATGATCTTATTTGTCGAGTGAATGCTCAAGTGTTGAAATTTAATGATCTTATTTGTCGAGTGAATGCTCAGGTGTTGAAATTGAATGACTCTTTTTAACTGTTGAATGCTGATGTAGCTGAGCATTTATTTTCAAACGAAATTGAATGAGCCGGGTATCAAATTGAATGATTTTTTCCCGAAATTGGCCGGGAAAACTTATACTATCTAGATCAGTGGATCTGGGGCGCGTTTTCGCGACGCTAACCAGAAACTTGTTTTTGCCGTCACATATTATTCTTGACCAGAAACAAGACGGCACATAGCTACGCGAAAACGCAAACGTAACCACAAAATTGTTTTCAGTTTGCAACGTGTTCAATGATCAATGTTTCTCAAAATATACGGTATAATTTTTTTTTTTTCGAAATAGAACTTACTCGTGAGTGCTAGTAATAGACTTGAAAGATATACTGGTATACTGGTATACGAACAATCATTTTCATCATGTTTTAACTTTCGTTACTTTTTACAATCCATCATCTTGAAACCAAGCGTAACCGATTACAAACTTCGGTTCACGTTTGGTCAGAACAATGACATCATCGCAGCACAACACAACTCGCGAAAACGCTTAACCAATGACCGAAGCCCAAACATGTTTCTGGTTATACAGTTGCAAATATGACTATTTTATCCAGTGTCTGTCGGTAAATTCACAAACTTGTTGGTATTTCTGAACTTATTTGTCTGCTAAACAGTGGCGTACAAATCGGAATTAAGCGTCAAAGGGACATCGTAAAAACAGTTACTTGGTTCAAGTCATTATTATCACTTGTGCTAAGTATTATGAGTATTTTTTTTATGTCTATTCAACGCTTCTGTAGTAATCAGTTTGCAGCGCGCCCGGCCCCAGGCAATAGTTTACCGGTAACTTATTTCTGACTTGACAAAACAGTTAATTATAGACCTGCAAGTGATCACGTTTGCAATTCTTTTGAATTTATTATTGCTAAAATTCAAACATCAACTTAATTATCTCGTTTCCATAAAATTACATCTCTCAATTTACAACAACTCTTTTATAGCATTTTCTTACATGTTTAAATATACTTTAGATGATTAAACGTAACGCCGACCACGGCTAGGTTCAAATGCACATGAAAGCTGATCGTGTCAACTCAAATGAACACACGCAGTTAGAAATGACCGTTAGTGCGACTGAAGTAATATTTGTAGCCCTTTATAACAGATTCACAATCCGTCATAAGGGATTCACAATCCGTTACTAAACAAAACTCAATCTGTTATTACGAATTCACAATCTGTTATTACGAATTCACAATCTGTTATTACGAATTCACAATCTGTTATTACGAATTCACAATCTGTTATTACGAATTCACAATCCGTTATTACGGATTCACAACCTGTTTTTTACGGATTCACAATCCGGAATCCGCCACACAGCAATTCGCAATCCGTTATTACGGATTTCGAAACGTACAAAAAGCAGCAAGGACGCCTGGTCCGTTTGAGGGTTAGGGTTGTGTTAGGCTTCGTGTTTAATGATCCTAAGACCTTTAGGACTTTTTCAGCTTGTCAATGACCAGACATGTGGCAGTACCATGAATATCAACATTTCTTCTAGTTTGGGTAGCTTTGCAATTGTGATATCATGACAGAAACATACATTAATGTGAAAGCCATTATACACTTTTGGTAAAATGTAAATGCATTCACATTGTAAAAAAAACATGTAAATTTACAGCAAAATGTTGGCAACTCTATTTCCAACAATTTGCTCTATTACAAAATAACAAGTGTGTTAAACTGATTTACACAATTTCTTTAAATGCTTAATAATGAAACTGCAGTACGTTTCCATATTTGTTTGGGCATATTCTTTGTGGGCCGTAAAAAGAGAATCAGAATGGTAAAACAAATAAATATGGAAACGTACTGCAGTTTCATTATTAAGTGTTTACAGAAATTGTGTAAATCAGTTTAACACACTTGTTATGTTAAATTGTAATACAGCAAATTGTTGGAAATAGAGTTGCCTGCATTTTGCTATAAATTTACATGTTTTTTTTACAGTGTGTAAAATGTTTTTGCATGTTTTTTTTTTTTACAGTGTGTTATTATTCAAGGACAATATCGTCACGATAAACAGGGCATGGAATTGGAGTGCTAGTTTTAGATTAACTCAGTTACTGAAAATAATAACCCACATGATAACGTTGTTGCTCCAGTCAGTCACAATGTTCTTAAACCACGACACTGATTCCATGCCCTGTTGAAAGTGTGTTCTGGCGATATTGTCATGAAAAGAATTAAAATGTGGAACATATAGAAAAGTTTCATGTAAAAAGTCTCAAATAATCAACGCGCTGTAAAAACGTGTGTGCACACACACAACTACGGAGCCCCTAAAGGGGCAAGATTTTTTTTAAATTTCTTTCCCTCGAAATAATATTTCGTTCCCTCGAAATAATATTTCGTTCCCTCGAAATAATATTTCGTTCCCTCGAAATATTATCGTTCCCTCGAAATAATCAAAACAAAATCATACGTTGAAATAACAGCGTTGAGAAACAGGTATGTTAACCTTGCTAATATCAGCTATATAGTCCTTATTGTTTGTGTTGTCGGTATGATTTATTTAAATTTCATTATGTTTAAATCGTAGTTCTTTCACATAAACCGATTTTAATTTCAATGTAGGCCGAGTTGGATCACGTTTAGTTTACGTTCCCTTCGGCTCCATTTTCGTATAGTTCGATCATTCCCGCCCACATAATTAAGGATGCAGTGTCCCCCGCCACATGAAGTGGAACATTTATATTTGGGGAGGGGGTTGATTATTTGTCTTTGATAATACTGGTTATTGTTTACGGATCATTTGATCTTATTTTGTGGTGCTTCTCACTTTAGCGTCTATTTTAAAAATCATGATCGAATTTCAGCATTAGCTTTGACAATTATCGTAGCCCCTCTTTATCTAGTGTTGTAGAATAACAATCACGAGCTGACTTCCATTTCGATGTAGGTCTATGATGTCAGGGCTGAACATTAATGAAGTTGCAGTCTTTCCTTTTGATTTATGAATGTGATATAGGGCCCGCTAATTTGACATTCAACAACGGGCCCAATTCCATTGTGCAACTGTCACAGTTACGCAATTTTCCTTTAAGTACATACAAAACAAACACAAGGAAAGCATGGGCGACAAATATTTCTTATGTATAAATTTTTTCTTTATAATGTCTTGTGAACATTTCACACCACTCTTCGAAGGGCAACTTCTTGCTTCATATCAAACTTCTGTTATTCTTTTGATCCCATTAGAAATCTGCAATTGGTGTAGGTGTACCGGTACTCATAATGGATAAGGATGACGTGTATGCGGCGATTAAGGTGTACTTTGCTATGGGCTTATTATACAAGGACATAATCAACGTAATGGCTATGGAACATGGTGTAGTAATATCACTACGTCATCTGAAACGAATGTTAAGACAAATTGGTCTCTTCAGAAGAAACAATTACAGCAACATTGGAGACGTAGTAGACTTTGTACACTCACAGATAGCAAATTCGGGGCAGCTCCATGGTTATAGGTGGATGTACGAAAAATGCCAAGCACACAACAAAAAGTACACTGCAAAAAGGAGGATATCCGTGTAATCCTTGGTATTTTGGACCCAGAAGGAACTGCGCAAAGACGAAAACGGAGGTTGCTTCGTCGATCTTACTCATCAAAGGGGCCCGACTATTTATGGCACATTGATAGCTACGACAAATTAAGCAGATATGGCATCTGCATCAATGGTTGTGTCGATGGTTTTTCTCGGCGAGTTATGTGGCTGAATGTATATCATACAAACTCCGACCCAAGGATGATCGGAGGATACTACCTAGAAGTAGTACAATCTCTTTGTGGATGTCCACGGATCATTCGCGGTGATGCAGGGACTGAAAATACATATGTCCGTGATATTCAGAGATTTCTCCGGCTGGATAACGATGATGCCATGGCAGGTTACAACAGTTACATGGAAGGAAGAAGTACTGCCAATCAACGTATAGAGTATTGGTGGTCCTTTCTTAGAAGAGAGTGTACAGATTACTGGATTTGCCTGTTCCGGCGTCTTCTCGATCAAGGCGATTTCGGTGGCACTTTTTTAGATGTGAACTTAATGCGCTTCTGCTTCATGCATCTTATTCAGGTTAGTATAAATCGGCATAAGATTTCACCAAGGCCACAAGCCTATCACTGTTCTCCCAACGAACAACTTGAACGGGCGGGCACGTGAAACTTTTTTCACCCTCGATGTAGTGTGTAGTGTCGACATAGAAGTAAATAACAATAAACTACTAGACATGCTTTGAAAAAACATGATCCTTAATAGCACAGTGATATGACATTTAACTCCAAAGTAATTCAAAATGGTATGACTGAATCAAGGGTTCTGTGACAAAATTTGGTAATATTCTAATGATTTAGAGTAAATGACCCCTAATGACCCCGACGTTGCCTTAAAGTAAACTCAAACTGCCCACATTCAGCATAACACATTTCTTTTCTTTTCCCCGTTTCAGGATGATTTGGATAGCACAATGAAGACATGGAATAGGCACTTGACTCGTCCTTCAAGGAATGCCAATTCGCCAAGTGGTCGTCCCGACGTTATGTATCACATCCCTGAATTATATGGTACAATCGGCTACCTGTGCGATGTATCCTCACAACAGATCGACGTCTGTAAAGAGGAGTGCTCATTTAGGGGGCCAGTTCCGTGTGACATTGATGTATATGATATGTCCTGCCTTCTGATAAAAGAAAACAGATATCAGTATCCAAACGATCCCGATTCGGCTGTATATTTGTATCGGGAACTGAGACGAATGATCAGTGCCGTAATTATGTGAATCAGAGTGACAGAGTAAAAAACAGGAATATATTTTAACATTGCTATCTACAATTATACGATATACTGTGGCTATGGCGAGCCACAGCAGTATTTATCAGCATTAGCAATGTCTTTAAAACAATATAAATCTATCGACGATGTATTTAATGTATTTAAAGATATCTTTAAATCATTTAAAGCTATATCTAAATGATTTAGAGATATCTACAAATCATTTCCAGATATCTCAAAACTTTAACAAAAAAGTTGTTTCGTGTGTCACTTATTTAGACAATTACTTTTTTTAAATGATTTATAGATTTCTTTAAATATTTAGAGATATCTCTATATTTTTTTAAGAAATCTCTAAATGTTTATAGATAATCTTTAAATCAGTGAGTCATCGATAATGTCAACAAATGGTAGGCCTTCTTTGGCTCGCCATATTATGTTTACGGAAAAATTTGAATTGCAATAACCCTAACAATGATGTACAATTTTTGTTAATGCAATGAATAAAAAAAAACTTTTTTCGTCACCCCATATAAAAAAAATAAAAAACTTGTAATTAACTGAAATTGTTTACGCCTGCATTTAAGATGCCACTCATCACATATAATTATCTCAGGCATTAACTTATTTCATTGAGGCACTCTGATGTCAGGGAAATTTTGTCTAGAGGACTAGCCTTGATTGCAAGGCTGTCTGACTATCGGCCAGTTGTGTCAAGCTAGCGCAAGATAGCCTCGCAATCAAGGCTACTAGAGGACTGGAAAGTTATTTTTTACTGTATACATTGTTTGTGCGCACGTTTGTGCAGGAACATTTCAAAAGTGGTTTCAAATCCGAATCGAGTAAAAGGCTGGGGTCGACTTGCAGAATCTTATCTTTCGATAATATAGTAAATTGGTCTGATCAAATGACAAGAAATTAACTTCCATCAGTAACATGAGGTTTTAAGGCCTTGATTATATTTCGATTATGCTTCACACCGGTTTAGCGATGAGAATTCACATTCAACGACCAGTCATTCCATCCTGATTCGCGAACAGTCATATGCAGCTTTCGTTCTTCAAATCGAATGACAAAAAAACTGCACCTGTGACCTTAGCCTTTAATCAAGACGTGGGCGAAAACACTGTACATGTAAAACTTTTATTTCAAACTCTCCGTGGTACCCGGATCGCGTAGGCCTACTCCCAATTTATTACGAACAAGACCAGCGTGTCCTCGTGGCATCGCCACTCACCCGGCGGAACTTTTCGTGCTAGATGTCCGCGATCCGGGGTACCACGAGGGCTTTAATCAAATGTTAGTTTGACTCCAGCCATAAAAATTCCAGTGTGCTGGATATTGCAGTGTGAGCCGTATTGGAGGATATTAGGCCTATAACTTGACCGTTACTTTCTACAATATTGTGTTGGACAACTTGAGAAGAACAAATAAACGTTAACAATAATTTACAATCATGTTTCAGGTGAACTGTTATGTTTTATTCCTAAATACTACAGCAACAGGAACGTTGAGTTGATATCCTCGATCAGCAACAGGGCAGGATTAACACCTCTGAGGGCCCCTGGGCACCTGAAACTCCAAGGGCCCCCCCCCCCACGGGCACGGGTCGTTCGCGTGCGGCCGCGCGCAAATATGTGCACGCGCGCGAAGCGCGCGTGCGCAAAATTTTGAGTTGTTTTTTTCATTTTCCTCTAAATATTCACAATTTGGTGATTGTCAATATTTAGATACCTTATTTGTCCAACTGACAAATAAGTCCTCAACTATACAGTCATTGTAGTCTGTCAGACAGACGCACAAAGGCCTACATGCTAAGCTGGCATTCATTAGAAAATGAGTTTCAATCAGTTGACTTGACTTTCATGAAATAAAGTTGATTTAATCAATAAAGGCAAAATAACAACACAAGGCTACTATTTCAAAGGATTTATTAATTTTCATTCACTATTATTCAGTGGTGGAAAGTAACTAAGTACATGTACTCAAGTACTGTACTTAAGTACAATTTGAGGTTTGATGTTCAAGGTCATGAACATCAAACGTAATCTAACCCATTGTTACTGGTTTAACACACAATCGGCACTTTCAGCAGCATTCTCACCAACAATAAAACACTCATTTTGACTAATTTATTTCGGGGGGTGGACGGATTCGGATTAGATAACTTTTTTTATCTATTAGATAAATACAATAAATTAGATAAAAACATTTTTGGGAAAAAAAATTTTGGAAACAAAAAATTTGGAATTTTTTTTTTTTCAATTTTTTTTTCGACCACCATGGAGGGCCCCCTGATGCCCAGGGGCCCCTGGGCACGTGCCCAAAGTGCCCATATGGTAGATCCGGCCCTGATCAGCAATATCAAAGTTTGAATTATTTGGTATTAAAAGGAAAATATCCTGAATAACAGAGTATTGCCCATAGCCTATTTGCTTACATTGCATCAACCAGAAGCCTAAACAAGAGACGGTCAAGAATGTTCAAGACGTGGTCAAATCTGTGTAAACCAAGTGACGCTCATGTTCCCCAAACCTGTTTTTCCCAAACATAAGCCAACCAAACGAAATGACAGTCAGTGATCGTACAAAACTAGTAGGCATTATTTGATATTCATTAAATTTTTAATAAATTATTCAAGTGATTCTATATGTTCTCTTTAAAATTTACTTGCCAAAAATATTGTAATATTTAAATCTTGAACAGTTAAAAACGCCAACATTTAAAAACTTCAAAATATAAAGAAAATACAAATGTAAACACCTTTTTATGGTTTTGAAACATGCAAAATAGTGATACAGAGAACAATGTGCCAGCCCGACGTACAAAACTACATGTGTGTAGTCAGCATTATTTGAAATTATTCAGGTAATTCTATATGTTCTCTATAAAATTTACTTGACCCCAATTATTGTAACATTTAAATTTTAAACAGTTAAAAACTTCAAAAAGAAGCAAATATGGCTTTAAACATGACAGTAACAGTAGGTCTATTAAGACAGTAAAGAAACCTCAAATTGTGTCAAACAAAAACGTTCAAAACTAGTTTCATGCAAACGTTAATTTTACAAACATTAGTTTTAGGTCACAATCCCAGGAAATGACATTTTAAGGGTACATTAAGTAAAAAACAAGTTATAACATTTGAAATGCACTCCTTTTCTGGAAATAATACAGCTTACTATTTACCAATGCCGCGCCTTTCTTTTCATTCTTCACTTGCTAACTTTTTATTAAACATTTCATCAAGTTTGAAACACCTCACATGTTTAATACTTTAAAAATTGCAAAAAACACTTTCAATATCCTTGGTTTCTTATGGAAAAAATAACCTGTGTGACCCTTTTCATCTTAAAAACTGCATTAAAAAATCCACATTAAACAAATATGTGGGTTTTACTTTTCGATTGTTTCAGTAAGAAACAAACAGACCAACAAACAAACATTCCCAAAACAAACAATCATATTATATAAAGCAAAACAACAAAACAAAACAAACAGGACCATGCAAAACAAACAGAAACATGCAAAACAAACATTCCATCCCAACTTGGTACCTCCAAACACTACCATTTGTTTATATTCTTATGTCTTTATACATTTTCCAATCAGCACCAACTTAAAAAAAAAAAAAAAAGGGAACATGCAAATATAATTATGCAGGTGATATGCATGCAGACAACATGTATATACGTGTATATATGTTTTCTATACAAAACAAAAAGGTTTAATCAGGCAACACATTCTTATGCACCTGTGTTAGTGAGTTTGGAAAGCTAAAAATATATTTTACAAACTGACTAACGACATGTGTAGCATACATGTAGGCATACATGTGCACCTACTTCAAAACATCCTAAACAAGTCCAGTATATTTTTGAGGAATAAATTACCGGTATACAATATTCCACAGTGTGATATTACACAAAATATATACCTAAAGGTTATTTTTCCAAGATAGTAATGATTGTCTGATGTTTAAAACTGCACCGCAGTGAAGATTGACCAGATTTCCCATATATTTCGTAACTTTTCTTCAAATTTCTTCAAATTTGTAACACAAACTTTTCAATGTTTGGCATATCTAATCCCATATTCACACTTACAGATATTTACAGAGCATCTACTAGAAGAGTTTCAGTCCTTTCAGAGTCCTTGAGCTTAATCTCGAACTTGAGACAGTGTGGGGAGATTAAAGTCAGAATATCTGATCTGCAGATTTTGAACACATGTTCAATTATTTAAACCTTAAGAGTTTCTGAAAAATACAACAATTTAGGTCCAATAAGACTAGGGAAAGACTTGAGTCCTTTCCAAGTCCTTTTGTACCACAAAAAATATCTCAATATTTAAAGCCACTGTACATCTTTGGTAAATTGTTCGTAGATGCATCCATACTTTATAAAAATAAAGTTATATGTGTGAAAAATAACCTATGGAAGTTTTATTTTGTTCCGTTGCGTCATTGATGAGAAAATAGTGGAAATCGATTTTACATTGTTTTGAATGTTTTTTGTACTCGTTGTAATGTCCTTATTTCTATTGTTGCATCAATAGAAATAAAAACGGCATTCCAAATACCATTTTCGAAAAAAATGACAGCAACTTCACACAAAACAACTGCACAGTTGGTACAATGTCCATCTTACAAACAAGTACTCTTTCAGTTAGCAATGCTACTGCCTGGTTTTTGGAACACTGCAATCATGTACAATGGCTTTAAGGTAAAAATACATGAATGAGTAATATGGTTCTGACTTCAAACTCTCTAGATACTGTCTCAATATTTGAGTGTGAGCTAAGGACTCGGAAAGTATATAACCCCACCTTAGAGCAATTACAGATTATTTTGGCAAGTACATGTATAACACAGGCTGTAAACAGTGTTCTTCAAGGCTTAACATGGTGCTTTCAAAAGATCTCAGTGTCACACAATGTCCATTTCTAGGTAGTTGCTTTCCATGATAGACATAAATTCACTCCGTAGATCTGGATAAGAAGTGTATGTAGAAGGAAGTTCAAGCAAGGGGCCACATGTATGCACCTGTGGTGTCCTCCCAAGCCCTCGCAATTGGTTGAAGGACACTTCAATTTGTTGGGTGCAGATCATTTCAACAGATGTAACGTACCTCGGGAACTTCTTAAGCATTGCATGATCCAATCCTTTTATAAACTCTTTCAGGCATGACAGAGATGCAGACTGATCTTGGTTTACTGGATTTGCATGTATTAGTTTGATGACCTTGCGTGCTGTTGGAGTTTTACATGGCAGCTGCATTTGGAAGTAGTGCTTGTAAACCTTGTCTGGCAGTACTTGACATGCAATCAAGAGCGTACTTGGGCTCCTGGATCAGTTCTTTATGAGCAATGCTGATCATGATAGGTCTTAATTCATCATCACTGGGTATTGAATGGCATCTCACTCTCGAGAGTAAGTCCAACAAATCTTCTTTGTCTTCTTCATCTAGTCTCTCCCCAAGAAGAGCCTTGTCAAGTACTTGTGCATCTGTGTTGCAAAGATATTTCCTCAGTGACTGTAAGAGGATGTCTGGTGTCACCGCTGAGACTCCATTGATGAGAGCTACAGAAAATGCATATGACAGCTGAAGTGGAAATACTCCAGTATCCAGATAGCCTTCAAACAAAATTCTTCCGACTGCCTCCCACTCGTCTTGACCATAATCTGGAAATATTGCAGGCACTCTTTCACTTTCCCCACAAGATGCTGTCAAGAAGAATTCTTTCCAAAATGCTGAATAAGCCTCACGTGAAAGTCCCCGAGCATCTGCACCTTTCTCATCGACAAATTGAACTTTGATCGGTGCATGTAGTATGTTTGGATCCATGAATACAGCAATAAGTTCTGGCTGAATTCGTGATCGATGGAGTGTTATGAAGTTTGCACCATTCTCTGAAGGTGGGTTTGAGAAATGGGGCGAATAAGTTGGAGGTGGTGTTGGTGAACGAGGCGAAGAGTCTGGAGTAAGTTCCCTGGCTGTTCCTTGAACTGGTGGATCTGGGCCTGTTTCATTTGATACAGAAGAGATATTAACTTCAGAGGAAACAAAGAGTAGAGTGTCATCGAAGTCGATCAGTCCTGGCTCATCGATTTTGCCAAATTGAATTTCATTGTCTGAAGATAATGTCATGTACACATCACCATGAACACCAACATCTGCTTGCCTACCCACGTCATCAGAGACAATGCATTTCTGCTTTAATTCCTCATTGTTGGGTATTTGCACAGTTTCTAATTGATCAGAACCATCTGGGGCATCTGTTCGTGCAAATCGTTGTCCAGCTTTTTGTGTTGACTCATGAGTAGGGTTTTTCTTTTGCTTTGGCTGATAACTCTTTCGTTTTTTAAGAACTGGCAGAGATTCCTTAAGGTCTTGTGATTCTGGGTGATTACCGGAAGCAGCATCCTCCAAACCACTGGGAGACCCATCAATAGAACCACTGGGGAACCCATCAAAAGAACCACTGGAGGACCCATCAAAAGAACTATTGGGGGACCTATCAACAGAACCATTGGGGGAAGCATCAACATCGGTTGTGGAAATCTTCTTGTTTGAAGCAACATACAGGCGAAGCATTTTGCATTTGGACATTTCATACACATCATGTATAGTCAGGTCCTCAGCCAAGTGTTTGTGTGTTGCATCTGTTATGAAGAAGTCAAAGTCTTTGACTTTCCCACGTCTGCTTTCCCCTTTGGGGAAAAACCACTCCTTTGCCATTTGTGTCAAATCTCCAAGGGAAGTGTAGACATCAAAACACTCATGCCTAGTGCCACCACCGGAGGGTGCTTTCACCTGCTTATATTCTTGTGACTGGGAGTCAAAATCGAGCCACCCAAATTCAACACGTCGCATATTTTTCTTCGCATTTTTGTTGCCTTTTTGACTGTAAGACCTTGACAGATGTTCTGTCTTTCCCCGTTTAACTTTGCTTTTAAGACGGTCTATCAGGCTCCTTTTTGTGACAGCTGATGATGTACCTGCTTCTTCTTCACTTTCTGCTGTTAACATCTTAGAAAAAGCTGAAACTGCAACCCTGTCTCCATAGCTGCTGATGTATTTCTCCAACTTATCATCGGGGAGCAGTCCAATGACCTCCTCATCTATCTGAAAGTAGAAAAACCTAATAACATTATGGTTTAAGTTAATAAACTAGAACCGCGAAGCCGCCATGGCTCGCTGTTAGATGTGTATCAAACTCCTTTGACGATGTCACATTATAGGGTGTGGAGTGGGGTGAGAGGGGTAGGGATGGAGGGACATCAGCTTACAATACATACACACGTATGAGTGAAGGTCAACAAATATACTCATACTACAACATCCCCACCCCATCACCAGCCCCACCCCATCGTCTTTGGAATAAAGAATTTTTAAAACAAATGGGCCAAGGGGGGTAGGGGTGAGGTTAGGATGTGAGGGTAGGGGTAGGGGTGTCAGTGGGGGGGGGGCGTTGATCCTACCCCTTACTCCCACCCATCCCACGCCATACTAGTGAACTTCAGATGTTTAAAAGTAAACTTAAGACTCATTTATTTTAGCTTTGTTGTACATCTTATTTTATTCACTGTTAATTTTAGAATTACATCTCATTTTATTCACTGTTAATTTCAGAAATTATTAAGTTGATCCATTTTGTAAAGCGCTGTGATACCTTTCAGTCGTGTAAGAGCGCTATATATAAATGCTATTATTATTATTATTATTATTTGACAGAAAAAATAAAAATGGGCCCAAGGGGTGGGGTTTAATAGGTAGGGGAGGCCAGTTTACATCACATGCATAAGGTCACAACGAACATCATCATACATGTACCACAACACTCAAACCACTAAACACACCCATCCATACCAACCCCCAAATGGGCCCAATTGGGTAGGGGTGGGGTTGGGATTGGGGTGAATTAACTGCAAGATATATAAACCCCAAAGCACATGTTCGAAAAAAGCTTTAACAATTCTTTGTGCATTACAAACATTGTAGTTTGTACATCGTGCATGTACATGTAATACAATTAACGGTATGAACAATCATTGTTTTTTGGAAGAATGCTTTTATTTTCAAAATACAGATCATAAAACTAACCTGTGAAAATTTCATGAAAATCGGTCTTTACATTTTTGAGAAGACAGCGAATAACGGTTTCTATTTTAACAGTTATTTTGTGCATGTTCATATTGTGATATATACACCCGCCGCTGAACAAGAAACAACCAATCTTTTTATTTTGTCCTGGACATGAGAAGCTGGATAGAAAGCAGTATAAGTACCTTATCTTCAATCATGTGATCGATTGATTCCTAGTTGCTATCCCTCTTTTCGTCATAAAGTGCTGAAGTTTTTTATTCATGGCACATCTGAAAGGACAAAAAACATAAATACTTATAAAATAAGTGAGCAGCTGTTTTTGTGGACGGACGGTCATCAGATCAGATCATGTCATAGACTGGTTCCCTGTCTTTATCCGTGAATAATCACGAGACTCGAAGCGTGACGTCAGATGCTCGGGCTAGTCATGTCACGCCTGTCCAAGACTTGTAGACAAGCCGTCAGTGGCGGCATTTGCGCGGGCGGGGTTTGCCCACAAGTTACTTTCTTTGCCCGCCAAAAATTTTGCCCCACATTAATGTAACTAGGCCCATACCATCCGAAGAGTTTTGTATTTTTGTAATATTTAAATTTTTACATTTTCCCCAATTTATTATTATTGTTATTGTCGCTATGTATAATATGGTTATGGTTATGGGTTTTGGTTATGGTTATTTTCGTTTAATTTTTGGGTTATTCAGACAAAAAAAATCGACACTTAGCACCTCTGGGCTAGGCCACTCCTGTTTCCATCCCTGAATTTAAGCTTCTTTAATTTCTCATAATTATTTCTCAGTGATTTTAATAGTTTTATTGGAGCTCGTTTCCAAGTCTTCAATAGAACTGTGTTACATTGCAAGGTGCAAGAAGGGGTGCACATAAATTGATACTTATTAGTAATGCGCCTAAATAACTTCATCAAGAAATTCAATAATTATTAATTTTTTGTCAAACCCGTACACTTTATAAACAAATAATAGGCCTAACAAATAGAAAAACAATCATTTTACCTGAAATCGGTACATCCGCCCTACGTATACTCTTCGATGACCCAAGACTGGCAATTGAAATATTATTTCGAGGGAACGAAATATTATTTCGAGGGAACGAAATATTATTTCGAGGGAACGAAATATTAATTCGAGGGAACGAAATATTAATTCGAGGGAACGAAATATTATTTCGAGGGAACGAAATATTATTTCGAGGGAACGAAATAAAAATTAAAAAAATCTTGTCCCTTTAGGGGCTCCGTACACAACGTGTAGGTATGTGTGCACGCGCGCTTGAGGGTCAAAGACGTTGTGTTGTGCAGTCGATCTGTCAGTGCAGTTGCGTGCGCCGTTACAACGCATATGATTGGACAGAAGTTTTGATGATTTCACTGTTTTGTTCAGTCCGACGAAAATATTTAACCAATCACAGCTAATTTAACACACAACATAAACGAATATATAGAGCGGGAAATAACGGAAACCCCACCTGCGTACGTTATGTAGTTAACGAATGAGGGCGTCTTTTATGTAGCTGTCACAAGTCAGTGCGTGCAAGCCACATACTTCTGGTCCAAAAACGATGCGTTTTTAGTTTATACTTGAGATAAGTATTTTGCAGGACCGTCCGACAAATTTTTTTGACCATTTTCAATAAAATAAGGGTCATTTGAAGACAAACAAATAAAGATTGGAATGCCGAGTTCCCCGTTGTTGTACATATTTTTTACTTCCCGTGGCAAGCGTTTTTCGGCGAAATACTGATATTGGGACTGTGCTGAAAAGTGCGTGTTGAAGAGTTGGGCGCAAAAGAGACTACGTTTCCATAAATGAGTACCAGTGAGGGTACAGATAGTTAGTATGTTTGACCATGGTTTGACTAGCCTCAGGACACTTTACCTACACAAAACACAGTGTCTTAAAGACAGCCTGAGCGAATTGCTAAGGGTGGGAGAGGACAAGGGTAAAATCCAAAAGATCATTCCCACAAAATATTCACTTGGAGAAATTACAAATGAAATTAATTCTGCAGAGCATCTCACTAAAAAAGGCATCCATATAAGGGCTGTCCAGAATGTACAATAAACACAACCAGTGATCTGTAACACTTGGAAACTACTGTACTAACGTTAATAGGGGATTGTACACCACTGGTAAAATGTCTGTAAATGCATCCATACTTCATAAGAATCAAAAGATATATATTAGAAACCAACTTGTGAAAGTTTCAGCTTATTTATTTGTGTCATTAACAAGAAAACTGTGAAAATGCATTCAGATTTGTTCATATGTATTCTAATGTAAAATGAATCACAGTCGTGATCCTTTCAAATTTGTAATACAATTCATTTTTATTTAAAAACTGAAACTACTTGCATATCAGATTGAGAGTAGAACTGATTTGGGATTACTTCCACAGAGCTGCTAAGCGGAAAACATTTCTAAGCATATATTTTGGATAAACAATATAAAGTCCAGGGGGTGTGATTTGACAAAATAAAAAGAAATCCTGAAAAATGGGTGGCGGGCCTGGGTCTCCCTTTGGTCTAGAGGACCAAGCCCCCTGAACATCCTGGATGTTTACTTTTGGACGATTTTCAAAGTCTCCGCATCCCCTAGAGGTTTGGACACAATACAGGCTACTTCTATCTTTCCAGGCTACTTCTCTTCTTTCAAGAACATTTTCAGGCAAAGGGAGATTTGTAAAAATCAAATCAAGAAATCACAGGCCTGAAACTCATTGACGTTCCAGTATCCTCCCCATGACGTTACAGTATCCTCCCCATGACGTTCCAGTATCCTCCCCATGACGTTCCAGTATCCTCCCCAAACGTTCCAGTATCCTCCCCATGACGTTTCAGTATCCTCCCCATGACGTTACAGTATCCTCCCCATGACGTTACAGTATCCTCCCCATGACGTTCCAGTATCCTCCCCATGACGTTCCAGTATCCTCCCCAAACGTTACAGTATCCTCCCCATGACGTTCCAGTATCCTCCCCATGACGTTCCAGTATCCTCCCCATGACGTTCCAGTATCCTCCCCATGACGTTACAGTATCCCCCCATGACGTTACAGTATCCCCCCATGACGTTACAGTATCCTCCCCATAACGTTACAGTATCCTCCCCATGACGTTACAGTATCCTCCCCATGACGTTCCAGTATCCTCCCCATGACGTTCCAGTATCCTCCCCATGACGTTACAGTATCCCCCCATGACGTTTCAGTATCCCCCATAACGTTCCAGTGTCCTCCCCATGACGTTCCAGTATCCTCCCCATGACGTTCCAGTATCCTCCCATGACGTTCCAGTATCCTCCCCATGACGTTCCAGTATCCTCCCCATGACGTTCCAGTATCCTCCCCATGACGTTCCAGTATCCTCCCCATGACGTTACAGTATCCCCCCATGACGTTACAGTATCCTCCCCATAACGTTACAGTATCCTCCCCATGACGTTACAGTATCCTCCCCATGACGTTCCAGTATCCTCCCCATGACGTTCCAGTATCCTCCCCATGACGTTACAGTACCCCCCATGACGTTTCAGTATCCCCCATAACGTTCCAGTATCCTCCCCATGACGTTCCAGTATCCTCCCCATGACGTTCCAGTATCTTCCCCATGACGTTACAGTATCCCCCATGACGTTACAGTATCCTTCCCATACCGTTCCAGTATCCTCCCCATGACGTTACAGTATCCCCCCATTACGTTCCAGTATCCTCCCCATACCGTTCCAGTATCCTCCCCATGACGTTCCAGTATCCCCCCATGACGTTCCAGTATCCCCCATGACGTTCCAGTATCCCCCCATGACGTTCCAGTATCCTCCCCATACCGTTCCAGTATCCTCCCCATGACGTTCCAGTATCCTCCATATGACGTTCCAGTATCCTCCCCATGACGTTCCAGTATCCTCCCCATGACGTTCCAGTATCCTCCCCATGACGTTCCAGTATCCTCCCCATGACGTTCCAGTATCCTCCCCATGACGTTCCAGTATCCCCCCATGACGTTCCAGTATCCTCCCCATACCGTTCCAGTATCCTCCCCATGACGTTCCAGTATCCTCCCCATGACGTTCCAGTATCCTCCCCATGACGTTACAGTATCCCCCCATAGCGTTCCAGTATCCTCCCCATGACGTTCCAGTATCCTCCCCATACCGTTCCAGTATCCTCCCCATGACGTTACAGTATCCCCCCCCATGACGTTTCAGTATCCTCCCATGACGTTTCAGTATCCTCCCGATGACAGTCCAGTATCCTCCATATGATGTTCCAGTATCCTCCCAGTGACGTTCCAGTATCCTCCATATGATGTTCCAGTATCCTCCCAATGACGTTCCAGTATTTCCCCATGACGTTCCTGTATCCTCTATGTTCCCGTATCCTCCCTATGATGTTCCAGCATCCTCGCTATGATGTTCCAGTATCTTCCCTATGATGATCAGGTATCCTCTATGATGTCCCAGTATCCTCCCTATGATCCTATCATAATCCACTGCGAGCTGCTGCAGTCACTAACTTGGAAGCTGTGATCCACCACCGCAGGAGACTGTTGGCTAAGAAACCCATCACGCTACCCGGGTGCTTAAGGGATATGATTAGACGAACACACAATATTGTACATGTATGTATTATACTGCATGTGCATGTACAGTGGTATGTATTTTTTTTATTGCAAATGCAAGGTGACCAAATAATTCATAATTCTTGTTCACATTACACTTGCTGGACCCTTTTTGTTGAAATGAGCAGTGATTATCCACAAAATTGGGAGGTTTACAAAGAGATTTTTAAATTATGTGGAATGTTAAAGTAATCAACAATGTCTATATGTGCAATATTTATATGAAAAAGGGTGATTAATTTCATTCAAAACAAGTTCTACCACCACTAATAATGTTTAGTGTTTAGGCAAATAAAATGTATAGCTCCAAATCATTTAGAAAATGATTGGGGTAAAATGTATATATATTTATGTCCAAAATAACAACAAATTTAATTTCTGGCTACAGTGCAGAGCCTTTTATTTCATAGATCAATCCATAATCAGATGTCATGGTGTTGACAACTTAACATCATCTGTTTAAGCTTCAAAGTATGTGCCCATTTGTTTCTGATTTTCCCTTTACATTCTTGCAGCTCAGGTGTAGAATACAATATGGGATCGCTCGGTTGAGGTGCCTCAAGTGCCTACTATGCCAGTTCTTTTGCGACAAAATAGTGCTGGTCCAAAATATTACGACGAAGTCTTGCAGCTGGTGCACAACGTCATAACTTCTGGCCATCTGGGGGTAAGCAGGATGGTAGCTAGGCTGAGACAGGCACCGGTCTACTGCAGGAGGATGAAGGGCCAGGCAGAAGAATGGTGATAAGAAAGGTCTAAGAAGCCGCCCCAGACCACTGAGGGCTACTCTCCAGCAATACTTGGTTGGAGCACCGATGGATTGCATCACAAATGACCTCACCGGCAGAATTCCAAGGATCCAAACAGGGAATACCAGCATCATTGTGGTCACAGACTACTTCACCAAGTGGGTCGAGGCCTCTCCGATCCCAGACCAGACCTCTAAAACAGTGGCCGAAGTCCTCATTGAGCAGTTCATCATCAGGTTTGGCACCCCTCAGGAAATCCATACAGACCAAGGACGGGAGTTTGAGGCTGAGTTGTTCCAGGATGTTTGGAGTCCACAAAACCCACACCACACTATTTCACTCCCAGTCAGATGGAATAGTGGAAGGTTGAATCGTACGGTGAAAACATTGCTGAGCATTTTTGTGAAGGAAAAACAAGAAGACAGAGACGATCACTTGTTCATAATGATGGTCTACCACACAGCCCAGTGCAAAAGCACCAAGCTTACTCCAAATATGCTCATGGTAGGAAAGGAAGATCAGCATTCCTTGGATCTTGTGACGGGTTCCCTGGTGAGAAACAAGACTCCCTGGTGGATCTGCACGAGTGTGCACAATGACTGCAAGAGAAGATGGAAATGAGCATGAGTTCACTGCCACTTGGGGAAAAGTCAAGTGCACCATAAGAGACACTACGATCGACAAGCACGGGGTGCTCGCTATGAACCTGGGGAACCTGTATGGCTCTACACACTATCCAAGAAAGTCGGCCGCACTTCTAAGAAAGCCTTTACCATATATAGTGTGCCATGGTCGAGCGGTTTAGTGCATCAGATTTGTGTTCTGATGGCTGAGTCGTCAGAATGTGGGTTCGAATCCCAACCGCGACCGTGGTGCTTGTGTCCTTGAGCAAGACACTTTACCATAATTGCTTCTCTCCACCCAGGGGTAAATGGGTACCTGTGAGTAGGGCAGAGTTGGTTGTTGTGTTTGATTAGCCCTATATGCGCTGTAATGGCAGCAGTTGGGCTGTATACTCCCCAGGGAGCTGAGATGGTTTCAGGAATGATTTATGAGCCTGATGAGCAGGGGTAATAATATAATACGCCTTGAGCACCAGTTTGGTGGATACGTGCGCTATATAAGTCGTCGTCGTCCGTCCCATCTGGTAAAGCAATTCCATCCGAATGTACCCTTATACACCTCTTCATGGTCATCGCAGCACCTTTCTCTAGATCACACTTCATGCTGATATCATAGCTGAAGATCCGTACAGTCTGCCCCAAGGAACTTCTTCTCATTCTTCACGAACAAATTCAGGTCACCCATGAAGAGCAGATGGTTAATCCTGCATCCATCCTTCGTCATTTTGTATCCTGCACTAAGCTTCCACAGAATCATTGACAAAGGGAACAGCGCCAAAACAAACAGCAGTGGAGACAGATTTTACAGATTACCAATAGTGTACAGAGGCTTTAAAGAGAAGGTAAACATTAGTAATGTTTGACTGCTTGTTATGCAAGATATACATTAAACAACCAACCTGAAAAAGGGTTTAG
This sequence comes from Zoroaster sp. YZ-2022, assembly GCA_029582265.1. Lineage (NCBI taxonomy): Eukaryota > Metazoa > Echinodermata > Asteroidea > Forcipulatida > Zoroasteridae > Zoroaster > Zoroaster sp. YZ-2022. The sequence continues at coordinate 14,283,786 of CM055825.1, read as the reverse complement.
CATTCAGTGCATTAAGATTTTTTGTAATCAGCATTCTAAACGTGGAATTAATGAAAAGCATCATCTTTCTGATAAACATATTAGAAATAATTTCACTTTTCTTGAAACATACATCATCTTAAATGTTTTATTAAAATTATGTTCGTATAATAATTGAAAAATCACACAAGCCACAAAATTATAATATTACACATTCGCTGGATCTGCCACCCGCCACATAAATGAGCACCTATCACGTATAAGTGTTTTATTGGTAGGAAAATCAACGTGATGGTAAACTTCCTAGTAAGGTTGTATTTTGTCCCATCTGTTATGCCTGTGATGATCAATTATCTAGTAATACTCTACATTTGTGACATTTCCTACAAGTTGCTTGTCATAATCTCAATTGAGTTGTGTGGTTCTGAGAAGAACCTGTGGGTAATTCCACGTTTCGATGTGCTCTGTGCTCTGACCTTCTTCAGTGAACACACCGGGAGCCAGCACACACTGAGTATCAGCACAAAATCCAGTATTCCCGCATTAACGCTTTACCGATCTAATCCCTGCAGCAGGATCCTTTTCAACACTATTTAAAGCAGCTTCACCCACCAGAGTCTAGGCATTCTCCTGAAGACTGTCAGATCACACTGACCAAAACATCGAGTTACCCACAGGTTCCTCTCAGAACCGCACAACTCATGAGAGATTATTACATGGTGTAATAACTGCAAACCTACTCTATTATCACTTTCCATCATGCAAACCTTTAAGTCTTATTTTAAGTTGCTTGTCATTTTGCAAGCTTTGCAGCAAGTTGCCATATGCAAGTTGCAGGAGCTAGATAAGTGGGACAATCACTTCGCACCGTGCATGAGCCGTTGAGGGCACATGTTGTTAGATCACTGTGGGCGAAAGGGCAGCGATAGTGTGTCGTGTTTGGTGTAATTTGCAGTTGATGTGCGTACGCGCGCAATATCTCCAGTGGTCATGCCGGCAGAAGTACACGCGCGCTTAGTACCATAACATACGCACATAAAGTGTACGCACATAAAGTGTACGCACAACGCTCACACAACGCCAACGTGGCTATCATCAAGGCACTGGGTGCAAATTCACCGCTAGAGGGCTACGATATGCACTGAGCGAATAGAATAATCCAAATGCTTATTAATGAATTTGTGTGTAATGATATGACTGTTACGCAATCAATTGTCTGCAGATTCAAAAATTTCATCTAAATTATTCGGATGCAGGTCAATTATAAAGGAAATAATGTAATTACAAATTAATTATACACACAAATTTTCTAATTAACAAAAGTATTTCACTGATTGTCCAACACAGTTTCTAAAAACTCACGTATGATAACAAAACACTTTATGGAAGCTTTCGAGTATTAAACAGCTAACTCTTTGGCAAATAATTTACATTTAGCAGTATGATATTTCATTCTTCTTCTTCTTTTCGTGTCTTTGAAGCAGTTATATGACAGTTTCCCATTTCTTTACACAGTCCTTCGCTTTGTTATTGAACTCTGCGAGATCTTTTGAGCTGCACTGGTTGGGTAGTAGGGGGCAGACAAGGCAATGCTGCATTGTATGGTCCTCTTCTCCACATTCACAGGTGGTTGGGCCGGTTTTATAGCCCCATCTGGCCATAGCAGCTTTTGATCGCCCTGTTCCTGTTCTCATACGGTTGAGTGTCTTCCACTGGACCCATGGTGCTTCTGAGCCAGAAGGGAGGTCTTCAGAAGGGGGGATTCCCATGTCAAGAGGAGGGGGGTCTTCCTCAAGCTTTTTTGTCCATAGCTGGAGTCTGGTTTCTTCCCGAGATGTTGTTAGGGGCTGGACATGGCTGAGGAAGCTTCTCCTTGACCTCAGTCGTTGGGCCGGGGGTTCACGTCCATGGAGGAGGTGGCGTTCATCACTGGTAGCTTTTGTTAACTCTACTCGGCTGGCAGCCTTCCGTCTCACATCTGCAGGGGCAATGCCAGCGAGGAGGTGCAGGTTGTTTATGTTGGTAGGCTTCAAGCAGCCAGTGATCAAGCGGCAGGTGTTATTCAACGCTGGGTCTAGTTTCTTGGCATGGGTTGATCTCTCCCAAACAGGACATTTCATTAAAGGGACAGTAATGTCATGATCAACAGGGCATGGAATCACAGGGCATGGAATCGCAGCGCTAGTTTTAGATTAACTCAACTGAAAATAATACCCCGCATGATAAGGTCATATTATCGTTGCTGCTGCATATGCAGATGAGACAGGAATTTTCAGTTGCTGTGTTCATCTTAAACTAGGACACCGATTCCATGCCCTGTTGACGTCTGCTCTGACCGTGACGATATGGTCACTTTAAGCAGCATATTAACCCTAACCACCACAAATCCTGCAAAATCCTCCCAGGGGCACTTTTTGGGAAAAATTCAGCACTGTTGGAAACGGTTACTTTCACCTCTTCAAATGGGACAAAATTCCTATCTGGCAAAAAGTACAGGCTATAAGTGCTGAATATGAAAGATCAACGAAAATACATGGTGCATTTTTAAGATAAGGACATGTTTCCAAAAGGGCACTGGTGGATTTTGGAGGATTCAGGAAGGTTCCTAGCCAGAATACCTAGGGGGTTATGGTTAATGTACTTATTCTGTAAATACTTAAAGTAACCAAAAAAATGTACATAAATTGCTTACTATCATTCTAATGCAATCATTATTAAGGAAATATGTAATTAATTTATTATATACACCAACTTTCTTATTAAACATCAAAAGTATTTAAAACTGTCTGAAACAGGTTCTAAAAATTCATTTATAACAAAATACAGCTTTATGGAAGCTTTCAAGTAAATTTAATCTGCTATATCATAATATAGCAGCATATTAATGAGCTTATTCTGTAAATGCTTAAAGCTAAGAAATGCACATTAATTATGTAGGACCTGCCCCGATAGAGGGGGTTTAGACATTACTCTGATAAAATATTGAACATAATCTACAACAACTTAAATTGTTTTATAACTACAAACACAACTGTTTCCAATGAGTAAATGAAATTTATCTGTGTATTTTCAATAATACATAGTTACTTGGAACTTGAATATTTAACAATGCAGATGTTTTGTAGCTTAAATTCATGTTTTACTTAATTATGTATGTTTTCTGTATAAATGTTTTTTTTTGTTCAATGGACTTTTTAATTGTGTTTATTTTTAACCATCCCTACCCACCTACCTATAATACCCACATCTCCTTACCTCCATTTCCACCCTATAATACAACCACTATCTCTGCCATCCCGTTATTTAATGTAATAGGTATAATGGTTTTTCTTTTTGAACTTCATTTTAAACATTTTTCTTTATATTTGTATTTATAATTTGGCAATTTATAGAAATGGGATTTTATAAGAATATTAATATGTTGATTTGTTACCATGCATTTCTCCCCACCCACTATGATTCCCTTTATCCCTACCCGATCTCTACCATCTGTCCCCTCCCACCATGATTCTCTTTATCCCTACCCTATCATCTGTCCCCTCCCACCATGATTCCCTGTATCCCTACCAACCTACCTTCATTCCCACTTTAATATACAGCCTCTATCCCTACCATTCCACTCCTGTTTTATTTGCGTCCTCTCATCATTTAATGTATGTATTATTTTTTCTTGATGTACATACACATTTTAAACACTTACACATACATACCTGTATTTATAATTTGATTATTTATTTTTTAATGCAAATTATTAATATTTTCCAATGGTATTTGAATTTGTAAAAATGTAACTATTCTGTCAATTTCACTGCTGAGTAGAATGCAATAAACCATTATCTATCTATCTTCTCTTAAAGCATTAATAATAATAATAATAATAATAATAATGCATTTATAATGCACCGTTTATCTTGGCATGCCTATTCCGAGGCATTAACACTAAAATATTGATAACAGTCCACATTTAACTAAGCAACCATTTAAAAACAATATCATCAGCATTCTGTGTCCCTATCAAGATCATGCAGTAGCAATTGCCACTATCACACAACCTACTTAGGTCCCTGCACTGGTCTGGGTTTTGACCCTGAGGGTCCATTAACTAATTGGGTTTCACTGCTAAAACATCTTGATATGGTTGTAAAAACCAAGGCTTGGCTTGGCTTTCTCTCCACCAACTGTCCTTAAAGGTACACTTGGTATCAATGACCCAGTGCATGAATGAATGGCTTGTTTTAGAACAGAAATGATAATGTCTGTTCTCAACTTTCCATAAATTTGTATTTTTAGATATAACTTGTAACTTACTTAATAAGATTACTATTTAACTCATCTCTATTCCATTAATATAATAACACAACTACATTTCTAACAACTATATTTCTCTTGGTCCTAAGCAGTAAGGGAATTGTAAATATTTAACGTGAACTGGATAGATGGAATCAAATAACAAGCTGGTTTTGATTTTCTATTGTCTTAAGAAATAATACTCTCAAGTTATCATTAAGAAAATGATAAACTCAACTCCCCTAAATTTCTAAAGGAGATCTTCAGAAAATTGAAACATTTCCAGAAGTAGGCCTAGTTAGATAGAAAGATAAAGTTCAACTTTTACTGATCAAGAATAATGAAAATTATAGGGTAGAAGTTCAACTACTAAGTTCAACTGATAAAGGATAATGAAAACACCACATACCTGATAAAAGAAAGAAGCGGACTTGATCAATGCTTGTGTACACGTCAGTGGCGCAACCCCCCCCCCCCCCCAGGGCACGCTGATTGTTTTTAAATTGTTAAAAAAAATTTAAAGTAAAAAAAGAAGGGGCCGGGAAAGAGTAAAATCTGACCCCCATGTCCTGTCTACAGATGAGTTCGGCAGGGAGTAGGGCTGTAGTACAAGGGATGGGGCTCAGGAGACTCAAGCTCCCCTCCAAAAGTTTTCCATTTATTCCACTTACGATTATATTTGACGGTGTTGCGTATGCATGTGCATGTAAGCTTGAAAGGTCACCAGTATATATAACAAGCATTTTTAGCCGACACCCCAGCCATGGTGCACCCTGATCAGGGAGCAGCTTTATTTAATTTTATTTTCTGTTCTCCCTTTCTCTTGTTGAGGTCGTTGACTGTAGTTGAGGTTACTCGTAAATGTTTTTTAGAATTTAAAAACGCCCGCATTATAATCAACTCCTTTCTAGTTTGTACACAATGGCCCAGGATCGGGTTTTAATTTACAAAGATTATGTGACACTGTTTTAGCAAACACTGATTGGATAATATTGGGATTCGGTTTTGCCGCCAAATTCGTGTTTGAGAAAATTTAGCTCTGCCCCGGAATGATCACAAACTTTACGTCCGCAATGAAAGTATTTAAATATAGAAATAAACTCAAGTTCTTTACATCAGGAGAAGCAATGGGCAATCAATTAATCAAATCAAAAACTATATGTATAGGCCTAAGTTCCCACTTGAAATTATATGGAAGGTAAAACCCTACGAGTCTAAATCATGCCGTAATGTCTTCTTTTTATGACTAGAAACCACCAGGAAACATTTAACATGTGCCGTAGGTTCACTGACGAGCACGATTAGGGACATGGCTACAGCCGTGCCAGCGGTTATGGTTTGGGGGCCGCCATGTCTCTCCCCCATGTTGGAATTAAAAACAAATAAAAAATTGAGCCCACTGGTACACGTGGTAGTCTTATTCAAGAATATACGAGACAAGAGCATTGCTTGGAGGTCAAGTCAGAGATGGGTTAGTCCACAAAAAATAGGGGTACCTAACTTTTTTGTTAACTTTGTTTTTAAGAAAGCTGTAGGAAGGCCCCAAAATTGTTCACAACAGCATGTCTGTGTAAACAAAAAACAAGCACTTTTGTAAGCAAAACTAATTAATGACACAGTCCTGAATCATGGCTCACTGAAACCAACAGGCCTGTGGGCCGATTTGAAAATGGGAGGGTGCAATTTGGAGAAAATGGAACTGTTCTTGAGAAAGTCCAACATGTTTAGTGAAAAGTGGAACTTGGGTATTTTGTAGGGCTTTGTTTTCAAGTCTGTTTCAATTTCTTTGTTATGTGTACAACTGCCACTATGAATAACTTTACCCTGAAAATGCCCTGAAAATCTGTTTTACCTTGAAAAAAATAGTTCATGGCAATTTCACGATGACACAACACCATGAAAATGCCATGAAATACTCTTGGGATTCCTTTGCCGTGAAAACACTGTGAAAATGCCATGAACTTCTTGTGGCAGTTATGGAGCAGATCATTAATTCTCGAGAGAGCCGTGAATTTGCCGTGAAATCACTGTGAACTGTTATTTCACAGCAAAACAGATTTTTAGGGCATTTTCAGGGTGAAGTTGTTCACAATGAACGGCTAAAATTAACATAATATCTGCATACACGTTGTCAATCAATGCAAATTTATTTTTACTTTTAAATTTTGTTTTTTAGACCGTACATTTGAAATTTACTATTATAAACACAGACCTCGATCATCCCAAGGCATTAACCCAGATTCATAACTTCCCTTCAATTCTTCTTATCAATGCATCATTCGATTAGTTGTCATCAAGCTCTGGATCTATGTCTACATACGTATACTCCTCTGACCTTGGAACAATCCCATGTATGTCTGTGGATAGTCAACATGAGGGGTTTGTTACATTTTTTGGTCTATGGTATGTCTAATAGGAGTGATATCTCTTGTTTCTCCTGAAGACAACTTGAGCAAACTGGTGGAAACGTCTGGTAAGAAACACCAAGATATATTCAAAGCCAAACAACACAGAAGATAATTCTCATTCAGAACATGTATCATAAACTTAGATAGAAAATATTTGTTTCACCATGCAAACCTCTAGTCTCAATTTTGGTTTACCAGAACAAACGTAACTATAGCCAAATTCTCTTCAAGCTGCATTGGTAAACTCAACCAAACATCATACAATTTGACTCACTACCTCTTACCTCTTCAGTGTTGTCATAAGCCATTTTTGTGAGGACAGACACCAGTTTCTTGAAGGTAGGCCGTTCGGTTGGATCCTCCTGCCAGCATTGGAGCATTAGGTCGTAGCTGCAAAGTGGAAATATACGCCATCAGATCAGTTGGTACAATATCACATCCCCGTCTAATGAGCACCAATCCGCCCAACAAATAATATTGTGAATACAACATTTACTTGTGGAGTGGAATGTCGTGTTACTGGTTCATAGGCTATATGGCTGTTGGTGTAACAAAAACATTCTCAAACAGGCCTATTACATGTAAATGTAATGAATTGAATATTGTGATTACTATAGACAGATGGCGCTATTACATTTTATCATCGCAGTTACTTGGTTTAGGCATACGATATCCATTCTTCACTCTCGACACCAGCAACTGGGTCTTGATACCCGGGTATGGTGTACCACCTGTGTATACACAATGAGAAAAAATATATAAAATATATACAGCTATATTATCAGTTGTTACAACTAAATTATTGAAATGTTCTGAAACTATTTTAGTAAATAAGGCCTATATCACACAATAAAATATTTCAGCTATGACCAAACATTGTTTGCACTATTTATTATGTGTACACATACAATACCTAGGGCAAGGGATTCAGAAAACGTCAGCGCTTGAATTTTTGGGTCTCACTCAACACCATGTGTCCAACTCCGGTCAGTTCGTTGAGATCACCTGGGGCCTCACCCTTCAACCCAGCGACATCTTGGTTAGTTTTGATGTTGTCTCCCTATTCACCAATGTCCCAACTACAGAGACATATGCCTCCTGGTGAAGGACAACAAGATCTTTCCCTTGATGATCGCACATCACTCACCCCTGACCAAATTCATGATTTGCTACTAACATGTGTCTGTTCAAGTTTTTTTCAGTTTCAGGGCAAGTTCTACGAGCAGACAGCTGGGACCTCCATGGGATCTCCTTTATCCCCGGTCCTTGCTGATATTTTCATGGAAGAGTTTGAAAATTCTTCCCTCAATACAGCCGACCTCCAACCCAAGCTGTGGCTCCGATACGTGGATGACACCTTTGTGGTTTGGCCACATACGTACATGCAGGCACGTGCATACATAGGTCCCAAAGGGTGCTTGAGCCCCTGCCCTTTTTGCCTAGTATAAAAAGTGCCCTTTTTAGCCCAAGGTTTTTTTTTTTTTTTTTTGAATGAATTATTAAGTTCCTGTTGCGCATAGACTGCCCTGCCTAGTTGAAAGATGTCAGGATAGAATAAAATTAGAATAAATATTAGGTCAGCAGAGATGCCCCTTACTATTCCTGTGCACGGGCCTGCATGTGCCCCTCCGCGAAACTAGATTTCACGCATAGCCGCGCGCGCCTATACGTCTTTGATAGGCAGGCACACGCTGTCACTGAAACACGAAATTGACATCCCGCTCCCACTCGAGACCTATGTCTTACAGTTAGCCTATTTCAAAGCAACTACTACACTTACTTCATTAGGTAGGTAAGCTATTTGCCCCAATACATGTTCATTTTCGGTTTTGTGTTATTGGTGCACTTTATGATTGTTTGACTAGGCGGAGCTCCGTTTTCTTGTGCAAATATCAGGTGATATGATACGTTTATTATAAATTTGAGACTTAAGGGGATAATTAGACTTGGTGGACTTGGTCCTTGACTATAGGCTCACTCACCACCAGATCAGATTGTAAATAAAAACCAGTCATCAACATAATCTGATCTGATTGTAATGTTAAAAACCATATTATGCGTTTTTATTAATAAATAAACGCCCAAATTTTTTTTAGCTCGCGCGCTACGCGCGCTCGCATGGAATTACACTGCCCTTTTCAGACTCTGAGCCCCTGCCCCTCTACAGCCCTGTGCACGTCCCTGCGTACATGGCAGAGATACACTCCAGGATTTTCTACAACATCTCAACCAGCAACACCCGAGCATCAAGTTCACCATGGAAACAGAAGAAGACGGCAAGATCGCGTTCCTTGATCTGGCATTTCCAGAAACCCACACGGCTCCCTACACCACAACGTCTACAGAAAGCCCACGCACAGAGATCGGTAGCTGAACCAGCACTCCTTCCATCACCCAAGCATCAAGTCATCGGTCAACCGTACCCTCGTACAACGCGCCTACAACATTTGTGACAAGGACAGCCTTCCCAAGGAACTACAGCACATCCGAACGAACTACCCTCAAATGCAACGGTTACAATCCCAGCAAGATCAGCACAGCGAAGCCGGTTCCAAACCCCGAAAGCAAGGTAAGTAATCTAACCCTCGCTGCTTGTCTCCCCTATCTAGGTTCGACGTCTCACAAACTACAACGCATCCTCCCAACGAGCAGGCATCGATGTGTTCCACTCAGCCCCCAGCAAACTCCAAGGACTTCTATACACCCACAAGGACAAACCGGACCCAAACAACAGAGCGGGAGTCTACTGGATCCCCTGTGAGTGCGGTAAGGTGTACATCGGCGAAACAGGACGCAACCTCCCCATCAGATTGAAGGAACACCGAGCACACGGCCGGAGAGGAGATTTCGAGAAGTCCGCCATCGTCATCAAGCACTCGCACATCAAGGACCACCAAATCGACTGGCAGGCAGCCCAACTCATCACACCCATCGACGCATGGCACCCCACCAGACGCATCAGAGAGGCCATCGACTTCTTCATCAGTGACATTTGGCGACCAATATTACAGACTGAAGGATCTTCTATATCCAAAGTCCATAACCCACCCCAGACTGAGGGATCTCCTATATCCTAAGTCAACCACCCTCCTTCCCCCTGTGCTTGTTAACAACTGATTCAGTTCAGTGAGCACACACTGCTCTCCCCAATCCTAGTCTCAACAGTTCCCGCCTCCGCGCCTCAACGAACTAATCCTCCAGCATCCATTCATGGGATGATTCTCCAGCAGTCTACTTAAGCAGCAGCAATTTCCAGTTCCTCCAGTTCTTTTCAGAACTAATTACTACTCAATTGAGATTCCACATGGTGTCACCGCAATTAGTCTTACTTATCATCCTCACCATGCAAAGCTACAAGTTTTACCTACCATTACCTTGATAAACATTTTCAACAAAGTCACACATCAGCCAATATTGAATTTTCAAGTTACAGCCTTTTCATAATATCATACCTTGTGTTGCAATTTCCCACAGCAGTATTCCGTAGGACCACCTAGTATGAGAAGAAAAACCTTGAATTACAATATAATTAACACACAGATACGTGTTCTGTTATTCCTTTACTGTTGAGTTTCCTGAAAATTTGAAATAGATATTAATATTTACTGGTGTGGAGATATAAACTTCGTTTCAGTTGGGGGGGGGGGGGGGGGGGTTGGGCAAATCTTGTTCTGAATAATTTTTGACCAGCATTACAAATATTTCACAGTTTTAGGTAATATTTAACATGAACATGTTTTGGGCATGCATTTGTCAAACATTTAGTAAATCTTATCCTCTTAAAAAAAGGAATTTTGCATTGGCGAAAATATCTAGCTTAGAGTATCTACTGATGAGTTAAGGCATATGAGATGGGTATGACTTTTAAAGCTTCATACAACCTTTGGTGTGACATATTGGGCAATAAAAAATACCCATCGTTTCCATGCAAGCATGAAATGAAATTGACTTGGTTGGAAAAAACATTTTAACAATGAGCTATTGTTTGACTTCATAAGGAAAGTCACTTGAACACATGTATTGGTATGGATCCTGTTTACATAAAAATTCATGGGTCTATAATGCATATACAAACAATCTAAATTCATTTAATAAATGTGCACTCACACGTCACTCTCTGAGGTGTACTTCTGTTTGGTCATTGACTCCAGAGACAACCAGCGGATAGGAACACGAGTCTGACAATAAATTAAAAGATCCGGGGCCACATTACCTGTGCTACTTCTAACATAATTTATCTGATATCTTGCAGGATGTGGTATTCGGTATTCAGGATGTGGTATTCAGAGACCAAGAACTCACTAATGAAATGGTAGTATGGTCACAGATCCACAGTCAAAACCCATAAGCTTGACACTCCTGTGGCAGTGTGGGCCAGCACTTCAATCTACCCAATCATTCCATATCTGATATGATTTTGCAGGGCATTGAGGCGCTTGGTAACTGCAGGGAATCGGTCCATCTCAACAGAGAAAAGATGTAGATCAGGCATATCCACACATGGTCTCAACATACAGGAAGGGAATGACTAATGTTTCCTGTTTTTTCTTTTTTTTTCTTTCTCCACCGACATGTTTACATTTATTTTATTTGTTTTGCTTGTTATTTGTCTATTTGTCTGTTTTACTCCCCTTTGCTTTTCTTTAATCTCATATTAAATCTCTTCTTCCAGCCAAAACCTCCTGACACCTCTATCTATTCATAAGTAATCCCTCTTTTGTCCAGTCCCAGGATGAGTACCTAACTCTGCTTTTTGTATCTTTTTATTTTATGTTCATTTCACACATGACTAATTTCTGCTCATTCTTGTGTTATGTATGTATGTTGTTTGTATTCCCGCCCATTTTGCCTTTGAGAAAGAACCTGCTAGGTTCGAAAAAGCTAAGGCCAACCTTTAGGTTGGTAAGCAGTTCGCAACAGCTCTATTTAATAAATTAAAAGCATTAAATTTAGACATTGAGTAACAAAAGTGTGCAAATTGCAGTCTGCTGAATCAAGTATGAAGCTATTAACCCTCCTACTGTTTGATCATTTGAAACCATTTAAAATTTCCACTTTCAAAAATGCCCATTGGTTTTGCACACACATGGTGATACCATTTGAACAGTGTTGGTAGCAAGCTTTACTACCATTCAAATCCATTCAAATGCATAGAGGGTCCATTGATTCACCACTTAGAAGTATCCAAACAAGGTTTTGTATTAGCTGACCTACCATTCAAAACCATTTGGGGGAATCAATACTGTACACAGTTATTTCACCATTCAAAACCACAAAAGCGAATGGTTTCAAATGGTGCATCAACTTGTATGAATGAAAAAGGTACCAGAAGTAGGAGGGTTAAGAAAGGGGTTTAATATTTGCCTATATTACCTTTGATGTCTGAACATAGATATCTTCTCCTCTTGACAAACCAAAATCAGAAACCTTGGCAACCAGATTGTTGTCAAGGAGGATGTTCCTTGCTGCCAAATCACGATGTATCACCTGCAAATGTTAAATTAGCAATATTACATTTATTTTGTTATCAAATTTTGAAGAATAACCACCTGCGGTGCGACACAGTGTGATTTTTGGAAATTTGACATCACTGATTAATCTTTTGTACACAGTACAAATATTATTGCTAAACAATGTAATATGGTATAACACACAGGCATATTTTCATAATTTGTTTCAAAATTTAATTATTTCACTAGATATATTAAAATAAATTGTATTTTTCGAAAACAGTGCAGACCTAAAAGTACATCGTCCCTACTGACAGGAGGCTGTTTGGGATTTGTATGCCGTGCAGGGTTACTTGGTGAGTCACTTGTAGGATTACATCATGAACCAGATTACATTTACGGTCCCGTATAGATGAGACCTCAAGGCCTGTGTTTGAATGTTAGCATCTCTTGGGGGCAGGAGGACTATCCTGGAAAATTAGCTTTGGTCATGGTACAACGATCAGATAAATAATAATTATGATGATGATTATGTCACAACATATTTGAACAATTTATAGTTTGATGAAATTCTTGCATTGGGTGATAAACAATTGATTTAATTTTGCCATACACCGACGTGTGTATAGCACTGTATACTCAGTGCTTTCTGAGTGTCTGTGGTAAAAAGCACAGGCGGTGTAGGGCAAAATTAAATCAATTGTTTATCACCCGATGCAAGAATTTCATCAAACTATAAATATCGCGGCACCCACTGCTATAGGATTCTAGCCAGCCAATCGACATCGGGCAAGCTAGGTGGTCGAGAGGTTAAGACGTCTGCACTAGTAAGCAGGAGGTCAGGGGTTCGAACCCTGCTCAAGTCGCCTGTGAAGTTTTTTCCACAGACACTCAGAAAGCACTGAGTATATAGTGCTATACACACGTCGGTGTATAGGGCAAAATTAATGAATTGTTAAATCAATATTTGAACAACCTGCAACAGATAAATACAATTCTACTTGATTGAAATTAAAAATTAAATTAATTCTTAATAACAATACTTTCCCCGGAAGCAGCAAGGTGTTGCATTCCTTTGGCCACATCCAAAGCAAACTGAAACAGCTTCTCAGAAGACAAAGATTCCTCATTTTCATCATCTGTGGATCGGGCTTTTCTCAGATAGGAGAGGAGATCACCATTGGGTAGGTACTCCAAAGCTACATACAATACATCTATTTAAAAAATGGGAAAAATGCACTCACATTGTTTTTCTATTCATGGTTCTTGCTGGTGATGAAGATTATTGATTCGGCTGTAATTAAAATAGTGTCTTCATAAGTAGTATAGCAAATGAGGGTTCAGAAGAGCTGAGCTAATTTCAATTTCTCAAGAAATGGTTTCCAAAGCCAAATCTTAAGATGATTTTCAAAAGTGCTCTTCAGCTTTAACCTTAAAATTTTGCTGCAGAGATAATTTCTTGAGAAATTTAAAAGAGGTTCAGAATGAATACTACTTTCATAGACTGGGTAATGTTTTTTATGAAATTAAAACAGATGTAGTATAAAAGTATTGTAACAGATCTGTATTGGTCTTTTTTAGCGCGAAGTTATAGCGCCCTCCAGAGTCAGCACATTTCATGCTCGCTAACATAAATTTCACTTGTTGCATTTGAGAAATTTGATGCTCTAATTGTTGTAATCCTGTTACTTCAAAAGAGGAATGGAGGTATGGAAACATGATTATCATTAACACATTTGCGGTGACACCATGTGAAATTCTCAAATGAGTAGTAATTAGTTCTGAAAAGAAGTGGAAATTACAACTCGACATTTCGATCAGTATGCTCTTGTAGTGAACTCAATCAAGATAATTTTTGACATGACGCCAATCGTTGGGTTTGCTTCTGTTGTTTATTCTTTCTATCTATCCTCGAAAAACCAGTCGTTGCACATGTTTCTACCGTCCAAGTTAACAACTCATTGCCTCCTCTTTCAGCTCAAAATATCCCGAACCTAGCTCAAAACTTTCCCGCTATCAAACATCTGGTGCGATCTCCGCCGAGCCCATCTAAAAAGAGGACACTTTTACTCGCGGGAAACTACTCACCCTCACTCAACGACATATCTAACCGCGCCAAACAAAACGCCGCAAACTGGGACATTTCAACCGACTGAATAACATGTAAAGCAAAAAAGGAAACAATATAACCACCAGTGAGATAATTACCCTCCTTACGTAAGGATTTATAGATCAAAGAAAACCATAATATTCCTGGAGGATCTAGCTGATCACTGTTCACACCCACTGACCCGATAAGCATTCGCGGTCACCAAACCTGGGCAGAAGTAAACAATGAACAGCGCCCTCATTTGACAGACTTAGCTGAATACATGAACATGTGTATTAAGCAAGGGCAAAACTTTAGATCACCACACTCTGATCGTCTTCAGGAGAATTCCGGACTCTGGGAAGTGCTGCTGCTTAAGTAGACTGCTAGAGGATCCCGTGAATGCTGGAGGATTAGAGCGTTGAGGCGTGCAGGTTGGAAACTGGCTTGATTAGGATCCTCGGAGTGGGGGGAGAGGAGTGTGTGCTCACTGAACTAAATCAGTTGTTAACAAGCACAGGGAGATGGAAGGGGTGGTTGACTTTGGATGTAGGGGATCCTTCAGTCCGTAGCAGGGGTCGCCAAATATCGCTGATGTAGAAATCGATGTCCTGTGGAACAGTGTCGTGTTTGAAGATCTCGATGGCCTCTCTTTTGGACAGCAGTGTGGTTCTGGGATATATCAACAATGAAGTGAAGCATTTCCACAAATAAGGGACAACTCTTCTCCTTCACAGTGGCATCACATTGACATGCAGGATAATCCAGCTGATGCAACATGACAGGGCTTGACAGTAAGTCAACTCATCAAAACATCAAGTTGGCTCTCCGGACCAGAAATACTTTGAAAGGAGAAACCATGACCAAGCAAAGTTCAATGTGAGACCAGATGATCCACAGGTGAAGAAATCTCAAACCCATGAAACTCACTCCAACTCACCAGGCTTAGGTTGAAGCATTCGGATGGCTTCTCTACCTAGCACCAAGCTAAGAGAGCAGTTGCAAATTGTTACTGCTTCATTTCGTGCTGCCAGGAGATGCTGTCAGGAGAAGCGTCATCTGCTAAACAAGAATTCAATCTCAGGTCCACCAACCAAAGAAATGGTCACAGCAGAAGATCTACAAGTATGTTGCATATTTTCTACACGAATAAATAGTCATGGGAGTTACTTTTCAACAAGCTTGCCTTTCGTTTTTTCTCCCACACTTTGTCACCATAGACCTCTTTGCAAACACCAAAATACTGCAAAACTGTCCTTACCTCCCCAGATCTTGTTTATCGATGTTACACCACTGAAAAACACTCAGCTTAACGCAACTACGTTGATTGTTCGATTATAAACTATACACTAATGTACAGAGAAATGGGAAAGGTGATCACAAGCCAGACCCAGATGTAAACATGCGTGTATTATTTGTTAAGTAGTCTATTGTAACCATTGTCTTTGAATTTATTGATAAAGAAGAAACAAACATGCTTCTATGGGATAAGTGCATATTAGGTCATCCCAACCCTACAAATACATTTGTAATATTCAACCATGCAAATCCCCAAGTCTTATTTAATGAGATGATTATTACACAACAAAAGAGCAAAGGGGATTACAATTTAAAAAAAAAATAATAATAATAATAATAATAAGTTAATTTGATGACTCACCTTCATGTTGGCAAGCACCAAGAATCCTGATAATGTTTGGGTGATGCCCAGTTAACGTCATAGTTCGGAATTCTTCCAAGAAGTTCTGCCTGTCAGTTGGGGATGCTTGCGCTAGGACAAAAATTATGAAATTTAAAATGGGATAAAAAGTAACATTCTCAGTAATTTGTTTTTAAACACTGTGTATATAATTTCACACACTTGATGATATATGATAAAAATAATGTGTAGGAGTGGTTTACATGTAAGTTTAACTGATAAGGAAAATACAGGATACCCACATTGTAGTACATTGTATGCACATTATTTTTTGTATTTTATCTGGATCTGTCACATTAACTTTTGTGTGGATATCCCGGCAATAATGTTATGATTCTGGGGTTTTATTTGCAGCCGGCGTACCTTTAAGTTGTTTGATAGCAGCCTTGAAGAGCTCTCCTTCTATCATCACTCCATCAAATCGTACTTCACCAAACTGCCCACCGCCTACAGTTTTATCCCCAATGATCATTCGATTCCATGGAATAATCCAGTGATGGGCCCATGAAGGTAAACCAACATCTTCATATATCGATGATGAACCAACACCAACTGTTTCATGTGCTGATGCCTTATCAAGACCAACGTCTTCATAGTATGTTGAGGATCTGGCGTCATGTGCATGTGTTGTGGCAATATTCGTCTGTATTGAGAAATCCATGTAAAGCACCATTAACATAAATTAAATTCAAGAACTATGAAAGTACAATAAATGAAATACATAAATTGATACGAAACATAAGACTAAAACCCAATCAAAATTGAAGAAAAAAGACAGAAATCTGAAAGCCTGTTATTTTATTTATAAATATACATAAGGGAACTAGACAAAGCAAACCTCTGCCAAGATCAGCTGGGCAGAATTTCAGAGATAAAAAATCTTTGAAGTTGTCAATTACCCTATATGATGTAAAAAAAAAAAAATCCCCAGGATTCGAACCAGGGTCTTGGACTGGACAGCCGTACATCTAACCCACTGAGCCACCAACAATTCTTGAAACTTAACAAAAACTTCAGGTTATAAGTAAATAGTTAATTAGTGTGCACCTTATCGGTTCTACTTATTAAAACTCACTGATAAGCGATGGATATGGTCCTAAAAAGATGCAAATCAGATCTTCATCAAAATCTAATTGGTTGGTCCATGTAGCCAACTCAACATATTCAATTTCATGCGAATCCGTGAAGAACCCCCCCCCCCCCACACACACACACGGAAGTGAATGCATTACCTCCGCCTGACTTACGTCAGCGGAGGTAATTACTTTGCCTTTCTAACTTGAATTATGTATATTTAAGTGTGGTATATGTATTTATATGTTAAACTATCCCCAGAGGGTGCTACTTGAATAAGATTTCATTTGTCCCCACCACCTTTATCCAAAGACGCTGGTACACTCCAATATCTCTGAGCTCTCGTTGTTTAATTGTTGTGACCCCACATGACCCATGGTCGCTACTTCCTTTTACGTTCATACGAAACACGATTTATTTTCATGTTTTTAGAAACGTGATTGATGCCGAGGAAGCATTGGATTTAACATGGAAGGGTAAAACATGCCGTTTTAGCTTGTGTGCTCATGTCAATCACCACACGGATAGGCCTGCACTACAGCCAAATCATCATGCACAATATGTTGGGTTGTTCGTGCAATAAAACAGAGCAAATTAATGTGCAATAATTCTCCATATTGCTGTCAAACAGGTCTGGGTTAAAATCTCACAATTTGATTATAAATGTTTTCAGTCATATAGTTGCAATATTGCATCAGATTTATTGAAACAAATGTTTTCCTATACCATGGATGTTTTACCAGTTGTCACTTAAATGCCCTCGCTTCAAACATGTGGGCTGAAAAGGCAATGTATCCCCCCGCCCCCATCATAAAAACAACAACTTGAAATCAGTCACACTGGTGTCTGCAACTACTTGTACTCTTGTAGCATGAATAACTAACAGGCCATTGTCCTATAACCCATATCCATTGTTCCCTGTAATCTGCACACCCAAATTAAAATGCACAACAAATGCTGAAAAAAAAAGAAAAAAAACCAAATTATCAGGTTGTAGGCCCTACTGTAACTACAATGAAATATAACCACTATGTTTGATACACCTTTGGATTGGATAAAAATTACTGATTTTGATCACATCAATGTTGGCCAGAGTGAGTGGTAGCAAATTGGATAAGTCAATGTTGAGCAAATGTACAGCTAAATAATACGTGTTTCTGCAGTACAATTTGAGCTTTACTGATTTTTTTCAATTAGATTTTCATTTACATCTGTATTTTTTCACACGTATTACAACAGAACAGTCTACTAGTAGTTTACAAATTAAACAATAGAGCTCAAGTGTTTGTTGGAACAAACACACAGTGTTTGTGTGAACTTCCAGTTCAATCAAATTCTCATCGATGATATGTGGGAATATAATGAGATATGATGTTTAGGCTCTATTTATGGTGTTTTAGCCAAGATGTCTGACCTTTGATCGCTGGTGCTAATAACAGTTCTAGGGTAAGGTCACTGGCCTTTATTAAAAGAAGTTTTATTTTTATTTTGTTTGCCCTAAAACGTTTTTTCATGAGACAGCTGCCACTCACCTCTCTCCCCTGCAAAAAATAGCCAAACCTCAATAATAAATGCATTTCAATGTCATGAAGCAAATATCATGATAAACATACTTTAGGCCAAAAAAATAAATTTGTTGAGTTGCCCTCCAGTGAAAATATTTGAAGGGGTCGGTCGGTCGGGATTTTTTATTATTTTTTTCCCCTTGACTGCCATTTTAAGATTGAAATGCATTGGAACTGAAACCACATACCATGTTTTTCATTTGTATACCTATCAGCAAGGAATTTTGCTTCAGAATAAAAGTATCCCAAGCATTTTTGTTGTACTTTTCGCTGTGATTGACACAGCAAATTCATCCATATTGCGTGCAATGCTCAACATGCAACATGTGAGTGGCCATTCGATTTGAAGACGTGTAGATCGAGTCGCAATCGTTGACATACGTACAGTGCGGGGAGCCAGTGCACAACATGTGAGGGCCATTTGATTTGAAAACGTGTAGATTTGAGTCGCAATCGTTGGCACAGTGTGTGCGAAGGCAGTGCACCATGTGAGGGCCGGGGCCATTCGATTCGAAAACATGTAGATTGAGTCTTGGGTACCGGTAAATTTACCGGTAAAAAAGTGGAAAATTTCACAAATCAAACGTATTATGTTTTATACAAAGAAAATTGGTAATGGTGCCCTCACACCATAGCGTATGCTGAAACCTATGAGTTGCGTGTAAAAAATATTTTTATACGCAACAAACGCAACCCAAATCAACAATTTTGTCAATTTCTAACCTATTCAACCTATGGGTTGCGTGTGAGTTGCGTGTGGGTTGCGTGTGGGTTGCGAACTGAACTTATGATCCCCCAATATCTGCGATCACCTGCGTACGAGTTGCGTGCGAGTTGCGTGTGAGTTGCGTGCAGAACTTACGAGTTGCGTTTGAGTTGCGTTCAAAACTTACAAGTTGCGTTGGACCTGCGTGCTAGTTGCGTGCTAGTTGCGAATATCGGTCACGTGATAAAAACCTATAAAAGCGGAGCCGATTCAGTATTTTCTTCAGTACTGATTTGGTCATCGAAGAGTCACCTCGGAGGACCACCAACAACTGACACCGATCTAGAAAAGGCCCACTATTTATACAATTTCTCAACACGCATGTAGTACGCAACTAACACGCAACTCACACGCAACTAATAGGTTGGATATACGCTGGGAATACGCACAATAGGTTGGGGGTACGCTACACACGCAACAGGATTGCAACAGGCACGCAACACGATCGCAACATGATCGCAACAGGTACGCAACACATTCGCAACATGTACGCTACCAAAACCTGGCCAGATACCTCAAATTTCGACCTGCGATCACCTGCGTTCATAACTTATGAGTTGCGTACCTGTTGCGATCGTGTTGCGATCGTGTTGCGTGCGTAGCGTCCCTGTTGCGCATAAATTGATCGCAGGCATTCGCAGAGAATTATTGAACATGTTCAAAATTTCTGAACTTACTCTGCGTGTGTCTGCGATCACCTGCGTGCTTGTTGCGTACTTCAAACCTATACAACCTATTAGTTGCGTGTGAGTTGCGTTCGGAACTTATGACTACTATTTTTTATTCGCAACCATACGCAACTGGTGATCGCTATGGTGTGAGGGCACCATAAGTTTCATTAATAAATAGGCCTACGAATGACGGGGAAAAAAAAAAAAAAAAAAACCCGACCAGAGATTTCAGCACTTTTGGGTCGGTCGGTGGAGGGCAACTCAACATCTTTTTTTTTTGGCCTTATATAAAAAAAATTATAAAATAATAAAATAATAATTAATGGCTCTGCTCAGGTCATAACTTACCAGTTTCAGACCACCAATTGGTTGCTGTAGATTGGGTGTCTGTTGTTTCCTCCGTTTGCGAACTCTCATATAGTAAATGAAAAATGCCAAAGCCAACGCAATTACGATGGCACCAACCACACAAATGACAGCGATTACAGCATTGTTTGATCTAGCTGGAGCAACCGTCGGCACTACAAACAAACGAAAAGTAATTGCAACTGAAAAAGTCCTCACCGAATTTGAAAACTCAGTTTTGTTCTCTCCAATTATCCTCATTTCAAAGTAACCTCCATTAAACCACACATCCAGTGACTGCTTTGTCAGGGCCTTACTTAATACACATTAATATTATTATACCTTATTCAATCAAGTTGTATTTA
>CM055825.1:14184289-14262588 GCA_029582265.1 Zoroaster sp. YZ-2022 | reverse complement strand
CAACTTTAACCCCCTTTTTTTATTTTCCCCGATTTTAAGTTATACACCAACGAAGCTTACGATATGACCTTTTTAAAATTTGCAACCGTTACTGTGTGCTGTACTTTAATTCCACCATCAAAGCATTATGGGTAACTCATTTCACAAGAATTATAAGCCACAATGGCGAATTCAACGGTGCTTTTGTTTTTCTGATAGCTGGTCGGTTCTTTAGATATTGGCAACAAAATTAATAATGTGACTTGGGAACACTATGCTTTTATTTTAAATATTATCGTTTCTCCAACACATGCTTTTCAAAAACCATCCTAGATGATAAATCAACATGTAAAATTACTCATATGAAAATAGTTTGCCAAGGTTGTAGGTAGCCAGATCAACCTATTCAGTGTTATTATGGGCATAAAGCCACAAAGTTGATTTAGGGTAGAAGGGGACTACATATATAGTAACTGGATTAAACTTGGCTGCAAATTCAAAGAGCAGGAAGTGTGGGTTAAAATTGTTTGGGGGGAGTCAGTTTGCAAAGCAGTTGGCTGATGAATATATCAATATTTTCCCTTTCCTTGTTTTTCCAACTTTACAAAGGAAAAGATTTACCTGTGAGAAAAGAGTCTTGGCCCACACCCTGGAATTTCTATTTCCTTGTGATTAATTTTTCCCTTCATGGAACATAATAGAAAATTAACTAATAATTGTGTATTTCATCCATGTTCATGTATCAGGTACCACCAGGTCTACCCAAAAGCACAGCTGTATAGTGGGTGGTGAAGAGCAGAAACAATACAACTTATGTCAAATAGCTGGTGTCTGCGTCTCACAAAGCTTGTATGGATATCAGCTAATTAGCCTTTCATTAGAAAAACGAGCTTAAAACTGACTACCTTATTGATAAAGTTGGAAGAAAAGCTTGCATCCGTGCTTTCCTCTTCCCCTACCTCCCCAGAAGAGTTGTCAAAAGTAAATAATACCTAATTCAAACAAAATTAAGTCTAAAATTATATCCACTGGATCAAATCTTGATAACTGGTTGTCTTTACCATTTGTTCATGGAAAACCATTCAATTTTAGATTTAAATAAAACAACATTGGTATTTATCTCTTGGCATGTTTTGCCTTGTACAAAAATAAATTTAACTGATGGACTGCATGTTTGTATACTGAGAGTGATCTTTATTTATAATATACTTTTATAACAAAAATATGCATAAATTGGCAAGGATCTCATATTGTGACATGCTTCTAAGCTGTCTTTGTTTTCCCCACCTACTGCAAATAATTAAAAAATAATTTATAACATTTTAAAACAAATTCTACATTGATTTTTACATTTCAAGGTTGTACACATGATTGGCAAAATGTCTGTAGCTGCTAAATCCATACCACAGAATTACAGAATTACAACCTAAAGATCAGATGCCATTTTCTACACATAAACTTTAGACATTGAAATAATCAAAGAGTTGTATTAGATTGCTTTAAATTGCTAATAAAACAATGAAACACATATATTTATTTTAACTGTCTGTTGGGTTTGATGACTTGGCACCCAATTTTTTGTCAGCATACCTTCCCTCCCCCACAATCAATTGGAAAGGCCACTTTGGTGTGGTTCGATGAAGAAAAACAAGTCACACCGAATTTTTGTGTTCGGAGATAAACTGTTATTCTGACTGGAGATCAACAGTAATAAGGTTATATGAACTTTGTTACATGATAAAAATAAGGGAGAGAGCGTTTGTGGAGTTGTTGTTTGCTATGTGTTTGAAAAACAGAGTGGTCTAACTTGACATATGGTAAGAATAGTTGTAGGAAATAGACTATCCCCAAAGTAATAAACTATAGACAAAAGTCACGAGCAAAGCTTAAAGTGAGGTGATGACATGTGGTGAAGGTGGTCAAAGTAATAAAAGTGGACCTTGAAGTGGTTATCAATTACGAAGCTTAGCAATACAGGGTCAAATAGTACAACAAACACTGATAATACTGTATGGGAAAGTATACAATGGATTAGAATTACAAATGTTTCTATGTTTACATGGAAGAAACACTACACCACTTTGTTGACCTGTTTAACCTACTTGTAACCAATCTAGAAATGAGTGTGCATGGTCTTACAGATGTAACAAGTGAAATGACTTCAGTGTAAATGAACCCAACCATGATCCTATGTTGACAAGAAAACAGAATCAATCTGCATTTATAATAAATGTACGCTCTGTATGTACGATTTAGTGACAGTTCAGAATGAGTGACATTCAGGGCTGGACATTGGAATCTGTAATTTTGGAATAAAATGCCTGCCCCCTCCCCCAAGTTCTTGGTGATGGCATGTACTGCCACACATTTGTTTTCTAAAATTCTTTGGTCTATCATTGCAGCACTATACAATCCAATAACTAGGGGAGGGGCAAACAAGCAATAAAAGTATAAGGGGCCCAAATTACCAATTCCATTGACTGACGACTGATGCTTCATTATGTCGAAAATTACACCCAGCATCAATTCTGCATAGTTGAAGTTGCAAGATGTTTCTGTCCTCTTTCTAAAAAAGATTTAAGATTGAAAATAGGAGTAAGGGCTTAGATTTAAATAAATGTTGTTTAACTGACATGGATTGGAAATGTGGTTATCAAATACACCCCTTCTCTTGGACTGAAATGCCAGTACTGCTATAGCAAAAAATAATAACAAATTATACTAAACCTTATTTTGTTGTAATAAACAACCATTAAAACTAAATGAAATGTTCATCATTAGTATGAAGACCCCTTCTCAAACGATCTGTTAACATAAGACGTTAAACCATACCATCGTGTAGCCTAGAAACTGAAGATTGTTGATGACTTGAACAGTTACGATACTGCATTTGGATGTGGTGTCAACGCCGTATCGGGGTGCTGTAGGCTGGAACTCAGTCTGAGCCATGATACATCGGAGTCAACATGCTGTAAAAAATAATTGTTAAGTTTTATAAGTACATGGAATAAAGTATTTGAAATTTCAGAGAAGTTCTAATTTATGTGAATGAGGAAAATAATATGTCACAGTGAGCATGCTGTAAAAGAAATAATAGGAAGGTTTTATAAGTACATGGACCAAGAATAAAGTATTTGAAAATTCAAAGAAGTTCTAATTGATGTGAATGGGGAAAATAGTGTATAATTTTGGAGTAGCTGGACCACTGAAATTGAAAAGGGCATTGGTTTGTTTTCAAAATTGCACACAATTATTCTTGACAATGTGTAATAAATTCAAGAAATGTTCTCGCATGAAACTCACATCAAAAGAGAAAGGTATTTAACGAAATTTCCGAGTCTCATATATTCATATAGTTTCATGTGATTGTGAGAGATGTCTGAGAGAGGCCTCAGGGAGCAGGACCTGAAGTACATGTATTGTGTCATGAAAATTGTGCATTTTCCTGTGAAATAATTGTCTATGTAAGTTGATTTGTATCTGAGAAGGGTACAAAATTAAGGAAAAATGCAGTAAACAATCATGAGGCTACTTATTTAATTTGTGCACAAACAAGATTTTTGGAGAAAACAAAAATTACAAAATATATGGCATAAAATTTCGACTGAAAAATTGCTATAACCTTAACAACTGAATTTTCCTATCCTTATTTATATTCTAAATACATTTTGGTGACATCTGTTCATATTTTGTTAGAAAAGTGGCGAGTTGTTTACTGTCCAAAGTATGTTCACGTAGGCCTAACTAACGTTAGTTAAACAGGCACAATGCAACGACGAATGGACAGCTTAAAAATGGCTTTTCTTGTATAAAAACACGAAGATAAATACAGGAAATCCTCTTAAAAAGTAACTTCAAGATACCTACCCTTTATGACTGTGTTGGCGATCCATTTTTACACGAAATCCAAGAACTATTGGGTCAAAACTCCCTCACAAAGACACAATTTCGTAGAAAGAAGACTGTGTCGATCCTTAAAAATGATGTCTGGGCCATGGCACCACACGCAAACGTCGATATCGATTGTACATGTAGCTCCATTGTAACCAAACAACGTGTAGCGCCTCGTATTGCGCCTTGCGGAGTTACACGATCTTTGATTCTTTCATGCAACGTAATCGAAACGTTTTAAATATTAAACTTTTTAGCGTAATTCGACACCTGATGATGACGTCACAGGAAACGGTTTCGTCAGCTTGTTATGAAGGCTGTAAATGCTTAGCAAGGATGCCTTTGTTGCCGGACAGTCGCCACTGAGATGAAGAAGTAAAAAAAAAAAAAATAGTACAAAAACAATAGGTGTTCGCGCTGTCGCTCGAACACCTAATTAAGAAATGTTGTAATCAGGTAGATAGCAACACTCCCTTTAAACTTTCATAGGCAGGCTCACTCTCTTTGAATCAATAATTATATTTCATAGATTGAAACAACCAACCTGTAAAATGTTCAGCTTAAAATTACATTTTGTCGTTCACAAAAACTTTTTATAATTCTGAGCAAGCAGGGGAGTGAGAAAGGGAGATGGGAGGAGAATTACACTTATACAGGCCTTACCTATGTCCCCATCCCCCACCCATGAACACATACACCGTTGGTATGTTACCTGAAAGAAAAGAAGTTGGGACCAACTGCCAAGTACTTTTTAACACAATCCGCCAATATGTACCATTTTGGCTCTACTGTACACATGTTTCTGAATGTATAAGTAGGGAATTTTTGCCATACTACACATTCAAAAATGAGTCTAACAGTGAAGAATGGGCAACATTAAAACAGCAAGGCTTGTTTACTTGTTTACTTTCACTAAGAAAACATTACTTGTGAACTTGACTTGACTTGGAAACAAATTAATAGTATCTATAGGTTTTCCTGGCATATTTCAAAACTTTTTCATTCAATTTAATACACAACTCATTCAATTTAATTTGAAAATGAATGTTCTTTTCCCTCATTAATTCAATCAGCAATACGATATATTCAAATTCATAAGTTGAGCATTTTTACACATGTTTCTGAAATTCTAAGAAGGGAATTTTTTGCTATACTACACATTCAAAAATGAGTCTAAAATTACCAATAATTTTCTAGAACAGAGTTTCGACAAGGAAACTGAAATCACTCAATAGAAAATATTGGAGGGAGTTTCTTGATATAACAATGCCAATGTGTACCACAAAAGGAAAAACTTGCCCTTAGATCACCATTTGCAGTTCTACGAAAAGACTGATCATGTTTTATAAAAGAAGATGCTTGGGTTTTGCGTCAAGGCCGAGCGGTCTATGTGTTCTGGTATACAATTTAATTTTGTTAATGACATAGAGCCAATTGTTTTACTCTTTAAATGGATTTCACGTACACAAATCAATGGAAATAATTCAAAAAGAAAATCCTAACTAGTTTTATCATTCTCTAAGATGTTATGGTCCATGAGAAATTAAATCCTATCATGGTAATAATTTATGATGGATTTGTTTAGTATTTAAGTACAGACTGAGAACTAGTGGATGAGAGGAGACCAAAACAAAAAGTATTCTTGATACTGGTCTCGAAAAAGTTTAAAAACTTACAACTGAGAGCACATAAACGAAAGTGAAAATAACAAATGAACTACGATAAATTGTTAATTTGCCTGCATCAATTGCGAAAAGATGCAAAACATCCAATTTCATGTCATGAAGTCATGAATGCCGAAAAATGAAATAGAACTATAACTAAATGCATATTTTTTTTCAAGACAGGAATGAAACAATGATGTGATTTTACAAAATTGTTTACGGGTATCCGGGTATACAAAGATTTCCAATTTCAGGTATCCAGTTGCTGAAATAACTGAAAACGCAGTAGCCTTTTATTTCCATCTACAAAAAATTGCTGTAAATGCACAATTTTTTAACGCAATTGTTCCCTGATCCATTTGTAAGTGAAGTTTGTTTGGTCCCATTCTAGGGGCAATACACTGGACTCCCTCTGTATCCTTGGCATTGTATCCTTGCTGGCATTGTGACATTAGTAATGTTGGTGAATTTGTTTTTAAGATGAAGAATGGGGTTGTCGACATCCCATTCGATCAATATGTCCAGCCTAATACCAGATGTACAAGAGGGAATAACCAGAAAGTCAGCTATAAAGCGCGTGCTTTCCAGGAAAAATAAAATGTTAAATAAAAAGAAGGGTCCAAATGTATAAAAAAATTAAATATCATTGAATGCCATTCAAATAATAAAACATAAGGAAAGAATTTCGTATCCGACCGCCACTTTTTAAGGTTTTTTTTGTTTAAATTTTTTTGCAACCACTAACCAGTTTTAAAAAAATGATTTTATAAATCTTTAAAATCCACTTTTTGATGGTTTTCAGACTTTATTTCCTTTCTTAAAAAATCCTGCCCCTTCAGAAAATAGAAGGATCCTATTACAGTTGCCACTAGACATGTACAATGACCGTTTTGGTCACTAACGGGGGAGTTGACAAGGTCGAGTTGTCTTGTGGGTCGAGTTGTCAAGAGGGTCGAGTTGTCACAAGGTCGAGTTGTCCGTGTCGAGTTGTCACAAGGGTCGAGATGTCTTATGACAGATAGTAAGATCTTACCTCTAGACTTAGGAAAGAATGTCGTATCCGACTGCCACTTTTTAAGTTTTTTTTTTAAATTGCTTTGCAACCACTAACCAGTTAAAAAACTGATTCTATCGATTTTTGGGGGTGCAGAAAGCTAAAACTATTTTTAAAATCCACTTTTATGATGGTTTTCGAACTTTATTTCCCTTCTAAAAAAATCATCCCCTTCAGAAAATAGAAGGATCCAATTACTCTTACTGATCCTATTATAGTTGCCACTGTGCATGTACAATGACCGTGTTGGTCACTAATGGGGGAGTTGACAAGATCAGACTGACATGACTGAGGAAGTTATCGTACACCAAAAAATGCCTGAATTTTCATGAAATAAATATCCTGGAATAATTTAAAGTACATGTCCATCATCATCCATATGTTGTCCATCTTACTGGGTAGGTAAGATTACATTATCGGTTATAACTTATATTGAATGAGAAAAAGTGGCGGTCTGATACAACATTCTACCCTAGACCTACTTTGCCTAAATGTACGAGAGGGAATATTTGCTAAACCTACTTTGTAAATGTATTGTCAAAGATAATTTCTCTGCCCTCCCATCTTCAACTGTTACAAATTTACGCAAAGTGAAACTTGAATTGTCGTGATTGACATGATTGATGGTCCAACGTGTGAATCGAATCCAAACCACCCAATGATGCCGGTTATAATATAGATACTAAGCCCGTTATTAAAATTACATTTTGCAAGAGAGAATTCATGTCGGAGCGAATACTCACCATTTACAGAGCATGTAAGAAGTAGAAATACAACCCGGAAGTGAAAAAACACAGTGCGCTTCTGTTCCGCCATGTCTCTCGAGTGTGAATGGTCTTGGTATAAATGTTGGTTTATTATATAAATACCCAGGCGCCCGGCCGGGGATCACGATTTGTTATCAAAAGCAACCAGGAAGTGCTCTCGTCGACTTTCCCAAGGGGTGACCGTTATAGTTGAGCTGATAATGTGTTCTATTTTAAAAAGCAATTTCTATAAAATACTTGCTTTTACTTTATGCAGCATTTTCTGTAATGAATTAAAATAAAATATTGTTCTCCGCTATAACAATAGACGTCATCATGATATCTTTTGTTGATACATTCATTTGTTACAGAGAGGAAAATACGGCATGCAAAGAGTGTGCGTCACCTTTAATTCTGATCTTCACTTTTTATCAAAATCAGAGAGTGACGACACTTTGCGTATATTTCCGAAAACATGTCGTGGCGTGTCTGTGGATGGTTAAGTTTTCATACCTTTGGTGGCACTTTCTGGTCTACATGCATATTCATAAAACATCGGTGATGTCACAAGCGGATCAGATGCGGCAACATCATGGTTTATTTGTGCATAGAGTTGACCGAATTCCTTTGGTTTTTTTTTCAAAATCGGTTCTCTTCAAGACAACACACATTCTAGTTTAAGATGAACACAGTAACTGAAAATTACTGGGCCTCGTTTCTTATGCAGCATCAACGGTACATTATGACCTTAATAGCGTTATCATGTGTGGGCATTTTCTCCAGTCACTGAGTTAATTCCATGAACTAGCACTCCGGGATTCCATGCCCTATTGATCGCAACAATACCGTCACTCACTTTAATCTATACTGTCCATTTAAACTTTTCGAGTAAACAGCATTGTTTTTGTATTGGACGAGAACAATACCAATGATTCGGGGTTGCCAGATCAAAAACTTGTGCACTTTCAGTTAATATGTTGTGTTATTTTGGAGTTCCTGCTGTGTGAAGTGATAACTGTTTTTATTACTTAGCTCAAGAATGGTCGTGGGAGACTCTCCATACGTGTACAATACTACGAGGGTAAAATAGTTCCCAAACACATATCACAACATCCCCTTCCTTTGAAAAAATTACAATTTCATTTGTAAGTTAGAATGGGTCAAGAGGTCTGAAATTTACTGTAAACGTTAACTTTTGTTATGGCTGCAAATTCGGAAAAGTGCAAGAGTACAGGTAAAGTCTTAAATGCACTATTAATGTAAATAACGGCAAAACTGTTGTTCCTCAAGTTAGAACTTACAATAAAACACTCCAAGCTTTATACTCACGCTTTCTTAATATAGGTTTTCCTGGCAACTCAACAAAAAATCATTCAATTTCATCAACACGCGATTTCGATAATTCAATCCAACTAGGGTTTCTCTTTCGATATTATTGCATTCAATTTCGTTTTCGTGCACGCATGATTTCTTTCTTTTCATTCTATAATATTTCGTTTATAGGCATTCAAAACTACAAGATCACCATTCTTATGTTGAATATCTACCACATTTTCGCAATAGGTGCAATCAAATTCAGAGTCATCGAAGCGCACAGGATTTTGTAGCTGTTGTTTATTTTCTTTTTCGTTTATGTGGGCAATGATCAACATTTTGAGCGTGTTCAAATTCAATATGAGTATGATACGGCTTATTTGAGTTTAAAGTTAGCAATTGTTCTTTTTTAGCTGCAGTTTTCGGTTCCATGTATTATGCGTTTCATGCTTTTGAGTTTCATTTAATTCTTCTTTGTTGTTTGGTCTTGTAATTCGCAACAATTATTCCTTTTTGCGTGCTTGTTACCCCATGGCTAAACTTTAAATATTGTTTCTAAAAGGCAGTTTAATAAAGTTAAAAAACTTATGGCCCATAAGTATGAAATTAATACACAGTTATTTGCTCTGCCTTGTTACTCACGCTTTTACATTGGTCTTTACATTATTTTTTGGGTCGTCTTTTAGTATCTGTTTATGTTCAGACCATGTCAAATTACAAATTAACAAATGATTTTTATAAACAAAAGCTTATAATTATAAGGGGACATCGTTATAAAAATTAAATATTGTTGTTTCGTGGATTTTTTCACGTTAGGTCCTTTTCTTTTTCTGTTTATTTCAGTCTATAATGCTACGTTTATCTGAAACTGTTTCTTTAACCTTCTAATGTTTTGACGTGCTAGTCATCTGGGCAGCTGTAAGTTTGGCTGTTGTTGTAAACTCATCTCACGCATTTTTCTATAAGAAATTTGTCCCACATTCTGTTGGAGCCACTTCTTGAATGAGATCACCCTCCACTGCTTGAAGATTCACTCCCGTTTTCATGCTGCGTGTCCCTGTCCCTAGGTTTCGTAGCTGCCATTCTGGGAGGGCCCAAATCTCTTTGACACCAGCTTTGAATAACGAATGGGAGCAGATTTTCTGTCATGTTCAGGGAATGGTGAGTAGGGCGGTAAACGCTTCAACTGCATCTGTTGATTTCGCTGGGAGCTGGGCATGCGTACATACGGGGTCTGGCATTGTCGTACACAAGAAAGAGGGGCTCATCTGTAGGGGAACATATTTTCGCACTCACGAGCTGTGTCTGCCAGAAACTCTTCGAAATCTTCTCTCCCCGTAACAGTCTCAAAGGCCATTCGCTGCTGCACAAGACCAATCTCCCTGGAAACAGCAACATGTTGTAGTTGCAGTTGTGTCCACGTTGTAAGCGTGTACCACGCGCCTCGCTGGGATACCGCGAGGGGCTCTTCCAAAGAGAGCGTCTCGTCCGTATAATTACAAGTTGTAGCCAGTTTCGTCACGAACACGCAGTGGCCGACAACCTGTACTGGTATGAAACCACTGCGCGTACTCTACACTTGCATATTGGAGTACTCTGGGCATGAGTTGCGGGCATCAGGCACGTCCTCTGCGAGTTTACGGGTCATGAGCATGCCGTCCAGGGTTCTGGCAATAAAGTGCTGGGAGTATACACGGTTGGTTTGTCTGGTAGAGAGTGTTGTAGTTCATCTTCATCTGAATTCAGCGTTAGTAGGGTTGTCGTCCAGCAAATCACTCCAGCTCATCCTCGCATCTCCTTGATCTATCTTGGTGTTGTGTGCCTCCCATAGGGCAACTCTCTCGTGATTTGATCGGCACGCGGCATGGTAGCCACGATGGACTCCTTTGCGGTAGATCTCTTGATGCCGAGAGTGTCGCCAAGTCTAAGTAGTCAGCCTGATTGTTCCTCGAATACTTCAAACCAACCTCCCTCTATCTACATTATTCACTCTTCTGTAATGACCACGGGCAGCTTCAGAAATCGTCTCATTTACTGAGAGGTGTATAACTCGGAACTAGCGTGTAGAAATGATTTCTCCTCAGAATATCCTTCGCCTTCCTATTTATAGGCAAATACGAACCAGAAAGCACATATCACAGAAACGAATTTTGAATGCACACATTTGGAAAATGGTTGCTCAATGATGAAATTGAATAGTCCGACCAGCCTGTTGCTGCTGGCTTTGACGAAATTGAATGAACTTATCGACCATTTGAAATTGGAATGATCTTATTTGTCGAGTGAATGCTCAGGTGTTGGAAATTCGAATGACTCTTTTTAACTGTTGAATGCTGATGTAGATGAGCATTTATTTTCAAACGAAATTGAATGAGTCGGGTATCAAATCTGAATGATTTTTCCTGAAATTGGCCGCGAAAAACCTATAAAACTAAACAAGTGTCCAAGTGCATGAGTTATTTTGGTGTTTGTTTTTATGTGGTGTATCGGGTTGAGTCAGTGAATGCACCTATCAGTATCGAGTTGTGTAGGTGTGGGTTTGAGTCTGGTCATGTTTGGTGGTTGTTTGGTCACAGAGTGTGTGTGGTTTTGGTTTTGCATATCATTCTGGGTTGTCGGAACATTGGTCAGGCAGGTCTGTTGTGAACTGAACTCGTTTAGGCACGCATGGTTTGTGTGCCTGGGCTGGGTACTCTCTGGAGATGTGAACGGTTGCACCTGAGTGTGTTGCTATTCGGCTTTTGACTTCTATATGATCTTGGTTGGGTTTCATAGGTTTGTCACAGTCCCAGGTATCCACATGTTAGGTCTTGTGGTCCAACATTCTGGCACTTTCTGTCCGATGTAGTGGGTGGTTTCGTTCTCTGCATGCTTTTGTCGTGCTCGGTTTTCATCCTCTGTCTCTGGCATTTCCAGCTGGTCCCGGATGTCTTCAGTAATACTGGGAATCAGCATGTGGGTACCTTCCTGGTAGGGTTGTACGTACAGGTCTGGCCTGAACAGGATTTCTGCTGGGGATGGCATCATTTGGCATCAATAGGCTTTTTCGCACGTAGGTTCAATAGCGCCTTGTCGATGTTCTGCTTGGATTGCAGAGATTTCTTTGAGGAGAGCATTGACTGTCCGGTTGACAGTGTTCCACCAGGCGGGCCGTTGGATCGGGTATCTGTTGGTGAGGATGTGGTGGCTTGATTCCCTGCGATGTGGACATGTTCTGGGTACTGCTTGCCCACAAATTCTGGGGTCCATTATCCGAGATAATATCACGACGGTGCTCCCAGCATGCTGAATGTTCAGGAGGTAATGTTCTCCACAGCTCCACTGGTTGTAGTGTGGTGAGCTTATGGACAACAGGGAATTTTGAGTGGTAATCCACGGATGAGGACATATATGTTGTTCCGTCAATCTCTCGAACAGGTATGTGCCTCAGTTTCGTCCATGGGCCTCCAGTGGTTCCTTCTGCTTGCTTTGTTTGGTTTCTCCTCGCAGAGGTTGCATGACTTGACGAGATCATCAATGTGTGTCGGGATTGATGTTCGGCTAGTATACTGATTTCCCTTCTGGCGAGGCGTCTAGTTTTTTTCTTCATCCGCATGAGGCCTGTATGTAGTTGACGTAGGATGTCCACCTTTGAAGTGCGGTAGGATGATAACCTGTTTGCCTTTGAAGATTACCCGCTTGATAGTCCAAACTCATCTCTGTACTACTACTAATAATAATAATAATTTAAAATTTATATTGCGTGCTCTTTACATAGAAATGATCAAAAGCGCATAACAATGACTTGAAACAGAGTTAAAACAGACATGAAAAAACACAAGAATTGGAGAAAAAGTTTGAGATAAAGTCAGGTCACCAGGCCAGAGCCCAAACCGGCAATAGATGAAGCGATACAGTTCTGTCCAATCCGCCGGACAGGGGATTAATAATTACTTAAGCTTACCCCTGCCGACATCAGATAATGTCTCGACTCTTTTCAGGAGACAGACGCTCTAACCCTACCTAGGTAATTTATACATGTGATCTAACTACCTTGGACACGGCGCGACCCTAGAAGTAGAAATATAGTGAGAAGGCAATACAAACCAATATTTCATGTTAATCTTACAATCACACATTAATTCACACCAAAATTACACCCACATACATTTTACAAATGCTGGCATTAAAAGAAAATTTTTTTCTTTAATTAAAATGGCCGTTGTTTACTCAGAGATGCCACGATTCCTGTTTGGCCACGGAAACCCCTACAAAATGAGAAAATTTACGTAGATTTAAAAAGGGGTTATTTTTATAAAGAATTTATTTTTCCGAAGGGAAAAAATCGAACTCCGGGGAAAAACCACAATGTTTTAATTTTAAATTTTTTTTAAAATTATCCCATGCAAAACGAAAAAGTGTAATTGGTGTTTGGGTTTTTTTAAAACCTGCTGTTTTGAAAAAGCATGAGCTTCCCCCTTGAATTTATTTATTTGTTCATTCAGGTAATTGTTAAAATGTAACACTTCCAAAATGATGAAAGAAAAAGTCTTTAAACAGAAATTTTCGATCCGTTTAAATTTTTTTTGGGAAGATGAAAAATATGAAAATTTTTTGGGAATTGGGTTTATTTCGTTGGAGAAAACAACCCCCAAATTTTAAAAAGGGGGTTTAGATTTCAAAAAAAAAAAGGATGTTGGAAAAGATTTTTTTTTTCAAGTTCTGATGACAAAACCCCTTAATCATTGTCATATTTGTTGAACTCCATCCTGTTCCGAATGAAATTTTGAAAAAACAGGCCCCGGACTCCCATCATATAAACGGGGAGGGTTGATTGATAAAGTAAAAATTTAAAATTTTTTTCCCAAAAACAAAAAAATCAAGACAATTTTAAAATGTTAACCCCTTAGAACTTTTTATTAATTTTCTATAAAATCCAAAGATTAAAAAAGTGGATCCGTCACAATATAATAAATTAGTTTTTTTTAAACCCCTTTAATTTTCTTTTTAAAAAGGGATTTAAAAGATTAAAACAACCATAAATAAAAAACCCAAATTTTTCCTTTTGAGGGGGGAAAAATTTTGTTTCAAATTAATGATTGGGCCCCAGAAAAGGCCCTGTTTTTTTAAAACTAGTCCCCCCAAACCCACACTTTAGTGCATAATATGCGGGGAAACCAACTTGGAAGCATAAAATCGGTCAACCGAAGAATTAATAATAAAGGTTTTTCAGGTTCTTCGGGTTTCGGGTAATTTGTAACTTTACCTTGCTTTAAATTCCTTTTAAAAAACCATTGGAAAAAAACTTTGTGGACCCAATAAAAAGGATTTTAATTTCCCTTTAAAAGAAAAAGCACCAATAATTTTTTGAAAAATAATCATTCTAGGGGAAATTTAATTTTTAAAATGCCGGCGAGGGGTTAGAAACATAAATACTTTAAAATCAGGAAAGTTTTTTAAATTTTATTGTTTAGTACATTTTTTTGTAGGCCCCCGGGAAGTAAAAGAGAAAATGCGCAAGTTCTTCATAGAAGAGCGTCTCGTATTGGATGTTTGGTAAGATTTGGAAAACGGGAAAAGGAACTTTTGGGACAGGACAGAAAAGTTGGTCACAAATCGCCTCTCATTTAAATTTAGATAGAATTCAAATTACGATAGGTCGATAGTTTTCAAAATCAAGTGATTATCCTTCAAAAAGGGACAGACGGCTTTTTTCCAGTTCTCAGAAATTACCAGATTTTAAAGATAAATTTTATAATTTTGGGAGTCCCGAAGCAAGACATCAAAAAAAAGTTTGGGTAGGCATTGATCCAGGGCAAAAATTTTCTTTGCAGATTTCACAACGGTTTACCTGTGACTCAGTTAATGGTATAAATTTCAAACAAGATGTTACTGGACAAGGTTTCCCGGTAGGAATGAATTTTAATTTTGGGTTGGTACAAAAAGAATCAATTTTAGCATGAATTTTGGGAATTTTTCCACAAAGAAGTCCCCATGTCATTTGAAAAAGTCAATGTTAAAGGGAAAAGGGGGCATCATAAAATTTGTTGAACAATTTTTTTTGATGTCAAATATTTTTCCCCGATCAGAATTGTTAAACGATAAAGTCTTTAAAAGTCGCAACGAGCTTTTTTCGAAGAGAAGGATTATTTCTATGAGTTTTAAATCAAAAGATCACAGCCTGTCGCGGCCCCATTTCCCTTTTCTGCCCCCCCCTTATTGCAGACTTGTTTTTTGATCAAACCAGGCAGATGAACCCTAACAGTGACCGTTTTGCCCTCAGGGGGGCATTTTTAAAGGGGCGCTAGTGGGATTGTAACATTTCACAATTTTAAAGACCCTGAGGAGATCCATACAAAACCCCGGAAGATTCCAGGTCATTTTTCGGAGTCAATAGATAGATTTAACATCCCATAAACAACCTGTTTAAGGGAAAAAAGAAGGTCTATTTTGTTTCGTTGCAAAGAACAGACAAGATCAGGAAAAGATGGTGGATTTGGGAGGATTGTCCAAGACTTCTCTATTGCGGGATATAAGACCATATGTGACCCATCTCATGGGGTTTTGTTAACATGTTGTTAAACCCAAGATTAAAGAAGCACTAAAAACGATTAGTTTTTGGGACTTTAAAATGTCAACATGGATGTTAAATTCCGTTATTGGGTGGCTCGGGTGATAAGAAAACGATTCCAAAATTGGAAAAAGTCAGTAAACCGATTTACTGAAAAAGGGGTGATTTACTGATAGGGGGTTAAAGATCACCAGTCTATTTTGGGGGGGAATTAATCACCACAGACCTTTGAATACTCAAAGGAGTCCACTTCACCCCAGCAACTTTTGACAGGATGATCTCTGAAAGTAAAGCAGACCTCCACCAACCCGATTTTTCCGGGGTTGATCGGAAAAAATTTTAAACCGGGGAAAAGGTTTTTGTGGGGTGGCTTTCAAAACCCCTTTTTTTTTTGGGGCCAACAATTTGTAAACAAGTTTTCCCCAAAGAAGGGAAAGGCAAAAAGGGAAAAAAAATTTTCAAGGCCTTTTTGGGTTAAAATTAAAAAGCAATAAAAAAAAAACCTTTTTTTTCCCGGCGGGGGTTTTTTTGTTTTTTAAAAAGGGGGAAAATTTCCCTTTGTTTTCCCCAAGCCAAAAAAGGGCCCTTTTAAAAAGGGGAAATTAAAACCAGGAAGTTTGGGGTTTAAAAAATGGAAAATAAAAAAAAATTTTTGAAAGGTTTAAGAACAGAGACAGGTTTTCAAGAACGGGGAAATGATAAAACCAATCGTTCCAAAAACAGAGTTTTTACGTTTTTTACGACTCCCCCTTCCCGAACCGAAAAATTTCCCATTTGTTTAAACTGAAATAACCCAGTCTGAAAAAAGAAAATTTTTCGAATTCAAAAGTGACTGGGGGAGATTTTTTTTGTTTTTTTTAAACATTGGGACGGGGAACCCGAAAATCCAAAAAAACGTTTTTTCCTCGGAGGGTCATCCCAGGTATGACTAGCCCAGTTTGCCATGTTTTTTCTTTAACAGGGGCACCAGGGGAAAAACTTAGGCACAGCCTAACCCAAATGAGAGGCAAACTGAGACTAAAAGTGAGACTAAAAATGATAAAGATGGAAGTTCAAAATCCAAAAAAGACGCCCCTTTTTCGATATTTCCCCATTCCCAAAGAATTGCTGGGTGCGTGTTGAAAAAACAAGATGCAAAACACTAAGTTTAAAGATTGTCGAGCACAGGCACAATGATGGCACCCTTTTAAAAAACATAGCAAAAAAACACTTGAACAAAGATAAAATCACAAAATTATATTAACTAAAACGGGGAAAAAAAAAACACCACATGAAAGCACAAAATTACAAACACAGCAAACAAAATCAAGAGTCGATTAAAAACAGTAGAAAATTTACGATTATAAAATATAACCAGGCAGAGAAAATTAAAAAAGTGGCAGTATTGAACAGCGCCCCCAACTTAAGTAGGGTTTTAGGTCTCGGGGTTTTCGGGATGGTGTTGGCCCCCGGGAATCACTTGACTGAGCGAAAAATGGGGTCACGGATAGTTTCCTCCGAGGCTGTTTGTTGGGTTTCGCCAAAGGGAGGAGGTCAATTTGTTGATTTCCCCTTTCAGCAGCATGCTATCTACCAGCTTGTCAAGGGTATGTCGTCCGTTTCCGGGTTCGTGCTGGGGGCGTTGATAAGACCGGTACGTCCAGGTTTTAGTGAATCGGAACCCCGGACCCAATTGATCAGCGTCGTTGCAAACGTGGGGGGCACTGATTCGCCCCTTTCATCCCGAAGTTTGTGGTCTGTGATGAAAAACCCTTTTGCCAATATGTAGTTGTAATCTGTTTTTCCCAGAAAGGGCGGGTCTCCCCCTTTTGTTGAGACGACCCCCTGAAGATAGATTTTTGGATGCAATGCCATTTGCTTTTGACCCCCGGGGTCCTTTGGATGCGTCCAAAAGACTGTACACTTCCCAAAATCGACCGCACTGCGTTATCGAGAAGGGGGTTTTGGGCCCCTTGGTCTTTCCCAAAAATGAACGGTAGTTCTTCTTCGGATTTCTTACCCCGGTAAACAGGTTGGGGTGGGAGACACGGTGATAATGCCCAGGAACTTCTGAAGTCCTCCTTATCCTGTGGGGGTTGGAGGTTTGTATATCTTCGACCACTTAGGGCAGGTCGGATACCGGTTTCAAAAGAGGATCGAAGAAAGGGTTTTTCGGTCTTTATGCGGATTTGAACGTTGAAGACAAGTCCTTTCCCTTTTGGCCCGTTTCCAAAACGTAAAGGGGCGCGTAGTTTTTTTTCTGTTCGACCTACGACCGCGATATCATCGGCTACACCAACACATCCTGGCACCGTAAAAGTCATCCATGCACGTTGAAAACCGGGGATGGATAGTCTGAAAGGTAGGGGTTGGAAAAGAGGGCCAAAAGGTGTCCTAAACGTTGTAAATCTGGGGTCTTCTTTTGGACAGCCCAGTACCCCGGGCCTTTGGGACCAGCTTGAAGAAAAACTTTTTGGGATTGGGAAAAGCGGGGGTTTGGGTTTTATTTTGTGCGGGCATTCTTTGAATCTGACCGTTTTGTCCCCCCAAAAAACCGAGGAGCCATTTTTCAGGCGGTAGTAATGGAACCACACCCGTCGGGTGGTGGTAACCTTGAATGACCCCAATTTTTTCCATCCGTTGATTTCGCCTCGAGTTTTGGGAAACCTTTTCAGACCCCAAGAATTTTCTTATGCCTGGGTACCACAAAACCTTTTTTTCAGTTAAAGGTTACCACATCTTAATTTCATTGTTGCGCCCCTAAATTTGTTGATCAATAAGGAATTTCATTGTTCATAGGGGAAGAATTACCCACACCCATGAAATCCTTTTTAATAAAATACCAAATGTTGACCCTTAAAAAGGGAAACACGTTTTGGGGGTTTTTAAGTAATTTTCTATCAGAAAGGCTGTGTACCTTTTTTAATCTATTTTGTTTGACAAAAGACTGACAGGGGGTTGAACCCATTTGAACTCTTTCTGAGTTTTTTCCCTTCATGGAAAAATTGGCCGGTTCGTGCATCACTTTGAAGGGGGGTTTAAAGTCACAGTTCAAACAAAATAGTTAAAAGACGATTTTTTGTTTTTCAAAAGGGCCAACCCCATTGGCTTTTAATCGTTTGACTACGCGTTTGTGTTTCTTTTCCCCATGCAAACAAAAAGTTTCCGGTTTTTTGAGTTTTTTCCAGGTGTTTGCTGAAAAGGCCCGGACCCCATGGGTTCTGTTGTAATTTGTTCCCGGTGGTAAAGTCCTTTTGTGACCTTACCCTAAACCAAAAAGAAATGATGGTTTGTGGTATGGGTTGAACCACAGGATTCAGAAAAGGATTCAAGAATGTTACGAAAATTTTTTCCAATTCTTGCGTGGTAGAGACTGACAATTTTCTGAGCCTTTTCCCAGTTTTTTTTTACCAGAGGTTTTTTAAACTAGTGTCCGGGAAACTGTTTTACTAAATCCGCTTGTGGTGAATGAAATTTCCTTTTTAAGGGAAAAGGGGTTCAAAAAAAGTTGTCATTTGAAAAAACTGGGGGTTTTCGTTTTTTATTTGGGGGTTTTTGGGATGAGCAAAAATGGGGAATTTTTTTGGGGGAATAAGTTAAAAATCCCAAAATTGCTGTGAAATTAACAATTATTTACCAAAATCCATGAAAAAAATACCCTTTTTTAGTCCTTTATGTCCCAAGAAACCCACTGGGCCCAAGGGTTTATGGTGTTTCCTGTTGGCATGCCAGGGGGGGTTTAAGTTGTGCCGGGGAGACCTTTAAATCTTTTGCACAGTATACCCGGATTCGAAATTTAAAGAGAAGCATTTTCCCCCATTGTTGGTTTCGCGGCAAGTAGTTTAAAACCATGTCAAACGCACCATACCGTCTGGTAAGGTTTCGTCCGGGTGGGTTTTTGGGAAAGGTTTTGGGAAAGGGATAAGAAGTTTGAGTTTGTGGATTTTCGCTTGGCTCTTTGTTTTGCCGGGGAAAATCTAAAGGGGTTTCAGTGAATCTGTTGTGAAAAAGATGACGGTTTGACGGGAATCCGGACCGGCTGATCGGGCCTTTGTTGTGCCCAGCAAAGTAATAATCCCGAAAGCCCTCTTGGGGAATTTTGTTGGATCCGAGTGAGTTGGTTTTTAGAAAAAGTTTGTCAGATATCGGGGTTTGCTCCGTCAAAGCTCCCAGGTGGTTGCAGGACATGTTTGTGGTGATTTCCAAAATATAATGCTGTAAACCTATTAATGGTGGGTGCAATCAGAAATGAAAAATAAGAAATGCAATATAAATTACTACCGAGGGAATGCTGTCTTGAATTAGAAGAACTAAAATCAGTAATCAATTATAATGTCTTTATTGTTCAATAGTGTTCATCTAATAGTTCACCGAAAGTCCTGTGTTTTCATGATGTACGGTGCACATTGTAAGTCCAGTTCCAATGTTCATTCATACAAGTTGGAGATGCAGAGTTCCGGCTGGTCCGCGGAGTAACATCCTTGAAAGTGATCTTGTGTAGTGGGTTCGCGGAGCGGAGTGATAAGGTCAAAAGTTATTCCAGATCTGAACCGACGCGGGGTTGTTGACGTGTAAGAGCACTACGGAACTATTTTGTTACTACACAGTAATACAATGTGATAAAGTAGTGTAAATATGGCGGGAAATTGTCACTGTTTTTGATGTTTACAAACTATTCAAAAATGAGTCAAATGACGCCATATCCATACCGTAAAAATTACAATGGCAGTTCCACAGTTTTTCCTGGGTCCGGTGAATGGGAAGTTGTTCTCGGGGGGGGGGGGGCAGTTTCCGTTGTCGAAACTCGACGAGATGGCCAAGTTAACGTTAGAAGTTGACTGTAGTGTAGTGCAATGTTCTTGCCCGTGGGTTTGGCTCTGTCCGTGGGCTTTTTTGCCGGAAAATCCTCTCAGGTTGGGGCATAGGGTTTGCAAGCTAGTTGCGGAAAAATCCAGGGTGTAATGTTCGTAGTGGTGCAATTGGGCAGCCGTTTGTGAGCGGGAATATGCTGTTGATTCTCGGCTGAGGTCTGGGGCTAGTTGTCGCTGGTCGGCCTCGAGCAACGTCGGTGTACAAGGGAACGGTATATTTCCCGTTGTCGACGTCCTCCGATGGTGGGAAGGGTTTCACTCGCCGTTTCGGTGACTCTGGAGCTCGATGTGATCTCTGAAGACGGCAGAGTTGGTTGGGCTGTGCGATGACTCCGTGGAGTGTTGGCTCACCGGCTCACGGGAAGAACTACTGAGTACTGTGCTGGGGACTGGGTAGGCCGTTCACACTCGTGTCCGTTGTCGGTACGGTACGTTCACTGGGTTAGGTAAGGCTCCGTGTGGTATGGTGCGGTGATTGCAGTGAACAGCAACGTAGTCGGAGTGGCTGTCTTTCGTGACTGTAAATGTTTACTAATATCTGCCCAAATTGGCGGCGTTTGGAGGCTGGTTGATGGCTGTAACAATTGCACAGGCCGTTGCAGCAATTGTCACCTCGATGTACAGTCAGAATTCGGTGGGTTTTCAGGTTCTTTTCTTCACCGCTGCCACCATGAAGTGATTGCAACTGTTTTATTGCTAGCTCAAGAATGGTCGGGAGACCTCTTACGTGTACAATATACTACGCAGGGGGGAAATCAAGACCACAAAGTCCCGGTGATCCGAGGGACCGAGACCAACAAAAAGTGGTCTCACGAGACAAATGTTTGTGGTAAGCAATTTTTCCTACTAAGCAGCTCCATGAAATTGGCCCCTGTGCTGAAGGGAAGATCAGTCTCGAGACTTATAACACTGCAAAGCAGCGCCCCCGTGTGTCAAGAACAAGCATGAAATGTTTACAAAAGTAAACAGTATACTCAATAGTCAGATCTGAATTCATTTCAGTGGACAGGATTTTTAATTAATAATATTATTAATAGAAGCTCGCAGCATGTTTCAATTGGAATGCCCCTTTAAGAGTCATGAATATTTAAGAGTCGTGTTTCTATTCAAAAATAATAGGCTTTGTTTATCAAATAATGTATCTAAATGAAATTACTGTGACGAAAATGCCTCTAGGTTTAAAGTCATTTTCTTACCTGATAATTAATTTCTAGTAACTGTAATTATTTCCAGTGACATTTCCAGTAACTTTAGAGTCTTTATTTCCACTTTTAATGATGTATAAATCCACTCTTGTGTAGCTGTTATTTTTATTCACGTGTGCATTCTGTCACATACACACACATGTCATGCATGTAAAACACAACCGTACTAATCCAAAATGGCG
Source organism: Zoroaster sp. YZ-2022 (assembly GCA_029582265.1). Lineage (NCBI taxonomy): Eukaryota > Metazoa > Echinodermata > Asteroidea > Forcipulatida > Zoroasteridae > Zoroaster > Zoroaster sp. YZ-2022. The sequence continues at coordinate 14,241,153 of CM055825.1, read as the reverse complement.
TCTCATATAAAAAGAAAGTACTGTGATTGGTGAAATGTTTGTAAATTATTATCTAGTTTTTCGAGCAGGAAAACTTAAATCTTTAGCACTGGAAAATTCTATTATTTTATGCTCTGTAAGGTTTTGTTCTTTTGATGTTTATTGGAATGAAACTTTTTGGATGGTAAAATTAAGAAGAAAAACGTTAGAGATTATCGTCCGCTAGCGCTCAGTGTTGAGAAAAGTCATAACTATTCATGAGATGTCATTTACTATTTGTCAATGAAAATGAGCTTTGTTGACGTTCATTCTGGAACTCAATTTATGGAATTATTTAGGGGATAGTATTACTTAATTAATTCATTCTTTCATTTAATGGAAAGGATAATTTACATAGGATATTTCAGCTCTTTTATTCGGAATCAAACTGTATAAATATATGATTCTGATCTGTTTTGTATTCGTTATGTGTGAACTAATTTTGATCTCACCGAAATTTAGGGGCGTGGCTTAATTACTATGCGTGAGAACTTTCGGTGCGTATGGCGCGCAGTTCAAAAGGTATAAATAGGAAAATTAATTTCAGAGTGAGATCACCCTGACAAAAGGAAGATAGGACACTAGTGCCGTTTTGCACGGCAGCCGATGTAACGGTATGACTTAGCAAAATTGGTACATGGGGAAGGGCGCCATCACGCGGTAGGTAGGTAAAACGAAGCAGACGACGTTAACGAAGTGTAGAAAGCCATAGGATAAGGTAACGGCAAGTTTAGGGCAAATTCGCGTTAAAGACAAAGATGTGAAAGACTTAAATGATGATTGAAATGATACATATTGTATAATATCCATCTTAAAATGGTATGCATAGATTTGAAAAAGTGTTTCCTTCAGGATTTACAAGGGGGTTTATATAAAGCAAATGGGAAATACATCGCGTGTCTTCTGCAGACTACGATTTTTTTGCTACCCAAGTCATGATAATCTTTTTATACAAGTGATAACCTTTGGATTTTTATTTTATTTTTGTCTCTGCCTTAAGAGAGGTTTCCTATCTCAATAGACTTTTTTAATTAAACCAACAAAGTGGAAGCAAAAGCTGAGATCGTGTCCTGTATATCAATCACTTTTAATCATCACTTGCAAAAGGTAACAGTACAATAAGAATGCCCCAATTAATGATCAGCTGTGCTGGATGAGCAACCATCTGTAAAGATTTCTATAAATAAATAATATAAATAAATAATAAATAAATAAATAAATTTAAAAAAATAATAAATTCATAAATTATTGTACGTATACTATAGACATATAAAAATAGTACAGTAACATGTATCTGTAAAGATGGTTATAAATAAATAAATTGATAAATAAATAGATCAATAAATAAATAAATACATTTCTATAAGTGTACTTTAGACATATAAAAATAGTACAGTAACATGTATCTGTAAAGGTGGATATAAATACTTTTTTACTTTTTTCAAGGAAACTTTATTTCAAATCCTTGAAGAACACAAAAGTGCCCACTGACAGTCCCCCACGGCTCGTCTGGGAAGCGACGAGACCTGCTCCAGCCCGTCAACCTAGGGATAATACAAGGGTAAATAAATAAACATTATAGAGAACAATAAAAAAAACGCGGTAATTCAAATCAACCATATCATTCGATCGTTACTGTAATCGAAAAGAGTATTATTAATTGACCAATTTGTGAGAAAAAGTGGAATGGAGTTATTTAGCCTATGATAATTGAATTCCAATATGATTTTGTTTTTCAACCGGTATTGCCAAACTAATAAGGGGTCGGAGGGGTTTGAAGTACGATAGAGCCAGTAAATGAAATTTTGTAGGCTGACACTAAGATAATTTGCCAGGCGGACAGCCCCTTTGTTTCGACTCCGAGCAGGCGGGACGAGGGTCCAGTAAATGTCCAAATTGAGTTGAAGGTTTGGAAGAAGACGACTGATGAGGCTGTGAAGAAGGTTGAGAGCTGGTTGTATAGATGGGCAAGTGATAAAAAGATGTGTGATGGTTCCTCTCTCGCCGCACCACCCACAGTCAGAAGAGATGTTGGAGTTGAGGTGACGTAAAACTGGAAGAGAGGGCAGGACGTTGTGTAGAAGCTTTTTCTTGGATGTTGGTGGCTGGTAAATTGCTCTCCAGGGGATTTGAAGAGAAGACGGAAAATAACCACGGTCATGCCAGGGTGTTAAACTCGGAGAAGAGTTGTCGTTGATGTTCTGGTTGAAGAGAAGATAAAGTGATTTCGACGAGAGTGAGGACACATCTGTGTCCATGTCGACTATGACACAGCCCGGAGAAAGGGGGCGAGTGGGAAGATCTTCGAGTGGTGTGACATGTTGAATAAGACCGTCGAGATTGAAAAGTTCTGGGAAGGAAGATGATATGGTGTGGTGCAGGCGAGAGATATCCCGTTGAAAGAGACGAACAGAAGGAGGACGGATGCAGGAAGGGACCAGATGGATGTCTTTAGCCGGAAGCCACTTGCCGGTGTTGAAGTTGAGGAGTTGCTTGATGAAGTGAGTGCCGCCCGCCCAGAGCCTTGCAGCAAAGGTTGCACCGCCTGGCAAGGGGTTAACGAGGGGCGTGTAAATGATTGGTAGATTGATGATATGGTTGACTGAATTTGTGGCTGTTTCAATTCGAGCTCCGATTTTCATCCAGGCACGCAGCATTTCACTGTAGAAAAGGGGGAGACTGGTAAAGAATTTAGGGTCTAGATCCAAAAGGAAAAGTTGATAGCCGAGGTTGAGACGTTTGTATTTATGCAAATTGTAATTCATTAAAGTAAAACAGGGGTGGGGGTTGAAAAGGAGATACCTCTGAAGAAGTTTGAATCTGAAAGTGAGGCTGCGTGCCTGGAGACAAGCTAGACCTAGCCCACTTTTGTCGCAGCTCTGAAAGAGTGTCCGTTTTTTAAGTAGGTGTCGTTTGTTGGACCAGACGAAATCGACAAGCAAGCCTTGGAGTTCACGTAGGTTATATTCAGGACATGGGAGGACGGCAAGACAGTGAAAGGTTTTAGTGGCGGCTAACTGATTAGCAATTAAAACTTTCCCTTTGAGGGACAGATTAAAGGACATATGTTTCCAGCAGGCTAGTGTTTTGGCAAGTTTGTCTTTGCAATTTTTCCAGTTTTGTTGAATGTAGTTGTTGTTATTACCTAGGTGAACTCCAAGGAAAGCTAAACCTTGATTATTCCATTGGAAATTTAGCGGCTTGTCGGTTCGTCCGGTCCACGACCCGACCCACAACCCCTTGGATTTTTCGTAATTTAACCTTGCAGCAGAGGATTCGCTGAAGAGACTGCATACCCTTTGAATGGTTTCAAACCCGAGGTCGGAGGTGATAAAAATAGTGATATCATCAGCATAGGCTGAAACCAAACAAACATTTTGAGTGTTGGGCAGAGGGAAACCCTGCCCTTGTAAATCTTTACGAAGAGTATTGAGAAAGGGTTCAATAGCAACGGTGTACAGCAGCCCCGAGAGTGGACAACCTTGTCGGATGCCTTTCTCGAAATGAAAGGGTGCGGTCAAAGAACCGCACACCTTAATGTGGCTCTCGGCGCTGCTGTACAAAAGATGGAGATAAGAAAGAAATTTGTTCCCGAATCCCATGGCTCTCATAACATTGAAAAGATAGTCGTGGTCAACGTTGTCGAGTGCTTTACGCTGATCAAGGTTGACCACGCCCAAGGGTAAATCATTAACATTGCAAAAATTAATAACGTCACGAGTTAAGTTTAAATTATCATATATAGTGCGTTCGGGCACACAATAGGATTGATCTTGTTTGATAACATTAAGTCTATTCGCAAGAAGCTTGGCAAAAATTGTGTAATCAGAATTCAGGAGGGAGACAGGACGCCAGTTGGAAATTTCAGAGAGATCACCTTTTTTAGGAATGAGAGTGATCACAGCTTTTAGAAAAGAACGGGGGAGGGAAACAGAAATAATAGCAGAATTTAGAACGTCGAAAAGATCGTTCTTTAGTAATGACCAAAAAGAAACAAAAGATTCTGAGGTCAGCCCATCAAACCCAGGCGTTTAATTTTTTCCAAGCTGATTGACAACACAATCAAGTTCCTCCGGACGAAGAGGAGCATCAAGATCCTCTGTGTCCAGAGGATCAAGCTGAGATAATAAAGGCTCTAGGGCGTCCTCGTCAGTGGGAACGCGACTGTAAAGATTAGCGTAAAAGTTCCGGCAGTGGGTTTTTATTTCTTCCGGGTTGTCAGTAATTTCACCATCAGGAAGACGAATACTACAGAGGGTTTTAGAAATAGAATGAGATTTTTCAAGGTTGAAAAAATAAGAAGAGCTGGTGTTAGCTTCGTTGAGGGGTTGAAAACGAGATCGGACGAGGGCGCCCTGAGCCTGATTTTTTTAAAGAATATTTAATTCCTTACGATGTTCTTTGAGGACCTGTTGGGCCTCTGGTGTGATGTCTGGAGCAGACTGAAGCTCCTCAATTTGGTAATTTAAACGAAGAAAGACAGCTCGTTTTTCTCTGGCGAGTTTAGAACTGTATTTTTGGGTGAGGGTTTTGATTTGGGCCTTGCCGAGGTCCCACCACTTGCATACGTCGTTAAAATGGCGTTTTTCCATTTGCCAATTTGACCAGAAAAGATGTATAATTTCACGATAATTCTGGTCAATGAGAAGAGAGTTATTGAAATGCCAGTAAGCACTGCCTCTGTGTTGAGAGGATGGAGGTTTTGATAGAAAGATAAGAAAGATAGAAAGAGTGGTCGGACAGAGAACAAGGAATAATTTGACAAGAACGAATAGCTGGTATCAAAGTGGGAGGAGCATAAAGTCGATCAAGTCTAACCTGATAAATTTTGTCGGGAGAGAAAGGGTTTTTCCTCATCCAGGTATACCGTTTAACTCGGGGGTTTAGTCTGCGCCAGACATCACACAAATTAGAATTAGTGAGAACATTTTTGAGAGCCGTTGAGACCCGGGGACGATGTTCGGTCAGCCTATCTGCGCGGTCCATAGAAGGATCGCAAGTACAATTAAAATCACCTCCGAGAATATTAATGGCGTCATCACTAAAGTGCTGGTCACAGTGGTTATTAAGTTTCTCAAGGATTTGGATGGCAATATTGTCAGTTTGGGGGACAAGTAAATTATAAATGTTATACAAGGTGTTTTGGTGCTTAATATATGGAAAAGTAGTCTCTTTTGCGCCCGACTCTTCAACACGCACTTTTCAGCACAGTCCCAATATCAGTATTTCGCCGAAAAACGCTTGCCACGGGAAGTACAAAATATGTACAACAACGGGGAACTCGGCATTCCAATCTTTATTTGTTTGTCTTCAAATGACCCTTATTTTATTGAAAATGGTCACACAAATTTGTCGGACGGTCCTGCAAGATACTTATCTCATGACCAAAAACGCATCGTTTTTGGACCAGAAGTATGTGGCTTGCACGCACTGACTTGTGACAGCTACATAAAATACGCCCTCATTCGTTAACTACATAACGTACGCAGGGGTTTCCGTTATTTCCCGCTCTATATATTCGTTTATGTTGTGTGTTAAATTAGCTGTGATTGGTTAAATATTTTCGTCGGACTCAACGAATCTTGTTGTACATCCTTTTTGTTTACCTTTTTGTTTACCTATGGTACAGTCCGTGTACACACTGTATTTACAATTGACCCTCAAGCGCGCGAGCGTGCGCACATACCCACACGTTGTGTGTGTGTGCACACACGTTTTACAGCGCGTTGATTATTTGAGACTTTTTACATGAAACTTTTCCATATTGGGCAAAAAGGAGGTGGCCAGTAGCGACAACACTGGAGAAAACAAGATCGACATTGTTATTAATTAGCATAGTAACTCCCGAGCCAGGTGTAGTACCGGGAGCACAAAGGGGAGTATAATTAGACCAACTTTTCCAACTCAAGCATTGTTCACTGAGAGAGTAAGTTTCTTGTAAAAGAATAACATCACACCTTTGAGTAAGGTTCGAAAAATAGCGAGAAAAGGCGGCATTACGGGTGGTTTATACTCAGACTCCAATAAAACAAAGAAAACGCAGGTTGAAAGAATTCATGCCACAGTCAAAACAACTGTTTTCATTTTGTGCCGGATACCATTTGTTTGGGCAAACCGGTCACTAAGCACAAAAACGGCGGGTACACCAGACCCAAAAAGCGGGTACACCAGACCCAAAAAAGCGGGTACACCAGACCCAAAAAAGCGGGTACACCAGACCCAAAAAGCGGGTACACCAGACCCTCACAACAGCGGGTACACCAGATCCTTACAACAGCGGGTACACCAGACCCTACATAAATTGCTGGATATGCCAGCTAAAAACCAAACATTCTTGGGTAGGCCTACACCAGGTTAACTTTACCTCCATGTCTGTATATAATTATAATAAAATGACAAAAGCATGTTTAATAACATAATCAAAAGATACAGTTGCGCTTCCACCGATGGAACATTCAGTCGGAATCATAGCCTCATGAAACTTGCGAGCGCTATGGCAACCATACCCAAACAAAACAAATTTAATGACATGAATACTGTAATTATTACAGGTTGATCACAACTCACAAAAATGGGGTTAATGGCTGTCTGAACCCTACAAAAAATGCCACCCGCGCCAAGCGCGCCAACACAGAGAAAGACAGCCACAACCCCATCCTGGAATGATGAAGTGATGGTAACAGAAACAAAACCAATTCATCAATAAATTTGTTATTGAAACATAGAACCTTGCCATACAGTATAACAACAAAGTGTAGCGAGGGTAAAATACGTCAATAAAGAGGGTTCCGTAAACCACTACATATGTGAAATATTAAGCCCCCGCAAATTACTAATGAACAACTGATTACCAAGTGGAGACAAATGTACGCCATCATACAAGTACAGGCTGATCTCCGACCATTTAAACTGAGGGTGATGAATACAAGGAACTTGCACCGCACTGCACTGAGATGCTGCCCAACGATTAATTGTTCGGCGCTTACGCACAATGGCCGGTTGAGAACGGGCGCCGACGTAAAACACACGCGGCAGCACATCAGACCAAACAATGGTTGAGCCCGGATACACCCAACAACAATCGCGAAGCATCACGGAAATCTGCTGCCGCCAGTGGCGCACCCAAGGGGGGGGGGCTTGGGGGGGCTCGAGCCCCCCCCCAAGGGCCCGCTGATGTTTTATTTTATTTTTAAAGAAGGAGCCAGGAAAGAGAGCAAAATCTGAGCCCAAGTCTTGTCTACAGAGGAGTTCGGCAAGGAGTATAGGGCAGTGGTACAAGGGATGGGGACTCAGGAGAATCAAGCTCCCCTCCAAAAGTTGTCCATTTATTCCACTCACTATTATATTTTACGGCGTTGCGTATGCATGTGCATGTAAGCTTGAAGGGCCACCAGTATATATAACAAGCATTTTTACACATTCTCCCCCCCTGCCATGGTGCACCCTGATCAGGGAGCAGCTTTACCTAATTTTATTTTCATTTTCTGTTGTCCGTTTCTCTTGTTGAGGTCGTTGACTGTCGTTGAGGTTACTCGTAAAATTTAAACACGCCCGCATTATAATCAACTCCTTTCCAGTTTGTACACAATGGCCCAGGATTGGGTTTTAATTTACAAAGATTATGTGACACTCTTTTAGCAAACACCGATTGGATAATATTGGGATTTGGTTTTGCCGCCAAATTCGTCTTTGAAAAAATTTAGCTCCGCTTGAATGATCACAGACTTTACGTCCACGCAATGAAAGTATTTAACTATAGAAATCTTGCAGACGAAACAAGCTCAAGTTCTTTACATCAAGAGGAGGAAATTATATGGAAGGTAAAACCCTACGAGTCCGAATCATGCCATAATGTCTTCTTTTTATGACTAGAAACCACCAGGAAACATTTAACATGTGCCGTAGGTTCACTGACGAGCACGACAAGGGACATGGCTGCAGCCGCGCCAGCGGTTATGGTTTGGGTCAGCCATGTCTCTCCCCATTATTGGATTTCAAATAAAAATATTTTGAGCCCACCCAATCAAATCCTGGGTGCGCCACTGGCTGCCGCAGTGCAAACTCGTCTGTATCAACTAGGTCATTAGTACCCAAGTGAATGATTATGAAAGCTGGGGAAGGTGCCCGTTTGCTGAGGTCAATCAGCAGGTCGCAGCAGTCGCCAATACCTGCCCCACCTTTGCCTTTCCAAAACACTTCCATAGGAAGGCCGAACGGGCGTTCTGCACTCCGCACTAGCGAATCCCCAACGATCCAAATTGCACCTATTGAAAACAAATTGAACACGATAACACTGAAATAAACACACGGCAGCCAATGTGTAAGATTGCAAAATTGAACCCGCCCCATAGACAAGTTACTACGAGTTTGCAAGTTGCAAGTTGGAACCGGGCGGATGTAGCACAAGATAGCATTTGAACGCCAACGTCCCATGCTACGAATGTCAGCCTGTGAAAGCCCGAGCGCAGACGCGGAAGATGCCGCGCCAATACGAAATGAGTGACCCCGTATGTGATGCACTTTTAGGCCTGCCAATGAAACAGTTCTCTTAAGCACCGAGTTAAACTGGTACCGAGTTAACGGGGTTCCATCAAAATGACAGAAAAATGGCCCCAAACATTCGGGGCTAATGGCGATGAAAGCCATTAAGGCACGGACCTGACAGAGGAAGTCGTTACCAGACTGCACTAGCCGAATGCGTGATCCTATGCGTGGACGTCTTGAGCGCCGGTTTTGTTTTTTTGTTTTTTTGTTTTTTGAGACGCATAGAATTATGGTCATCAAAAAATTGATGTTGGTATTGTGGCGAAAATCACTTTTCTCCAGAAGCAAATCTTACAGAACAAGAGTTAAGCTTAAGCTATACTGTGTTGATTTCTAAACTAAATTTATTAGAGCCACCAGTACTTAACCCTAACTCCCTAGGCCCATTTGGTTACACATAACCTGAATCCTCCAAAATCCTTCAGTAGTAAAGCAAGCACGTGACATGTATGCACACATGTATTTCTAATCTGTGATTCATGTACATGGCCAGAGACCATCCCTGCATGCATGGACCAATAAACAGTGTCCACTGACCCAAACACTGACCTTGCAATCACAACAAACATGGATGTACATGTACCATGGAAAGGCAAGTATGCCTAAAAACCTCAATCCTCCAAAATCCTTCACTTTAGCAAAGAGCATGTAGCTTCAATCCTTCAAAATCTTTCACTTTAGTAAAGAGGATTTTGCAGGATTTGGGAAGGTTAGGGTTAAGGGATATGATTAGACGAACACACAATATTGTACATGTATGTATTATATTGCATGTACATGTACAGTATTTTTTTTTATTGCAAATCCAAGGTGACCAAATAATTCATAATTCTTGTTCACATTACACTTGCTGGACCCTTTTTGTTGAAATGAGCAGTGATTATCCACAAAATTGGGAGGTTTACAAAGAGATTTTTTAAATTATGTGGAATGTTAAAGTAATCGACAACGTCTATAATGTGCAATATTTATATGAAAAAGGGTGATTAATTTCATTCAAAACAAGTTCTACCACCACTAATAATGTTTAGTGTTTAGGCAAATAAAATGTATAGCTCCAAATCATTTAGAAAATGATTGGGGTAAAATGTGTATGTATTTATGTCCAAAATAAGAACAACTTTAATTTCTGGCTACAGTGCTGTTACCAGGTGACAGTTCAACCACCCAGAAGTCTAAAATCCGAACATTTTAATATATGGATGCTTATTAATTAATATAAAATGTGTTTACTCGAGCCAGTAATGGTTCGAGTAAATTCATTATTTAACACTCACAACATATTATTTGGTTTTGAACAGTTTGAGTAAAATAATGTTTTTTTTATTTTTCAATAATTTTTTTTGGGGGGGGGGTTTGGAAAAGGTCAGGTGCATAAGTTGATTGAAATCCCACAGGCACTTGAGGTGATAAGCAAATGTTCCCAATTATTGTCAAGTCCTTGTGCTTCATCTGTTGGTTGTAATATTGGTTAGTGCCTGATTCGAGAGCACAGAGGTGCATGTATTTGTACCACCTCAATTAACCTACATGTATATAGCCAGCATCACCACCCAAGACCCTCTCCCACGTTTTTACCATTGCAGAGCCTTTTATTTCATAGATCAATCCATAATCAGATGTCATGGTGTTGACAACTTAACATCATCTGTTTAAGCTTCAAAGTAGCTCAGGTGTAGAATACAATGTGGGATCGCTCGCTTGAGGTGCCTCAAGTGCCTACTATGCCAGTTCTTTTGCGACAAAATAGTGCTGGTCCAAAATATTACGACACAGTCTTGCAGCTGGTGCACAACGTCAGAACTTCTGGCCATCTGGGGGTAAGCAGGATGGTAGTTAGGCTGAGACAGGCACCGGTCTACTGCAGGATGAAGGACCAGGCAGAAGAATGGTGATAAGAAAGGTCTAAGAAGCCGCCCCAGACCACTGAGGGCTACTCTCCAGCAATACTTGGTTGGAGCACCGATGGATTGCATCACAAATGACCTCACCGGCAGAATTCCAAAGATCCAAACAGGGAATACCAGCATCATTGTGGTCACAGACTACTTCACCAAGTGGGTCGAGGCCTCTCTGATCCCAGACCAGACCTCACTGAGCAGTTCATCATCCGGTTTGGCACCCCTCAGGAAATCCATACAGACCAAGGACGGGAGTTTGAGGCTGAGTTGTTCCAGGATGTTTGGAGTCCACAAAACCCACACCACACTATTTCACACCCATTCAGATGGAATGGTGGAAAGGTTGAATCGTACGGTGAAAACAATGCTGACCATTTTTGTGAAGGAAAAACAAGAAGACAAGAGACGATCACTTGTTCATAATGATGGTCTACCACACAGCCCAGTGCAAAAGCACCAAGCTTACTCCAAATATGCCCCTGGTTGGAAGGAATATCAGCATTCCTTGGATCTTGTGACGGGTTCCCTGGTGAGAAACAAGACTCCCTGGTGGATCTGCACGAGTGTGCACAATGACTGCAAGAGAAGATGGAAATGAGCATGAGTTCACTGCCACTTGGGGGAAAAGTCAAGTACACCATAAGAGACACTACGATCGACAAGCACGGGGTGCTCGCTATGAACCTGGGGAAACCTGTATGGCTCTACACACCATCCAAGAAAGTCGGCCGCACTTCTAAGAAAGCCTTTACCATATATAGTGTGCCATGGTCGAGCGGTTTAGTGCATCAGATTTGTGTTCTGATGGCTGAGTCGTCAGAATGTGGGTTCGAATCCCAACCGCGACCATGGTGCTTGTGTCCTTGAGCAAGACACTTTACTATAATTGCTTCTCTCCACCCAGGGGTAAATGGCTATACCTGTGAGGGCACAGTTGGTTGTTGTGTTTGATTAGCCCTATATGCGCTGTAATGGCAGCAATTGAGCTGTATACTCCCTGTATTAGTATTTGTTTCTTTTAAATACTCCTAAATAACTCAATCGGAGACGTTCTGGGCTTAGCATATCGTGTTGTCGAAATCATCCAACATGGGTGTACAATGTGTCCCCTCCTAGAACCCATGCAGCTTAAGCAGCTGACACAGGAGGGCGCTATACAAGTTGACTATACACTTGTTACATCCTTCCTCCAATAGAAAAAAATAAATGATTCTAATTTATTTTTTTAAGAGTCTTAGTTCAAATGTCAGAGAGTTTAATTCTGTAGAACAAAATCCAGCTCGTGAGATTTATCACATCAAAATATTGCAGCTCCAGATAAGATGCTTGTTTCAAATCCAAATCCAAATTGATTTGTATTGCCTTTGAGAATAAACCGAGTAGCCCTTTAAGTCATAACAAACTCAACTAAACACTAGATGAAAATCTACTTAAACTTTCTTCTACTTTTTTTCTCAAACTTCAGACGTCTTTCTTTCAAAATTTAGTAAGTGACAAAGTCAGTGAGGTGAGACGGTCGTTTCACTGTTCGTCCTGATCTGGTAGTCATCTGTGGTGGTTTTGGTGTTTGTCCTGCGTCTGGTTGTGGCTTGACATTGGTTTCTTTGGTTGGTCCCTTTTGTGGTTCGATGGCTTCAAGGTTTGGGTTGATTGGACTGAACACCTCTTTGGTGCGACGGAGATCTCTACGGTTTCTTCGATATGTTTCGCCAGTTTGTGTCATCACTTCATATGATCGAGGTTCAGTTGTCCGTTGGGTTACGGTTGCTTTCTTCCAGTCCTCCTTGTCTTTCATTGGCCTGATTCGGACAATGTCACCGACTGTCAGTGGGTGCAGGTCTTTCGCTGTTTTGTTGTAGTGATATGCCTGTCGTTTCTTGTTATTAGTCAGTTGTTGTGGAACCTTCTTGATGATTTCGGGATTGAGCAATGTACTGGTTGATGGCAGAAGTGTCTTGGTCCTCCTGTTCATTAACCGTTGAACAGGGCTGCTGGAAAGTCCTTGGGATGGGGTGTTTCGGAAATCCAGTAGCGCTAAGTATGGATCTGCTCTAGACTTCTTGGCTTTCTTCAACAGCGTTTTAGCCATGTTCACTGCTTGCTCTGCCTTGCCGTTGTTCTGAGGATAGTATGGAGATGAAGTCTTATGTGTGAATTCCCAATTCATAGTGAAAGTTTTGAACTGTTCTGATGTGAACTGGGGTCCATTGTCAGTGACCATCACATCAGGAATACCATGGCGAGCAAAGTTAGCTTTGAGCTTTCTGATGACTGTCTTTGCTGTGGTAATCCAGGTAATCAATTTCCCAGAAGTTGGAGTAGTAGTCAACTGTGATCAGGTAGTTGTTGTCACCTTGACAACACAGGTCTACTCCAATTCTTGATCATGGTCTGCTTGGAATTTCATAAGGATGGAAAGTTTATTTCTGCTGTTTGGACTCGAGTGATCTGCAGATGTCACATTGATGGAATCTTTCACCTCTGCTGTGATACCCGGCCAATACAAACATTCTCGAGCACGACGGAGACATCCTTCAATTCCGAAGTGAGCTGAGTGTATGCGTTGAAGCATATCGCTGCGGCGGGACTTTGGTATGAGGACACTTTCCCCTTTGAAGAGAAGTCCCTCCTGGATGCTTAGTTCATCTCTGATGTTAAAGTATGGGGTGAGCGGCTTGGGAATATCCAGTTTTGTGTCAGGCCATCCATTCAAGATGGCATCTTTCAGCAACATCAGGGTTGGATCATCTGCTGTGTGCTGCTGAAAGTCCTTCAGTCGTTGTGGTATGATAGGCAAGTGTTCAATCATGTTGACCGTTTCCAGACCTTGCTGAAATCGGTCTTGCGATTTCTCAGGTAGATATGCTCTGCTAAGTGTATCAGCCAGATACATTTCTTTTCCTTGATGATATGAGACCTTCACATCATAGGTCTGTAATCTCATCAGCATCCTCTGCAGACGCTTTGGCGCACGATGGAGAGGCTTAAGAACGATCATCTCAAGTGGCTTGTGGTCTGTCTGCACATTCACTCGGCGACCGTATGTGTACTGATGAAACCGTTCCAGGCCGAAAATTACTGATAGCAACTCTTTCTCGATTTGAGCATTATCTGGTTTCACTGTCGGTCAGGGCTCTGCTGGCATATGTAACAGGTTGACCATTCTGCATCAACGCTGCCCCAAGTCCGGTCTGTGATGCATCGGACTGCAGAGTGAGCTCGTCTTTTGGATCACAGTACTTTAGTACCGGTGCTGTAGTTACCATCTTGGTAATAGCCTCTACTGCTTTGTCATGGCTATCTAACCAACACCAGTCTGTGTCGTTCTGTGTCAACTTTCTAAGTGGCTCACATGTGTCACTCAGCTGTGGCAGAAACTTGCTGAGATAATTGACAAAGCCGATGAATCTTTGCAGCTCTGTCCTGTTTGATGGCTTAGGCATCTCTGCTACTGCTTTCACCTTTGCTGGGTCAGGCTTGAGCCCTTCTGCTGTGATGAGGTGTCCCATGAATGGCACCTGTTGCATTTTGAGCTTCATCTTTGCTCTGTTTAGCTTCAAATTCCTTGCACGACATCTTTCCAACAGTGCTTTCAGCTTTGTGTCATGGTCGGCAATCGCTTCATCCATTGTATCACCTTTTCCATATACAAGGATGTCATCGGCAATGGTTTGCCCTCCCTCTAGACCCTCTACGACTCGGTCTTGTCTTCGCTGAAATACCTCTGGTGCTGTGCATCAACCAAATGGAAGTCTCAGCCATCTGTACCTGCCATATGGTGTGTTGAACGTTGTCAAATATGAGCTGTCTTCATCTAGCTCAACATGCCAGAACCCATTCTTTGCATCTAGCACCGAGAATACTTTTTGGCATTGCTCAAGTCGGGAAGAATATCATCAATCGTCTTCATTGGGTAGTGACTTCTGTGGAGTGCTTTGTTGAGGTCATTTGGATCGAGACAGATTCGCAGCTTTTGTGGTTTCATGACACATACCAGGCTTGATACCCATGGAGTCGGTGTATCAACCGGCTTGATGATTTCTGCTGCGGTCAGTTTCTCCAATTCTCCCTTTAGCCTCTGCTTCAAAGCAACTGGTACCCGTCTCGGTGGGTGCACCACTGGTGTGACAGTCGAGTCCACATCCAGGTGATACTTGTTCTCCAAGCATCCTGTGCCTTCAAAGACATCTGCAAAGTCAGTGATCAGCTGTTCTGTTGACTTCACTGTCTGCATTGGTGCAGCAACATATGCAATGTTCTCGTGATGAACCTCTATCAAGCCCATCTGTTGCGCTGTTCTGCTACCGAGTATGGGTGTCACTCCTTCATTGTTTACAACCACAAAATCTACCTTGTACTTCTTCTGGTTCCTGAGGTTGACCACCTTTAATTTGCATTGCCCTGATGGTCTCAATCAGGTGTTGTCCATGTACAACAAGACAGCACTGATCATTGTTGTCTTGTTGTACATGGACAACACCTGATTGGTCTCTAGTCTCCAATCAACTGTTTCGGGATTACGTTACAGGTTGCTCCTGAATCTATCTGTAGCAAGATTTGCTTTCCTTCAACCAACATCTTGGCATGGATGTTCTTTGCATAGGATTTTTACACTGTGTGGATTATCTCTGGTATGAGTTCCAAGGTCATAAGTTCTTCATAATATGAGTCGTCGGAACTGTTATCATCTTCTACTGCATGGACCCTGGCACTTTTCGTACGGCACTGTTTAGCAAAGTGATTCATCTTGTGACACTTTGTGCATTCTTCGCCATATGCTGGGCATTTCTCCTTAACAAATTCATGTTGTTGCCCACAGTATTTGCATTTTCTTGCATGCATCGCCGTTTTCTTTCGTGCACCATCACTACGTACTGCCTTTCTTTGCTTTTGTGGCTCCCGGTTCTTCCAAGGTTTTAATTCTTTCTTGGCCGGACATCGCCAATTTTATGTATATAGCATAAGCTCTTCTTTCCATCTTTTCCAAGTGCGTGGTAGGTCTCTGACCTCCATGTCAAGGTTGGCGGGTGGCTTTATTCTGTCCATGGCTCGCTATTTGCAGGCAGATACCATCTATGCTCAAGTTCAGAAATCTACCCAGGTACTTACTTCCAAGATACTAATCAGCTAAATCATGGAAGGGGTCAGACCCATCCCCCAGGATCAATAACTAAACTCAAACACACAAAAATATCCGATACTGCAAAGACCTGATTAATAAATTCAACTGTTCTTGTCTTTTCTGACAGATATCTCAAGGACAGTTCCTTTATCCAGTAGATGAACATTTGTAGCACAATTTCTACAATATTATATCTTTAGTCTATCCTTACTTAATAGCACAATTTCTAAAATAAGTTCCGTTACCGTTAGATGATTACTTCCTCAGTCATGTGACATGGAGCACTCAATTTTCACAGACAGCCTCAGCTCAGTCCAGTCATGGTTGTATCTATTGCTCTTTGCCGTTCTTTTCCTGGAAAGTGTTTTTCTATAATAATAATAATAATAAAGATTTTTAGTGCGCACATATCCACCCTGCTGGGCGCTCAAGGCGCGGAAACAAAGAAAAAACATTAATACAAACAATATACAATGATAGCATAGGGAAAACAAAACAAATTATGACCAAATACACGATTAGCACTTCTGACACCATGTATTAGTATTTGTTTCTTTTAAATACTACTAAATAACTCAATCGGAGTCGTTCTGGGCTTAGCATATCGTGTTGTCGAAATCATCCAACATGGGTGTACAATGTGTCCCCTCCTAGAACCCTTACAGCTTAAGCAGCTGACACAGGAGGGCGCATATACAAGTTGACTATACACTTGTTACACTCCCAGGGAGCTGATATGGTTTCAGGAATTATTTATGAGCCTGATGAGCAGGGGTAATAATATAATACGCCTTGAGCACCAGTTTGGTGGATACGTGTGCTATATAAGTCGTCGTCGTCGTCCCATCTGGTAAAGCAATTCCATCCGAATGTACCCTTATACCCCTCTTCATGGTCATCGCAGCACGTTTCTCTAGATCACACTTCATGCTGATATCATAGCTGAAGATCCGTACAGTCTGCACCAAGGAATCTTCTTCTCATTCTTCACTAACAAATTCAGGTCGCCCATGAAGAGCAGATGGTTAATCCTGCATCCATCCTTCGTCATTTTGTATCCTGCACTAAGCTTCCACAGAATCATTGACAAAGGGAACAGCGCCAAAACAAACAGCAGTGGAGACAGATTTTACAGATTACCAATAGTGTACAGAGGCTTTAAAGAGAAGGTAAACATTAGTAATGTTTGACTGCTTGTTATGCAAGATATACATTAAACAACCAACCTGAAAAAGGGTTTAGCATTCAGTGCATTAAAGATTGACTACAACGGAATAATGATAAGTGCTGTGTTGCTGTTTACGTTCGAGAAATGTGTAATGATTACTAACATATTATTATTATTCAATAAAACTTGTTCCTTCATGCAAAAAAAAAAAAATTTGATCGGCGTTCTACGACCCAGAAAAGCCCAGTTTCACCAAAAGCCCTCAACTCATGAATAATTCATACTTCGTGTGTGACGTAGCACCCATGAAAAAAATGAGTCTCTGGATTCTTAATACTATTTCGAGTGCATCCACCAACAACACATGAAGTCGGCATTATATAACTGTTACACAACAACGTCGAAAAAAAGCTTCATAAAAACTTCATGGCTCTGCTGACGCATGAAAACGCATGTATAATATACAGGGAAGTAACATGGCGTCTTCTGTTTACTCTCGGGTGCTCATGGGTTATACGTCATCCCTTTTCGCTGGTTTACAAGTCCGCTGGTACTATATCGTGGATTTCATAGTGGATTTTCAATGGGTCTCTGTCGGGAACCAGTGCAGGGCGGGAAATTTCAAAAATCGAAGAAGAGAAAAACATGACCACAACAATAAATTGTTACCTGAACACAACATAAACAAGGTTCGATAGTCAATTTAATGTGAGAGTTCTCGTTGTAGTCCATCTTTAAGATTTTTTGTAATTAGCATTCTAAACGTGGAATTAATGAAAAGCATCATCTTTCTGATAAACATATTAGAAATAATTTCACTTTTCTTGAAATATACATCATCTTAAATGTTTTATTAAAATTATGTTCGTATAATAATTGAAAAATCACACAAGCCACAATTATAATATTACACATTCGCTGGATCTGCCACCTGCCACATAAATGAGCACCTATCACGTATAAGTGTTTTATTGGTAGGAAAATCAACGTGATGGTAAACTTCCTAGTAAGGTTGTATTTTGTCCCATCTGTTATGCCTGTGATGATCAATTATCTAGTAATACTCTACATTTGTGACATTTCCTACATTTGAAGTTGCTTGTCATAATCTCAATTGAGTTGTGTGGTTCTGAGAAGAACCTGTGGGTAATTCCACGTTTCGATGTGCTCTGTGCTCTGACCTTCTTCAGTGAACACACCCGGAGCCAGCACACAGTGAGTATCAGCACAAGATCCAGTATTCCCGCATTGACGCTTTACCGATCTAATCCCTGCAGCAGGATCCTTTTCAACACTACTTAAAGCATCTTCACCCACCAGAGTCTAGGCATTCTCCTGAAGACTGTCAGATCACACTGACCAAAACATCGAGTTACCCACAGGTTCCTCTCAGAACCGCACAACTCATGAGAGATTATTACATGGTGCAAACCTACTCTATTATCACTTTCCATCATGCTAACCTTTAAGTTGCTTGCCATTTTGCAAGCTTTGCAGCAAGTTGTTTTGCAAGTTGCAGGAGCTTGATAAGTGGGACAATAACTTCGCACCGTGCATGAGCCATTGAGGGCACATGTTGTTAGATCACTGTGGGCGAAAGGGCAGCGATAGTGTGTCGCGTTTGGTGTAACTTGCAGTTGATGTGCGTACGCGCGCAATATCTCCAGTGGTCATTGGCCGGCAGAAGTACACGCGCGCTTAGTACCATAACATACGCACATAAAGTGTACGCACAATGCTCACACAACGCCAACGTGGCTATCATCAAGACACTGGGTGCAAATTCACCGCTAGAGGGCTACGATATGCACCGAGCGAATAGAATAAGCCAAATGCTTATTAATGAATTTGTGTGTAATGATATGACTGTTACGCAATGAATTGTCTGTAGTTATTCTGATGCAGGTCAATTATAAAGGAAATAATGTAATTACAAATTAATTATACACACAAATGTTCTAATCAACAAAAGTATTTCACTGATTGTCCAACACACAGTTTCTAAAAACTCACGTATGATAACAAAACACTTTATGAAATCTTTCGAGTATTAAACAGCTAGCTCTTTTGCAAATAATTTACTATAACATTTAGCAGTATGATATTTCATTAAATGGACAGTAATGTCATGATCAACAGGGCATGGAATCGCAGTGCTAGTTTTAGATTAACTCAACTGAAAATAATACCCCGCATGATAAGGTCATATTATCGTTGCTGCTGCATATGCAGATGAGACAGGAATTTTCAGTTGCTGTGTTCATCTTAAACTAGGACACCGATTCCATGCCCTGTTGAAGTCTGCTCTGACCGTGACGATATGGTCACTTTAAGCAGCATATTAACCCTAACCACCACAAATCCTGCAAAATCCTCCCAGGGGCACTTTTTGGGAAAAATTCAGCACTGTTGGAAACGGTTACTTTCACCTCTTCAAATGGGACAAAATTACTATCTGGCAAGAAGTACAGGCTATAAGTGCTGAATATGAAAGATCAACGAAAATACATGGTGCATTTTTAAGATAAGGGCATGTTTCCAAAAGGGCACTGATGGATTTTGGAGGATTCAGGAAGGTTCCTAGCCAGAATACCTAGGGGGTTATGGTTAATGTACTTATTCTGTAAATACTTAAAGTAACCTAAAAATGCACCTAAATTGCTTACTATCATTCTAATGCAATCATTATTAAGGAAATATGTAATTAATTTGTTATTATATACACCAACTTTCTTATTAAACATCAAAAGTATTTCAAACTGTCTAAAACAGTTTCTAAAAATTCATTTATAACAAAATACAGCTTTATGGAAGCTTTCAAGTAAATTTAATCTGCTATATCATAATATAGCAGCATATTAATGAGCTTATTCTGTAAATGCTTAAAGCTAAGAAATGCACATTAATTATGTAGGACCTGCCCCGATAGAGGGGGTTTAGACATTACTCTGATAAAAGATTGAACATAATCTACAACAACTTAAATTGTTTTATAACTACAAACACAACTGTTTCCAATGATTAAATGAAATTTATCTGTGTATTTTCAATAATACATAGTTACTTGGAACTTGAATATTTAACAATGTAGATGTTTTGTAGCTTAAATTCATGTTTTACTTAATTATGTATGTTTTCTGTATAAATGTTGTTTTTTGTTCAATGGAAATTTTAATTTTGTTGATTTTTAACCATCCCTACCCACCTACCTATAATATCCACATCTCCTTACCTCCATTTCTACCCTATAATACAGCCACTATCTCTGCCATCCCGTTATTTAGTGTAATAGGTATAATGGTTTTTCTTTTTGAACTTCATTTTAAACATTTTTCTTTATATTTGTATTTATAATTTGTCATTTTATAGAAATGGGATTTTATAAGAATTTTAATATGTTGATTTGTTACCATTTCTCCCCACCCACTATGATTCCCTTTATCCCTACCCTATCTCTACCATCTGTCCCCTACCACCATGATTCCCTTTATCCCTACCCTATCCCTACCATCTGTCCCCTCCCACCATGATTCCCTTTATCCCTACCCTATCCCTACCATCTGTCCCCTCCCACCATGATTCCCTTTATCCCTACCAACCTACCTTCATTCCCACTTTAATATACAGCCTCAATCCCTACCATTCCACTCCTGTTTTATTTGTGTCCTCTCATCATTTAATGTATGTATTATTATTATTTTTTTTTCATTTTAAACACTTACACATACATACATGTATTTATAATTTGGTTATTTATTTTGTAATGCAAATTATTAATATTTTCCAATGGTATTTGAATTTGTAAAAATGTAACTATTCTGTCAATTTCACTGCTGAGTAGAATGCAATAAACCATTATCTATCTATCTTCTCTTAAAGCATTAATAATAATAATAATAATAATAATAATAATAATAATGCATTTATAATGCGCCGTCTATCTAGGCATGCCTATTCCGAGGCATTAACACTAAAACGTCGAGTTGTACCACCAGTTCATTCAGTAGCAATTGCCACTATATCACACAACCTACTTAGGTCCCTGCACTGGTCTGGGTTTTGACCCTGAGGGTCCATTAACTAATTGGGTTTCATTTCTATAACATCTTGATATGGTTGTAAAAACCAAGGCTTGACTTGGCTTTCTCTCCAGCAACTGTCCTTACAGGTACACTTGGTATCAATGACCCAGTGCATGAATGAATGACTTGTTTTAGAACAGAAATGATAATGTCTGTTCTCAACTTTCCATTAATTTGTATTTTTAGATATAACTTGTAACTTACTTAATAAGATTACTATTTAACTCATCTCTATTCCATTAATATAATAACACAACTACATTTCTAACAACTATATTTCTCTTGGTCCTAAGCAGTAAGGGAATTGTAAATATTTAACGTGACCTGGATAGATGGAATCAAATAACAAGCTGGTTTTGATTTTCTATTGTCTTAAGAAATAATACTCTCAAGTTATCATTAAGAAAATGATAAACTCAACTCCCCTAAATTTCTAAAGGAGATCTTTAGAAAATTGAAACATTTCCAGAAGTAGGCCTAGTTAGATAGAAAGATAAAGTTCAACTTTTACTGATCAAGAATAATGAAAATTATAGGGTAGAAGTTCAACTACTAAGTTCAACTGATAAAGGATAATGAAAACACCACATACCTGATAAAAGAAAGAAGTGGACTTGATCAATGCTTGTGTACACGTCAGTGGCGCACCCCCCCCCCCCCAGGGCACGCTGATTTTTTTTTAATTTTTTTTTTAAATTAAGTAAAAAAAGAAGGGGCCGGGAAAGAGTAAAATCTGACCCCCAAGTCCTGTCTACAGATGAGTTCGGCAGGGAGTAGGGCTGTAGTACAAGGGATGGGGCTCAGGAGACTCAAGCTCCCCTCCAAAAGTTTTCCATTTATTCCACTTACGATTATATTTGACGGTGTTGACAAGCATTTTTAGCCGACACCCCAGCCATGGTGCAACCTGATCAGGGAGCAGCTTTATTTAATTTTATTTTCATTTTCTGTTCTCCCTTTCTCTTGTTGAGGTCGTTGACTGTAGTTGAGGTTACTCGTAAATGTTTTTTAGAATTTAAAAACGCCCGCATTATAATCAACTCCTTTCTAGTTTGTACACAATGGCCCAGGATCGGGTTTTAATTTACAAAGATTATGTGACACTGTTTTAGCAAACACTGATTGGATAATATTGGGATTCGGTTTTGCCGCCAAATTCGTGTTTGAGAAAATTTAGCTCTGCTCCGGAATGATCACAAACTTTACGTCCGCAATGAAAGTATTTAAATATAGAAATAAACTCAAGTTCTTTACATCAGGAGAAGCAATGGGCAATCAATTAATCAAATCAAAAACTATATGTATAGGCCTAAGTTCCCACTTGAAATTATATGGAAGGTAAAACCCTACGAGTCTAAATCATGCCGTAATGTCTTCTTTTTATGACTAGAAACCACCAGGAAACATTTAACATGTGCCGTAGGTTCACTGACGAGCACGATTAGGGACATGGCTACAGCCGTGCCAGCGGTTATGGTTTGGGGGCCGCCATGTCTCTCCCCCATGTTGGAATTAAAAAGAAATAAAAAATTGAGCCCACTGGTACACGTGGTAGTCTTATTCAAGAATGACTACATATACTAGACAAGAGCATTGCTTGGAGGTCAAGTCAGAGATGGGTTAGTCCACAAAAAATAGGGGTACCTAACTTTTTTGTTAACTTTGTTTTTAAGAAAGCTGTAGGAAGGCCCCAAAATTGTTCACAACAGCATGTCTGTGTAAACAAAAAACAAGCACTTTTGTAAGCAAAACTAATTAATGACACAGTCCTGAATCATGGCTCACTGAAGCCAACAGGCCTGTAGGCCGATTTGAAAATGGGAGGGTGCAATTTGGAGAAAATGGAACTGTTCTTGAGAAAGTCCAACATGTTTAGTGAAAAGTGGAACTTGGGCTTTGTTTTCAAGTCTGTTTCAATTTCTTTGTTATGTGTACAACTGCCACTATGAATAACTTTACCCTGAAAATGCCCTGAAAATCTGTTTTACCGTGAAAAAAATAGTTCATGGCAATTTCACGATGACACAACACCATGAAAATGCCATGAAATACTCTTGGGATTCCTTTGCCGTGAAAACACTGTAAAAATGCCATGAACTTCTTGTGGCAGTTATGGGGCAGATCATTAATTCTCAAGAGAGCCGTGAATTTGCCGTGAAATCACTGTGAACTGTTATTTCACGGCAAAACACATTTTAAGGGCATTTTCAGGGTGAAGTTGTTCACAATGAACGGCTAAAATTAACATAATATCTGCATACACGTTGTCAATCAATGCAAATTTATTTTAACTTTTAAATTTTGTTTTTTAGACCGTACATTTGAAATTTACTATTATAAACACAGACCTCTTCATCTCAAGGCATTAACCCAGATTCATAACTTCCCTTCAATTCTTCTTATCAATGCATCATTCGATTAAGTTAGTTGTCATCAAGCTCTGGATGTATGTCTACATACGTATACTCCTCTGACCTTGGAAGCAATCCCATGTATGTCTGTGGATAGTCAACATGAGGGTTTTGTTACATTTTTTGGTCTATGGTATGTCTAATAGGAGTGATATCTCTTGTTTCTCCCGAAGACAACTTGAGCAAACTGGTGGAAACGTCTGGTAAGAAACACCAGGATATTTTCAGAGCCAAACAACACAGAAGATATTTCTCATTCAGATCATGTATCATAAACTTAGATAGAAAATATTTTTTTCACCATGCAAACCTCTAGTCTCAATTTTGGTTTACCAGAACAAACGTAACTATAGCCAAATTCTCTTCAAGCTGCATTGGTAAACTCAACCAAACATCATACAATTTGACTCAGATCACTACCTCTTACCTCTTCAGTGTTGTCATCAGCCATTTTTGTAAGGACAGACACCAGTTGCTTGAAGGTAGGCCGTTCGGTTGGATCCTCCTGCCAGCATTGGAGCATTAGGTCATAGCTGCAAAGTGCAAATATACGCCATCAGATCAGTTGGTACAATATCACATCCTCGTCTAATGACCACCAATCCGCCAAACAAATAATATTGTGAATACAACATTTACTTGTGGAGTGGAATGTCGTGTTATTGGTTCATAGGCTATATGGCTGTTGGTGTAACCAAAACATTCTCAAACAGGCCTATTACATGTAAATGTAGTGAATTTAATATTGTGATTATAGACAGATGCCGCTATTACATTTTATCATTGCAGTTACTTGGTTTGGGCATACGATATCCGTTCTTCAATGTCGACACCAGGAACTGGGTCTTGATACCCGAGTATGGTGTACCACCTGTGTATACACAATGAGAAAAAATATATAAAATATATACAGCTATATTATCAGTTGTTACAACTAAATTATTGAAATGTTCTGAAACTATTTTAGTAAATAAGGCCTATATCACACAATAAAATATTTCAGGTATGACCAAACAAATTGTTTGCACTGTTTATTATGTGTACACATATAATACCTAGGGCAAGGGATTCAGAAAACGTCAGCGCTTGAATTTTTGTTTTAATGGTATTACTTTGTAAAACATTTTCAACAAAGTCACACATCAGCCAATAGTGAATTTTCAAGTTACAGCCTTTTCATAATATCATACCTTGTGTTGCAATTTCCCACAGCAGTATTCCGTAGGACCACCTAGTATGAAAAGAAAAACCTTGAATTACAATATAATTTATATAGATCTGTAGAATAAGATATATATATATATATATATATATATATATATATATATATATATATATATATATATATATATATATATATATAAATGTATATATAAATGGTAGCACTTTTAAGACTAACTAAACTTAAAAATATAATTTATAAAACACAGATACGCGTTCTGTTATTCGTGAAAATTTGAAATAGATATTAATATTTACTGGTGTGGGGATATAAACTTCGTTTCAGTTGGGGGGGGCAAACTTTGTTCTGAATAATTTTTTACCAGCATTACAAATATTTCACAGTTTTCGGTAATATTGAACATGAACATGTTTTGGGCATGCATTTGTCAAACATTTAGTAAATCTTATCCTCTTAAAAAAAGTGAATTTTGCATTGGCGAAAATATCTAGCTTAGAGTATCTACTGATGAGTTAGACATATGAGATGGGTATGACTTTTAAAGCTTCATACAACCTTTGGTGTGACATATTGGGCAATAAAAAACACCCATCGTTTCCATGCAAGCATGAAATGAAATTGACTTGGTTGCAAAAAACATTTTAACAATGAGCTATGGTTTGACTTTACAAGGAAAGTCACTTGAACAAATGTATTGGTATGGATCCTGTTTACATAAACATTCATGGGTCTACAATGCATATACAAACAATCTAAATACATTCGATAAAAATGTGCACTCACACGTCACTCTCTGAGGTGTACTTCTGTTTGGTCAATGACTCCAGAAACAACCAGCGGATAGGAACACGAGTCTGACAATAAATTAAAAGATCCGGGGCCACATTACCTCTGCTACTTCTAACATAATTTATCTGATATCTTGCAGGATGTGCTATTCAGTATGTCGGTGAGACTAAGAACTCACTAAAGAAATGGTAGTATGGTCACAGATCCACAGTCAAAACCCATAAGCTTGACACTCCTGTGGGCCAGCACTTCAATCTACCCAATCATTCCATATCTGATATGATTTTGCAGGGCATTGAGGCGCTTGGTAACTGCAGGGAATCGGTCCATCTCAACAGAGAAAAGATGTAGATCAGTCATATCCACACCATGGTCTCAACATACAGGAAGGGAATGACTAATTTTTCCTGTTTTTTATTTTTTTTTCTTTCTCCACAGACATGTTTACATTTATTTTATTTGTTTTGCTTGTTATTTGTCTAGTTGTCTGTTTTACTCCACTTTGCTTTTCTTTAATCTCATATTAAATCTCTTCTTCCAGCCAAAACCTCCTGAGACCTCTATCTATTCATAAGTAACCCCTCTTTTGTCCAGTCCCAGGACGAGTACCTAACTCTGCTTTTTGTATCTTTTTATTTTATGTTCATTTCACACGTGACTAATTTCTGCTCATTCTTATGTTATGTATGTATGTTGTTTGTATTCCTGCCCATTTTGCCTTTGAGAAAGAACCTGCTAGGTTCGAAAAAGCTAAGGCCAACCTTTAGGTTGGTAAGCAGTTTGCAACAGCTCTACTTAATAAATTAAAAGCATTAAATTCATACATTGAGTAACACAAGTGTGCAAATTGCAGTCTGCTGAATCAAGTATGAAGCTATTAACCCTCCTACTGTTTGACCATTTGAAACCATTCAAAATTTCCACTTTCAAAAATGCCCATTGGTTTTGTACACACATGGTGATACCATTTGAACAGTGTTGGTAGCAAGCTTTACTACCATTCAAATCCATTCAAATGCATAGAGGGTCCACTGATTCACCACTTAGAAGTATCCAAACAAGGTTTTGTATTAGCTGACCTACCATTCAAAACCATTTGGGTGAATCAATACTGTACACAGTTATTTCACCATTCAAAACCACAAAAGCGAATGGTTTCAAATGGTGCATCAACTTGTATCAATGAAAAAGGTATCAGAAGTAGGAGGGTTAAGAAAGGGGTTTAATATTTGCCTATATTACCTTTGATGTCTGAACATAGATATCTTCTCCTCTTGACAAACCAAAATCAGAAACCTTGGTAACCAGATTGTTGTCAAGGAGGAAGTTCCTTGCTGCCAAATCACGATGTATCACCTACAAAATGTTAAATTAGCAATATTACATTTATTTTGTTATCAAATTTTGAAGAATAACCACCTGCGGTGCGACACAGTGTGATTTTTGGAAATTTGACATCACTGATTAATCTTTTGTACACAGTACAAATATTATTGCTAAACAATGTAATATGGTATAACACACAGGCATATTTTCATAATTTGTTAAAAAAAATAATTATTTCACTAGTTATATTAAAATAAATTGTATTTTTCGAAAACAGTGCAGACCTAAAAGTGCATCGTCCCTACTGACAGGAGGCTGTTTGGGATTTGTATGCCGTGCAGGGTTACTTGGTGAGTCACTTGTAGGATTACATCATGAACCAGATTACAACATGGAACATTTACGGTCCCGTATAGATGAGACCTCAAGGCCTGTGTTTGAATGTTAGCATCTCTTGGGGGCAGGAGGACTATCCTGGAAAATTAGCATTGGTCATGGTACAACGATCAGATAAATAATAATTATGATGATGGGTGATAAACAATTGATTTAATTTTGCCATACACCGACGTGTGTATAGCACTGTATACTCGGTACTTTCTGAGTGTCTGTGGAAAAAGCACAGGCGGTGTAGGGCAAAATTAAATCAATTGTTTATCACCCGACGCAAGAATTTCATCAAACTATAAATATCGCGACACCCACTGCTATATAGGATTTTAGCCTGCCAATCGACATCGGGCAAGCTAGGTGGTCGAGAGGTTAAGACGTCTGCACTAGTAAGCAGGAGGTCAGGGGTTCGAACCCCGCCCAAGTCGCCTGTGAAGTTTTTTCCACAGACACTCGGAAAGCACTGAGTATATAGTGCTATGCACACGTCGGTGTATAGGGAAAATTAAATCAATTGTTAAATCAATATTTGAACAACCTGCAATGCCAACAGATAAATACAATTCTACTTGATTGAAATTAAAAATTAAATAAATTCTAAACAACAATACTTTCCCCGGAAGCAGCAAGGTGTTGCATTCCTTTGGCCACATCCAAAGCAAACTGAAACAGCTTCTCAGAAGACAAAGATTCCTCATTTTCATCATCTGTGGATCGGGCTTTTCTCAGATAGGAGAGGAGATCACCATTGGGTAGGTACTCCAAAGCTACATACAATACATCTATTTAAAAAATGGGAAAAATGCACTCACATTGTTTTTCTATTCATGGTTCTTGCTGGTGATGAAGATTATTGATTCGGCTGTAATTAAAATAGTGTCTTCATAAGTAGTATAGCAAATGAGGGTTCTGAAGAGCTGAGCTAATTTCAATTTCTCAAGAAATGGTTTCCAAAGCCAAATCTTAAGATGATTTTCAAAAGTGCTCTTCAGCTTTAACCTTAAAATTTTGCTTCAGAGATAATTTCTTGAGAAATTTAAAAGAGGTTCAGAATGAATACTACTTTCATAGACTGGGTAATGTTTTTTATGAAATTAAAACAGATGTAGTATAAAAGTATTGTAACAGATCTGTATTGGTCTTTTTTAGCGCGAAGTTATAGCGCCCTCCAGAGTCAGCACATTTCATGCTCGCTAACATAAATTTCACTTGTTGCATTTGAGAAATTTGATGCTCTAATTGCTGTAATCCTGTTACTTCAAAAGAGAAATGGAGGTATGGAAACATTATCATTAACACATTTGCGGTGACACCATGTGAAATTCTCAAATGAGTAGTAATTAGTTCTGAAAAGAAGTGGAAGTTACAACTCGACATTTCGATCAGTATGCTTTGTAGTGAACTCAATCAAGAGAATTTTTGACATGACGCCAATCGTTGGGTTTGCTTCTGTTGTTTATTCTTTCTATCTATCCTCAAAAAACCAGTCGTTGCACATGTTTCTACCGTCCAAATTAACAACTCATTGCCTCCTCTTTCAGCTCAAAATATCCCGAAACTAGCTCGAAACTTTCCCGCTATCAAACATCTGGTGCGATCTCCGCCGAGCCCATCTAAAAAGAGGACACTTTTACTCGCGGGAAACTACTCACCCTCACTCAACGACATATCTAACCGCGCCAAACAAAACGCCGCAAACTGGGACATTTCAACCCACTGAATAACATGTAAAGCAAAAAAAGGAAACAATATAACCACCAGTGAGATAATTACCCTCCTTACGTAAGGATTTATAGATCAAAGAAAACCATAATATTCCTGGAGGATCTAGCTGATCACTGTTCACACCCACTGACCCGATAAGCATCCGCGGTCACCAAACCTGGGCAGAAGTAAACAATGGAGAGCGCCCTCATTTGACTTAGCTGAATACATGAACATGTGTATTAAGCAAGGGCAAAACTTTAGATCACCACAAACTCCCATACGATCTTCTCCTGCAGATCGATTGTTTGAAATTCCCATATATTTTGTTTTAACACTTAAAATAAACACTTTAACAAACACTTTAAGTAAACACTTTAAGTAAACACTTTAAGTAAACACTTTAAGTAAACACTTTAAGTAAACACTTTAAGTAAACACGTTAAAATAAACACTTTAACAAACACTTTAAGTAAACACTTTAAGCCACAACAGTTATAGCCATGTAACACATGCATCTTATTGGCCCCTACCAATAGCGGGACTCAAAAAACTTCACTATCTGCTTAAGGGTCCTCTCATACTGAATCATCCCGGAGGCATTCAAATGCACTCCATCGAGATTGTACCGAGGGTGTTTGAGACCTCGGTGGTTCCAAACCCACCACCTATCTTCAAGACACGACCCTTCTGCCCTGCTATTAAACTCATCCAGAGACACCCGACCTCTGCGCAAGGCACCTGCACGTGGTAATACCTGTAAAAATACAATGACATCAGGACTAATTCCCCATTTCTGTAACTCGTTAACAAAATCGCAATACAAAAATAGCTGAAGGGTTGCCCCTTTGTGAACACAAGTCATTAGTTCCCAAATCCAGAATTAAAATAGATGGTTGAGCATTCCTCAACTGGGGGAAATACTGGTCAGGCCTTGCCTGGATCCTTTCAAAGTTCAACCCACCTTCTCCTAAGCAAGTAATTGGTATGCTACCCCTCTGTAATTCAATGTGTACAATCGATCCTCGCTTGTTTTTCAACCGCTTCACATAACTGTGTCCAAATAACACGAAACCCATACTTTACTTCTATAAAACTACTGCCGTAATCATGAACAAAAGAAGGTGAAGCGCAGCTACTGTTGATTCCGTGGAAGCTGGATACCCCAATTTCACTTCCCAGAGATAACACCAAGGCCTCCACTACTATCCTGTACCAGGTTTAATCAATAAATACAAAAGGTAAAGACAAACATTAAATCTGACAAAATGGACTCATAAGGTTTACCAACATTCGGACTATCCAGTAACTTCCCTTCAGTCATTAACACTTCCCAAAGAAGACTGGATACCCCAAGCCTCTCCATTGGGAAAGTCTCCTGACCATAAGGAAATCTACTGAACAGCCCATCTCATTGGTTCTCCTTATTTCAACGCTGAGCAAGGTAGGTGATGAGGATTTCTGTGTTTTCCCCGAGTACTCCTTTGGGACTGTCTTAAAGGCAAAACTTCTCCAGAGACACAATGTGGCTCCCACACTTTGTCACTGGCTACCTCTCCCAAAGGCGGGCACGGAACTTGACCCATGGGGTTACCAGTGGCTTCAGTTACAATATCCCACTCTGAGTCTTCATCTGACTCCTCACTATCACCTTCCGGCTCACTTTCTGCCCAAGGATCCAACCGTAAATACTTTCTATTTACAGTCCTTTCAGTCCCCCCTTTCATTGGCCGGATATATGGTACACATCCCCATGTTCGTTTACCCAGGTCACGATGTAAGGGTCCCATTCATATTTATCCTGCAACTTATGACGACCTCGGAATCCACACTTCCTCATGAGCACCTGTGAACCGGTGTTGATGGGCTTCGAATTAACTTTAGAGTCATAAGCCGTTTTGTTTTGGTTACACCTTTTCGCTACCCTTTCTTTAACCAGGTCACCAGCCTTGCCCAATAATTTTGCCTGTTCATCAACAAAATCCTGACTCCAGTTGCTATCTGATCTGCCCAACATTTGGTCCAAAGGAATAATAGGCTCCCGCCCAAACATGAGAGTGTAAGGTGCTACGCCAGTCGTGCTGTAAACAAAAACCAGATGGGGAAGCATGGCTGGCCACCTACGCCTTTCGCGTTCGTCAATAGATCTTATGAGACCAACAAGAGTATGGTTAAACCGCTCTGCCTGAGCGTTGCCTTCTGGATGATATGGTGTAGTCCTGGTTTTCTTCATACCATACAACTCACACAATTACTCTCTTACCACATCCCCCTCGAAATTACGACCCTGGTCGCCAAATTTTGTGAACCACTGATCCCTTAACGCCTTAGCTACGGTAGTAGCAAGTTGGTCCTTACATGGGACAGCCTGCACAAATTTAGTATATACATCAGTCATGATGAGTGTTAGCATGTAGCCTGTAACTAAGAGGAGAACGAGGAGTCTTCTGTAACTTTGTATTAACTATTTATTCAGCCATTTTAGAAAGCCATAAATGTCGCCCTCTGTTGGTGGAGATGTGACATCCCCCTTTTGTAAAAAGAAATTGAGAACAAAATCTTATCGTGTGATTTATACAAACAAACATAAATAGTTTTGAGCACAGGTCTATGTGCTGATTAAACAATAACGAATCAAATGCATTCATTCTTTAGCCCAAAAAAATTGTTGTATTTCCCTTGTATCTTTGAGGGAAAAAATGTAACTGACTGTCCTTTTGCAGTCTAGGAATTTTACACTTTAGCTGAAGTATTAACTCTGATAGTCTTAAAAATCGTACACTTTGTGATTTTCAAAGTGAGTCCAGTTTTGGTAATAACAAAAAAGGAAAAACAAAAAATTCCTCTTTACAAATATACTAGTTATTTTAAATGAGCTGAGCAATTTGTCTCCGTTAACACAAAAAATGTTGGTGGACTAGTGTCCACATGAAGAAGATTACTATGACGAAATGTTCAATGTTCACAAGGAAAGTCTTTCAGGCTTTCGCACAAGTCGTCCAGAACGGGTTGTGTAGGGTTGCTGGGAATCCGCTGGTTGAAGGAGAGGGGGTGTGGTTGGTGTGTTGACTGGCGGGGGAGCATTAGCTGCTGCTGGTACCAGGGGTTGTTGGGGGTCAATGTCAAAGGTCACTCGCTTCTTGACTGGTTCGAGGTCACGAATGTGTCGGCGGTTGCGACGGAGAATACTGCCATTGGGGGTACGAACTATGTATGACCTAGGTTCACAACATGTCTCTGCTACAGCGGCTGGTGTCCAACGGCCACTGATGGGGTCACGGATGGAGATTGTTTGACCAGATCGCAGGGGTGGAAGATCTCTCGCGTGTCTGTCATGGTATTGCTTCTGAGTACTCTGACGCTCATACAGTCGTTCTTGGATCGTTTCACGGGATGCGAGTGTGTTGCGAATTTTCGTAGGTAAATTGCCTTTGATTTTCCTGTTGTAGAGGAGTTGGGCTGGACTTGGAATGGTGTGATCAACGGGGGTTGTACGGATACACAGTAGTGCCATGTACACATCACTGCCACTGGATCGAGCCTTTCTTAGAGTTTTCTTCACTGTTTGGATTGTGCGCTCGATGAATCCATTAGATCTGGGATAGTGGGGTGATGAGGTGATATGGTCGAAACACCAGGAGTCGGAGAAGTCTTTGTACTGTCGTTGTTACTAACAACTCTCTCAGGGATACCTTGTTCAGCAAAGATTTGTTTGGTGGCGTTAACTACTGCTTGGCTTGTGCATGGTGTGGGTAGCTTCTGGATGAATGGAAACTTCGAGTAGTAGTCAGCCACGATGAGAAAATTATCACCTTCGAAGGAGAACAGGTCAGTGCCGACAACTTGCCATGGGCGAGTGGGGACAGTGTGTTGAAGAAGAGTTTCTCATGGTTGTGCTGTCTGGAACCGCTGACAAGTTGGGCAATTGTTCACCAGTGTATCGATGTCTTTGGTTATTCCTACCCAAAAGACACACTCTTTGGCTCTCAGCTTGTTTTTTTCGCTGCCCTGGTGACCTTCATGGAGCTGGAGGAGGACATGTTGCTGCTGTGAAGCAGGGATGATTATGCATTCACCTTTGACGATAAGTCCATCTTCCACTGCAAGCTCGTCTCGAAATGGCCAATATTGATGGAGAGCTTTGGGAAGGTCTTGACGTCGCTCTGGCCAACCTTTGATAATGACATCTTTGAGCGTCATGAGGGTTGCGTCCAAGGCTGTCTCCTGCTGGAGGATGCTGATACGTGGTTGTGTGAACTGGACAAAGGTCACATGCAGGTCAAGGTAAATTTGTTTGGCATCAGGAACAGGGAGGCGAGATAAGCCATCAGGCAGGAGCATCTCTTTACCTGGTCTGTAGGTTACCGTGACGTCATAGGGTTGGAGACGGAGAAGCATACGCTGCAGTCTCGGAGGAGCGGCTTTTAGTGATTTGCGCTGAATCATCTCCAGGGGCTTGTGGTCACTTTCTACAGTAAAATGACCGCCATAGATGTATGTGTGAAAGCGTTCACACCCAAAGACAACTGCAAGGAGTTCACGTTCAATGTTTGCATAACGTTGTTCTGTCGGACTTAGGGATTTTGATGCAAAGGCGACCGGTTTACCATCTTGGGTTAGAGCTGCACCCAAGCCTTTCATGGATGCGTCTACTTGGATGGTCGTCTTTTTGGAGGGGTCAAAGTAGGTTAGGATCGTCTCAGCACAGATGAGATCTTTAACTTTCTCGAACGCTTTCTGATGCGAAGGAGACCAGACGAAGTCAACGTCTTTCTTCAGTAGTGCTCTCAGGTCGGAGGTATGGTCAGACAGATTTGGGATGAAGGGACTGAGGTAGGTCACCATGCCAAGAAATTCATGGAGTCCTGTCTTATCCTGGGGTGGAGTGATCTGTTTGATGGCGGTAACCTTCTCTGGATCAGGGTGTACACCATGCTTATCGTAGATCATACCAAAGAACTTGATCTGTGAAGTTTTGATCGCACACTTCGAGCTATTGAACATCAGTCCGTATATGTTGGCGGCTTTCATCAGTTGATGGAGATTTTTTGTCATGTTCTGCCTCAGTCGCGCCAAAGACAACAATGTCGAGAAATTGGTCCATGCGTAGCTGGAACACGTCTTGGCTCATCACTAGGCCAAAGGGTAATCTCAAGTAACAATAGCGGCCAAAGGGGCTGTTGAAAGTTGTGATCAGGGCGCTTTCATCATCTAGTTTTATAGACCAGTAGCCATTCTTCGCATCTAGCTTACTGAAGAATTTGGCACCTGCGAACTTGTGCGTGATCTCTTCTACAGTAGGTGTTTTGTGATGGCATCGTTTGATCGCGTTGTTCAAATCTTTCGGATCGAGGCAGACTCTCAATTTCCCATTTACTCGTCTAGAGACTGTCAGACTGCTGACCCAATCAGTTGGCTCAGTGACACGTCTAATTACGCCTTGTTGCTCCATGCTGTCGAGCTCAGACTTCAATTCGTCTTTGAGCTTTATGGGGCATTTACGAGGGGCGCTGATTGTCGGGTGAGCGTTGTCATCGAGTACGATGTGGTATTTGCCGGGAAAGTTTCCAATCCTGTCAAACTGGTCAGGATACTGGCGCTGGAGATCCGCAGTTGAGCTGACAGGGGGGCATTGTGGCACAGTGGAGAGAAGCTTCAATTCCCGCGAAGTTGGCAAACCAAGGATTGCTGGGCCATCAGAGTCCACAACGAAAAAATCTGACGTCACCCAGGCAGTTCCATCGTACCGGCAGGGGAGGGAAGTAGATCCATACTGCTTGATTGTCGTGTTGTTGTAAGCAGTTAGTATGGCATTACGGTTGCACGTAGATTCTGGCTTTGGAGTTCCATCTGGGTCAAGCCTGTCTGGGAACATGCGGCGGTACATTCTCAGGGGTAATGTGTTGGCCTGGGCTCCAGTGTCAACTTTGACGCGAAGCTTTACTAGCGTCTTGCGATCACGTTTCACCTCGAGGAAAGTGAACACCTCATCTCGTGTGTCGGGGCTGTCACGCTCCATGGCGCTGATGTTAGAGACAAGGATTGGACTTATCACCATCTCATTAAAGTCGTCTTCAAGTTCACTCTCGTATTCTTGCCCAGAGATGTAGTGGACATTCGACTCTCGTGATCTGGGGTACGAGCTTTACGACGAGAATTCGACCCAGCTCGTGTTCTGCGTCTCGAGCTGTCTCGTTGCTGCCTATCATTCGACCCAGTTGAGCGGCAGACGTTTTGCCAGTGGTTCTTTTTACCACACCTGCGGCATGTTGAGTTGTAGGCTGGGCAACGGTCTTTCGGTCGAAGGGGGTGTGTGCCTCCACAGTTACGGCACTGTCGTTTGGAGCGGACGGCATCAACGGTAGTAGCATCGGATGGTGCAGATGTTGCAGACGGTTGGACTTGGGCAAGCTGACGCATGTGGTTGATCGAAGCTTCATGTGTGCGTCCTATGTCAAGGGCTTGTTGTATGGATAGTGTTTTGTCTTTGCCAAGCAGCTCTTTTTGTACGTCGCTGTACTTAACACCTGCTATGAACTGCTCAATGACTCGGTCGTGGAGTTCATTGTCATCCTTGAACTCACACTTTTGTGCATGAAGCTTGAGGCGAGAGAGAAAATCATTTATTGTCTCATCATCACGTTGGGCAAACTTCTGTAGGTAGAGTCTAGCCACACGGAAATTCTCTTTGGGCTGGATTTGAGCCATAAATCTGGACCAAACAACTGTAGGGTCTTTTGCCTCTGCCTCTGAGAGACTCCAGGAGTTGTAGATTTTTATGCCAGGAGCACCCATGAACAATAGAATATGATCAACTTGCTTGTTGGTGTGTATATCTTTGACAGAAAAGTACAGTGCACACTGCTGTTGAAACAGCTCGATTGAGTTAGCTTGGTCTGCATCATCCCAATTCATTCTGGGGACTAATCCTGCATTCTCAGGCATGGCGGTAGTATTGAGACACTCTGGTTATGAAACAGCTCGATTGAGTTAGCTTGGTCTGCATCATCCCAATTCATTCTGGGGACTAATCCTGCATTCCCAGGCATGGCGGTAGTATTGAGACACTCTGGTTATGAAACAGCTTGATTGAGTTAGCTTGGTCTGCATCATCCCAATTCATTCTGGGGACTAATCCTGCATTCTCAGGCATGGCGGTAGTATTGAGACACTCTGGTTATGAAACAGCTTGATTGAGTTAGCTTGGTCTGCATCATCCCAATTCATTCTGGGGACTAATCCTGCATTCTCAGGCATGGCGGTAGTATTGAGACACTCTGGTTGTGAATTGAAGGAAAAGACACAGCTTACCGGGTCTCGGTATGGCTTGAAACGTCGTTGAGGTTGCCACAGGTCGGTTTATGCACGCCTGGCTGTGTTGTACACACTACACACGGTGTTGGCTCCGTAAGTTTTGGTACACAAAAACGCTGTCAAACTTCAATTTTCTGACGTATATTTTTGCCAGAGAGTGTCTGAATGTCTTCTCTATACTATATATTATCAAGTATGGTACTTTACCGCTGCCACCATGTTAGCATGTAGCCTGTAACTAAGAGGAGAACGAGGAGTCTTCTGTAACTTTGTATTAACTATTTATTCAGCCATTTTAGAAAGCCATAAATGTCGCCCTCTGTTGGTGGAGATGTGACAATGAGGACATCTTCATAACCTCCTTGACCTTTGTCAACCTTGACAAAGTCAATAGCCAACACTTCAAGTGGCCGAAACGCAAGAAGATGACGCATTGGTACTTTTGCCTGGGGCTCCGATGCCTTGGCCACAACACACAGTTTACACAGTATGATATGCTGACGAACACTGGCTGTTAATTTGGGCCAATAGACTCTCCTTCTTATGAGCGAACATGTCCGAGTCACCCCCTGGTGTCCCCATTTATCATGACAACCCGTAACTACTCTAGACTGTAAGCTCTTTGGCATTAGAGTCTGAACAAGTTCACCATGCAGAGGGTCGACTACCTGTCGACACAGAACACCTTCCTTTTCAATGATCCGTGGCCACTGCCATAACCATAACTTAACCTCTGCCGGCTCATCATGTACCGAATGAAAGACTTCACCGGGGCTCCATCGCTCATCCCATCGCATCCAAATGAACTTTAACACTGGGTCAGCCCTCTGCAAGGCAGCCAGCTGTTTTGGTTCCCATGAAGGAAACAGACCAGGGGGACCAGCGACATTTGTAGTCAGTTCATTAACAGATACCCTTGACTTCCCTAGTGCCCTGATATGCCGCAGCGGGACTACTGTAAAGTGGGTTTTACCCTGCATAACTTCCTCTACCTCCTGAGAGGACAAATGGCCCGGATATCGACTTAATGCGTCAGCACATCGGTTATTTATCCCTGACCGAAACTTCACTTCAAAAGTGAACGCCGCCAGCTGCGCCACCCAGCGCATCTCACATGCACCCAATTTAGCCGTTTTCAGGTAAGACAAGGGGTTATTGTCTGTCGGGACAACAAAATGTATCCCCAAAAGGTAATCCCTAAACTTGTCAACTACTGCCCATTTCAATGCCAACAGTTCCAATTTAAATGAACTATAATCTGGATACTTCGATTCAACTCCCCTCAGTCCACGACTGGCATATGCCACCGGGTGTCTCTTACCATCCTCATCATCCTGGGCCAAACAAGCCCCGAGACCTTGTAAAGAGGCGTCTACCTCCAACACAAAAGGTTGAGTGAAATCAGGATATCTCAAAACCGGGGCCTGCGTCAAGGCCTCCTTTAGAACGTCAAATGCTACCTGAGCATCAGCACTCCAGACAAAAGTATGTGTCTTAAATTGTGTACTGCCCTTAGCCAGTGATGGCACCAGAGCGTGCAAGGGAGCTGCTATCTTGGAAAAACCCTGTACAAAACGACGGTAATACCCCGCCAACCCAAGGAATGATCGCAGGTGTACAGCAGTTCGGGGAACTGGCCAATCCTTAATTCTCTGGATCTTATCATCATCTACTGCAATGCCCTCAGAACCCACCACATGTCCTAAGTACTTTACTTGCTTACGGAACAAGTCACATTTCTCACCCTTGACCTTTAGGCCAAAGTCTGCCAGCCTGGTAAGAACTCTATCTAATCTATCAATATGTTCCTCCACTGTGGGGGAAAATACTAGGATGTCATCCAAATAAATCAATAACTCGGACAGGTTTAGATCCCCAAGACACATCTCCATGACCCTCTGGAAGGTACTGGGTGCATTCACCAACCCAAAGGGCATTCGAGTGTACTTGAACAACCCAAAGGGAACTCTAAAGGCTGTCTTGCTTATTGACTCTGGGTCCATCACCACCTGGTGGTACCCATGGGCCAGATCCAGCGACGAGAAACACCTTGCACCACGAAGTGCTTCCAGCGACTCCTCAATACGAGGCAAAGGGAAAGAGTCCCGAACTGTCTTGGCGTTCAGTTTTCTATAGTCTATGCAAATGCGCAACGACCCATCCTTTTTCTTGACCAACACGATCGGGCTGGCGTAAGGACTACTGCTTCTCTTTATGATACCCTGCTCAAGAAATTTCTGAAACTTTTCTGAAAAATTTCTCGGACCTCGCCTAGGTGATGCGGTGGGATTCGCCGGTATGGTTGGTTAATTGGGTGGTCATCTGTTGTGTGAATCTTATGGGGAACTTTATCGCAAAAACCTAAATCGAGGGAGGTCTTGGAAAACACCGCATCATGTTTCTGAACCTGGTGCTCCCTACTCAAACCTACACATAGGTCCAGTTTCAAACCACAAGGGAATTGGTACTCGGAGCCATCCTCGAATACAAATGTTTCCCCCACTTCCGACTCCGTTCCCCCACCCAATTCAATGTCAGGTTCAGTGGAATCCCCCGAAACATACTGACTAGTTTCCTGATACCTAACTGATTGTGTCAAAACACTATTTACAGAAACCTCAATTCCATTTGCTCCTGCTTTTAGTTTTACGTCAGATCTGGGAGAGATCTCAGTAACTATTGCCAGTTTTGTATGTGGGGGTATTTCCATTGCTTGCATCCCAACATTAGCAACCAATGCATTCACTGTTTTGCTCTTAGTCGTTTCGCATGAATCATAAACCCAGCAAGTGGTACCTAATGCCACTGGTATCAACAAGTTCAGATGGCTTATCCCCATCATACCACAAACTCTCTACAAGTACTGTTTTACCACTAAAGGATTCTACTGGAGCACGAACGTGACACTTTAGAGTCCTTACTTCTCGGTGTAATAAATGTATAGGACGTTTACCCGTTCGAGCACTCACTGGTTCCCCTGCTCTCCTACCAGCCCCATTTCCTTCCCCTGCGACCGGATTCTTAGTTAAACGATACCACTGAATTGCCATCGCCCATGCCTCTGCATCCCCTTGTTCTGGATCAATGGCCAGATCTTTCAACTGATGCAGTATATTACACCCTAACAACACGGAACATTTAGAATTTACTGCCTCACCCCCAGGAAGATCCTTTACCACTAGGAAATGCGCGTCAACCCTTACACCTAATATTACCAAGGGGATATGTACATAACCTTCGATTGGTATCTCAAGACACCCTGCCCCATACACCCGCAGGTATGTCCCAATTGATTGTATTTCATTCAATTTCCCTGCAAGATGATTTCTGTAAAAGCAAGCACTAATTAATGACGTTTCCGCCCCAGTATCAGTAATACATGTTGTTGATACACCTGCTAAAGTGATTTGAGCCTTGGGGCTCTCTTTAACCAATTATTTAGTGATCAGGTCATCTGCGGAAAACTCTGTTAACACTTCTCTACAAGATACTCTTCCCTGGGGTGAGGCCTTCAAAATAACCATTTCACTCTCAACCACTCGGCCTACAGTAGTGGAGGTTGCTAGTTTAACCCAAGAGAGTCCGACGGTGAACCCTTAACTGCAGTGTCTGACTTCTCATGTCCAGTAGGGGACTGTTTACCCTGGCTATCTAGCAACAAAGGGCAATTGGCCCTTATATGTCCTGGGCACTTACAGTGATAGCAAATCACTGTTGACTTGGTTGTCCTATTGGTCCATTGTTTGGGGGACTCGAGCTTAAGACTAAGTACATGTTCCACCAACTTAGTCAACTGCTCTAATTGTTGGCTTTGGATACACTTCAGCATATCTTGCTGTTGCTGCACAACCTGTTGCCAATTTGGCTCGCCCACTACTTTCGCGGAGAGGACCCCGGCGGACTCTCTAGAGTCGCAAGTTAATGCCGACTCAGTATCATTAAAATCATCCTCCTCCACCCTAACTTGTCTGACCAGGCTCCGCCGCTGCCGAGGGGCCCTTTCGATATCCCTATACAATTCTAAGGCACAATCCCTCATGTCACTAAATGACTGCCCCGGCATAGCCAGCTCAATTCTCCGCAACTCAAGTCGTACATTTTGATCTCTAGCCCCCGCCACAAATTGATTGATCAGGACCTTGTCTCTATAAGCCCCTTGAGGGCCACCTTTTCACTTTCGGCTGCAACCTCTAACACCCGTTCATGCAACCTAATCAATGCCCTTGAATAATCCATAAGGGATTCATCCTCGTGCTGGGTCCTATCATACAAAGCCTTCTGTAAAGACTGTACCGTCTCTTCCGCCCCAAAATGGCGATGGAGAACCTTTACCAATGCCTTGTAATCTGATTTAACCCCCTCATGGCATTTTATTTCATCCCGGGCGGTACCTGCTAAATGGTGCACGATCACTTGTGCCCTTTCTGCCTCTGGGATGCGACACTGCTCTACGTAAATATCCACCTCTTCCAACCACTCGCGAAAGGTAGGGTCCGCTACCTTTGTTGGTTTGCCATAAAACTTCGATAATTTAATTGGACGCTGGGCACTGGGCTTACTCTTATCCTGTTGGAGTGCCTCCGTCAACCCCAATACTAACTTTTCAATCAAGCCAGCTTCCGACGTGGCCATGATTTGTCAAAGTGGCTGCACAACGGAACGTGGTATATATTACGTATGAGCAATCTCACTTGAAGCCCAGGTAAGCTTAATAATAAATTTACACAACTCTACCACTTAATAATAAAACAAGCAATCTAATCTAACCATTTACACGGTTACAAAAATATCAGTGATAATCCGAGCATCGACTGGTTTTCCTTGATAATTCACAACAACATACATGCACAGTTCTGACTTCACTTGTTGGCACCGGTAGCCCTTGCTGTAGTCCTAGTCTGCTGCTGAGTCACTACACTTGTCCCACATCGCCCACACCAACAGCAGGCTACCACATGTACTGTCTACTTCCGTCTTGGATCCTGTAGGCGGCGGCCAATCAGGTAGTACTCGTCGTTCCAACTATAGTGTACGTAATTATAACACCCCATCCGTGTTACCATTTTGTAGTGAACTCAATCAAGAGAATTTTTGACATGACGCCAATCGTTGGGTTTGCTTCTGTTGTTTATTCTTTCTATCTATCTAAACCAGTCGTTGCACACGTTTCTACCGTCCAAATTAACAACTCATTGCCTCCTCTTTCAGCTCAAAATATCCCGAACCTAGCTCGAAACTTTCCCGCTATCAAACATCTGGTGCGATCTCCGCCGAGCCCATCTAAAAAGAGGACATTTTTACTCGCGGGAAACTACTCACCCTCACTCAACGACATATATAACCGCGCCAAACACAACGCCGCAAACTGGGACATTTCAACCCACTGAATAACATGTAAAGCAAAAAAGGAAACAATATAACCACCAGTGAGATAATTACCCTCCTTACGTAAGGATTTATAGATCAAAGAAAACCATAATATTCCTGGAGGATCTAGCTGATCACTGTTCACACCCACTGACCCGATAAGCATCCGCGGTCACCAAACCTGGGCAGAAGTAAACAATGAGCAGCGCCCTCATTTGACATCAAGTTGGCTCTCCGGACCAGAAATACTTTGAAAGGAGAAACCATGACCAAGCAAAGTTCAATGTGAGACCAGATGATCCACAGGTGAAGAAATCTCAAACCCATGAAACTCACTCCAACTCACCAGGCTTAGGTTGAAGCATTCGGATGGCTTCTCGACCTAGCACCAAGCTAAGAGAGCAGTTGGAAATTGTTACTGCTTCATTTCGTGCTGCCAGGAGATGCTGTCAGGAGAAGCGTCATCTACTAAACAAGAATTCAATCTCAGGTCCACCAACCAAAGAAATGGCAGAAGATCTACAAGTATGTTGCATATTTTCTACATGAATAAATAGTCATGGGAGTTACTTTTCAACAAGCTTGCTTTTCGTTTTTTCTCCCACACTTTGTCACCATAGACCTCTTTGCAAACACCAAAATACTGCAAAACTGTCCTTAACTCCCCAGATCTTGTTTATCAATGTTACACCACTGAAAAACACTCAGCTTAACGCAACTACGTTGATTGTTCGATTATAAACTATACATAAATGTACACAGAAATGGGAAAGGTGATCACAAGCCAGACCCAGATGTAAACATGCGTGTATTATTTGTTAAGTAGTCTATTGTAACCATTGTCTTTGAATTTATTGATAAAGAAGAAACAAACATGCTTCTATGGGATAAGTACATATTAGGTCATCCCAACCCTACAAATACATTTGTAATATTCAACCATGCAAATCCCCAAGTCTTATTTAATGAGATGATTATTACACAACAAAAGAGCAAAGGGGATTACAATTAAAAAATAATAATAAGTTAATTTGATGACTCACCTTCATGTTGGCAAGCACCAAGAATCCTGATAATGTTTGGGTGATGCCCAGTTAACGTCATAGTTCGGAATTCTTCCAAGAAGTTCTGCCTGTCAGTTGGGGATGCTTGCGCTAGGACAACAATTATGAAATTTAAAATGGGATAAAAAGTAACATTCTCAGTAATTTGTTTTTAAACACTGTGTATATAATTTCACACACTTGTTGATATATGATAAAAATAATAGAAAATAATGTGTAGGAGTGGTTTACATGTAAGTTTAACTGATAAGGAAAATACAGCATTCCCACATTGTAGTACATTGTATGCACATTATGTTTTGTATTTTATCTGGATCTGTCACATTAACTTTTGTGTGGATATCCCGGCAATAATGTTATGATTCTGGGGTTTTATTTGCAGCCGGCGTACCTTTAAGTTGTTTGATAGCAGCCTCGAAGAGCTCTCCTTCTATCATCACTCCACCAAATCGTACTTCACCAAAGTGTCCACCGCCTAGAGTCTTATCCCCAATGATCATTCGATTCCATGGAATAATCCAGTGATGGGCCCATGAAGGTAAACCAACATCTTCATATGTCGATGATGAACCAACACCAACTGTTTCATGTGCTGATGCATTATCAAGACCAACGTCTTCATAGTATGTTGAGGATCTGGCGTCATGTGCATGTGTTGTGGCAATATTCGTCTGTATTGAGAAATCCATGTAAAGCACCATTAACATAAATTAAATTCAAGAACTATGAAAGTACAATAAATTAAATATATAAATTGATACGAAACATAAGACTAAAACCCAATCAAAATTGAAGAAAAAAGACAGAAATCTGAAAGCCTGTTATTTTATTTATAAATATATATAAGGGAACTAGACAAAGCAAACCTCTGCCAAGAAGAGCTGGGCAGAATTTCAGAGAAACGAATTCTTTGAAGTTGTCAATTATCCTATATGATTACGCTGTACTTGTCAATAAATTTTGTTAACAAAAAAATTCCCAGGATTCGAACCAGGGTCTTGGACTGGACAGCCGTACATCTAACCCACTGAGCCACCAACAATTCTTGAAACTTAACAAAAACTTCAGGTTATAAGTAAATAGTTAATTAGTGTGCACCTTATCGGTTCTACTTATTAACTCACTGATAAGCGATGGATATGGTCCTAAAAAGATGCAAATCAGATCTTCATCAAAATCTAATTGGTTGGTCCGTGTAGCCAACTCAACATATTCAATTTCATGCAAATCCGTGAAGAACCCCCCCCCCCCCCCACACACACACACACACGGAAGTGAATGCATTACCTCCGCCTGACTTACGTCAGCGGAGGTAATTACTTTGCCTTTATAACTTGAATTATGTATATTTAAGTGTGGTATATGTATTTATTTTTCTTGTTAAACTATCCCCAGAGGGGGCTACTTGAATAAGATTTCACTTGTCCCCACCACCTTTATCCAAAGACGCTGGTACACTCCAATATCTCTGAGCTCTCGTTGTTTAATTGTTGTGACCCCACATGACCCATGGTCGCTACTTCCTTTAACGTTCATACGAAACACGATTCATTTTCGTGTTTTTAGAAACGTGATTGATGCCGAGGAAGCATTGGATTTAACATGGAAGGGTAAAACATGCCGTTTTAGCTTGTGTGCTCATGTCAATCACCACATGGATAGGCCTGCACTACAGCCAAATCATCATGCACAATATGTTGGGTTGTTCGTGCAATAAAACAGAGCAAATTAATGTGCAATAATTCTCCACATTGCTGTCAAACAGGTATGAGTTAAAATCCCACAATTATAAATGTTTTCAGTCATATAGTTGCAATATTGCATCAGATTTATTGAAACAAATGTTTTCCTGTACCATGGATGTTTTACCAGTTGTCACTTAAATGCCCTCGCTTCAAA
Organism: Zoroaster sp. YZ-2022; assembly: GCA_029582265.1. Classification (NCBI taxonomy): domain Eukaryota; kingdom Metazoa; phylum Echinodermata; class Asteroidea; order Forcipulatida; family Zoroasteridae; genus Zoroaster; species Zoroaster sp. YZ-2022. The sequence goes on along the minus strand of CM055825.1, from coordinate 14,196,871 downwards.
CATGTGGGCTGAAAAGGCAATGTATCCCCCCGCCCCCATCACAAACAAAAAAACTTGAAATCAGTCACACTGGTGTCTGCAACTACTTGTACTCTTGTAGCATGAATAACTTAACAGGCCATTGTTCTATAACCCATATCCATTGTTCCCTGTAATCTGCACACCCAAATTAAAATGCACAACAAATGTTGAAAAAAAAAAAAAATACAAATTATCAGGTTGTAGGCCCTACTGTAACTACAATGAAATAATAACCACTATGCCTTGTTTGATACACCTTTGGATTGGATAAAAATTACTGATTTTAATCACATCAATGTTGGCCAGAGTGAGTGGTAGCAAATTGGATAAGTCAATGTTGAGCAACTGTACAGCTAAATAATACGTGTTTCTGCAGTACAATTTGGGTCTTACTGATTTTTTTCAATTAGATTTTCATTTACATAGTATTTTTTCACACGTATTACAACAGAACAGTCTACTAGTAGTTTACAAATTAAACAATAGAGCTTAAGTGTTTGTTGGAACAAACACACAGTATTTGTGTGAACTTCCAGTTCAATCAAATTCTCATCGATGATATGTGGGAATATAATGAGATATGATGTTTAGCCAAGATGTCTGGCCTTTGATCGCTGGTGCTTAATAACAGTTCGAGGGCAAAGTCACTGGCCTTTATTAAAAGAGGTTTTATTTTTATTTTTGTTGCCCTAAAACTTGTTTTCATGAGACAGCTGCCACTCACCTCTCTCCCCTGCAAAAAAATAGCCAAACCTCAATAATAAATGCATTTCAATGTCATGAAACAAATAACATCATGATAAACGTACTTTATATATAAAAAAATAATAAAATAATAAAATAATAATTAATGGCTCTGCTCAGGTCATAACTTACCAGTTCCAGACCACCAATTTGTTGCTGTAGATTGGGTGTATGTTGTTTCCTCCGTTTGCGAACTCTCATACATGTATAGTAAATGAAAAATGCCAAAGCCAACACAATTACGATGGCACCAACCTCAGCACCAACCACACAAATGACAGCAATTACAGCATTGTTTGATCTAGCTGGAGCAACCGTCGGCACTACAAACAAACAAAAAGTAATTGCAACTGAAAAAGTCCTCACCGAATTTGAAAACTCAATTTTGTTTTCTCCAATTATCCTCATTCAAAGTAACCTCCATTAAACCACACATCCAGTGACTGTTTTGTCAGGGCCTTACTTAATACACATTAATATTATTATACCTTATTCAATCAAGTTGTATTTAATATCATGACTTTTGACAGTATTTCCTCAACAATTATAAACTATTATAAAAATTGTTGTGCACACTCTGCATTTGCCCATTATTGTTGCTATTGACTCTGGAGTGTAGCCCGTCTTTAAGCATGACACTGAGCTGTACTCTGTACAGTTGGTACAGCCCGGATATGCTGATATCACAAAATATCAGATTTTATGGTGTCTTTTCATAGACCAATGTACATTTTGTGCCCGGTGAAGTTTGACCTTTGGGCTCTTTTGTAAACATGTGATGTCACAGATCACATCGTCTACTGATTGGTGATTTATCTGTTAATACAGAAAAAGCTTCTGTTGCCACTGGAAGTAATGGTAGAGTCTGAATATTATTAGTAATTAACAGGTGGGTGAGAGGATGGAATGTAGCAGTGAGCATTTCCAGGTTGTAATCACTACTAAATCCACTAGAGATCCGGATACAATGTGCATAACTGACAATCAATAATTGACATTTCCCTTATCTTAAGAGAGGTACATGTACATGTAATGTCATAAGAAAACTAAACAACATAAACTGTATTATCTAATTCCAAGGTAAAATATTGTAAAAAGTCAATTTGTCCAAACAACTTTTGTCTCAAGTTCAGAATAATCCAAGGGCCACTGGGGTTAAACAACTGGCCTCTTCTATGATATAATAAAAAATAAAATATAATCTGCTACAGCAACAACAACAACAACAACAACAACAACAACAACAACAACAACAACAACAACAACAACAACAACAACAACAACAACAACATGTAAAGGAAATGGAAACAATTAAATGGTCCTTTTATTGGGATGATAAACCGGACAAAATTAAAAGAACAACAATAACTGGACAACAAAAATTCGGAGGGACTGGTTTAATCGACATCAGAAGGAAATTACAGGCACTAAAATTATATGTAATTACTAAATATATGAAAAGCACTGGCAAATGGAAAAATCTGTTTGATTATTGTATATCTCATGCCAGTGGGAACAACCAACTAGGTTGGTATATTCTCAACAATCCAAAGGTTATTGTTTCGAGTGCTCAAACCTTTTATAGAGATCTTGTTCTGCTATTCCAAATAGCTGGAGGTGATTTTAATGAGACTTTCTCCTGTATTAATGAAACACGCAGTCTCCCCTTATGGAAAAATTCTATTATAACAGGACACCCAAATGTCGAAATGGACAGCAAAATTTTAAAACCGCAAGGTATAACTGTTTTAAATCAGGTGCTAATAAATGAAGAGATTATCTCACATGATATTTTAGCCCAAAAATGCAATATTTTAGTTATTAATGCAGGAAGAATTGTAGCTGGTTTAAGGAAAAACATAAGAACGGAATACGTTAAAGAAAATAGGGAAGGCCCCCAAATAATTGTCTATGTAATGCTTCTATTAACGACAATTTAGGTAACGATACTATAAAAATTTCAGACCTGAATGTTAAAATTATTTACTTAAATCTTGTACAATTGTATTTTACACCGCCAGTCGCTGAAAAAGCCTGGGAACGTACACTTAATCTTGTTAGTTCGCCTCCTTGGGATACAATTTGGATAAATAATGGTTGTTCTCTACTCGATCACGATGATGAAAATTTGTGGTATAAATTAAAACAAAAGAATTTTACCTACAAAAAATAAGCTTAAACACATGGGGATTACGAGTGACGACCTTTGTCCATTGTGCAACATCGAACATGTATTTCTCACATGCTTGGTACATATAGATGCATGGCTTTTCGTTGAAAACTTAATAAAGAAATATACCCAAAAACAATGCTTCCTCTTAACTGATTCAGCAAGAATTTTAGGAATAGGTGATAATGTTGATAACATGAGTATTTTTTTGATAGGTAGACTTCATAGAGTAATATGGAACATACGATGTGGTATTCAAATGGGGTTTCAAAGTAGAAACACTAATATTCTAATGGTGTATATAAATAATTTAAAGAAATTTATTAAGTTATAAAAATCGAGGTTAACTGATTTTGTATTTGAATCAATATACGCCAAAAATTCAGTTTTGTGTACTGTTGAAAACAAACAAATTAAGTTTAAAATTAAACAAATTAAGAATGTATAACAAAAGTTATAGTAGCTCTTATTACCTTTTCCATTGTACCTTTTGTTAATATAATATAATAAGGTAAATTCTTTTGTTTTTTCTGTACGATTTTGTTAAAAACCATAAATTATTCTTAATATAATTTCTAACGGAGTTAATTTATTTGTATTGCTTCGTTAAGTTAATTTGAGCCTTTTTCAGGCCACCAATATGTCTAATTTTAATTTATGTACATATTCCCCTTGTATAAGTTCTTTGTAAATGTTATCCTGTGTTACTTGTGATTGAATTATTGAATAAAAGAAGCTGTATAGCTTCAACGGAAAAAAACAGATTAATAATAATAATAATAATAATAATAATAATAATAATAATAATAATAATAATAATAATAATAATAATAATAATAATAATAATAATAATAATAATAATAATAATAATAATAATAATAATAATAATAATAATAATAATAATAATAATAATAATAATAATAATAATAATAATAATAATAATAATAATAATAATAATAATAATAATAATAATAATAATAATAATAATAATAATAATAATAATAATAATAATAATAATAATAATAATAATAATAATATAATAATAATATAATAATAATAATAATAATAATAATAATATTAATAATAATAATAGATGACAAAGGATTGATGGAGGACAATAAAGAGACTGATTCCTTGATGCAGACTGTTTAGCGATGACATCGGCATGAAGTTTGGTCTGGAGAAATGTGCTGCGATGACCATGAAGAGGGGTAAAAGGGGACATTCGGATAGAATGCTTTCCCAGATGGCACACAATTGATGGCGTTGGGTGAAGGAGAAAGTTATAAGTATGTCAGGTGCTTGAAGCAGATCACGTACTGCACGAGGAATCAAAAAGAGTGGCTTAAGAAGAGTATATAAGACGATTGAAGAAGTGTTTGAAGTCCAAGCACAATGGAGGAATATGATAAAGGCGATCAACACTTGGGCTGTGTCGCTGATGATGTACAGTGCAGGAATTGTCGAGTGGACTAAGGCAGATCTAGATGTTGCTGACAGGAAAACAAGGAAAGTGATGATGATGTACGGTATGTTACATCCACGGTCGAATATCAGCAGAATCTATCTACCGAGGTCAGAGTGGGGAAGAGGGTTACTTAGTGTATCAGACAGCGTTAACATCAAGAGAAAAAGCTTGCAGTGTCATGTAAGTAGTACTCAGGAAAAGTTGTTGAAGGTTGTGCAGAAATACATGAAGGCAGACGAATTAGGTCCAAAGGAGTACAAGAATCAAAGAAAATAAAGAACACGAGATTGGCAGGAAAAACCACTTCACGGCCGATTCCTGAGATGTACCAAAGAAGTGGCGAGTAGCAAGACCTGGGAATGGTTGAGGAGAGGAGAACTGAAGAAAGAAACTGAGGGTCTGATTACTGCAGCGCAAGACCAGAAGTCAGATCGAGAAGTCAGATGTCTCTTGTATGTGCAGAATGTGCAATGCGGTGGAGGTCACTGGGCCAATTATATCAATCCTTACACTTTCTCAGCTCCCTGGGGCATATGCAGCCCTGAGCTACCGTAGCGCATTGGAAGCTTTTTTCAACGACAATATCAACCTCTACCCTTACAGGTACCCATTTAAACTCCTGGGTGAAGAGGAGCACTGTATAGTTAAGTGTCTTGCTCAAGAACACAAGTATCATGGTCGCAGTCAGTTCGAACCCACATTCTAATGACTCAGCCATCAGAACACATGTCTGATGCGCTGAACCCGCTCGGCCATGGCACCCACTGGAAGCAGATATTGTGCGATGTGAACACATTCAAAATGTTACCAGACTACTTGCAATGATGAAAAAAGAACCAAATGGCTTTCTCCAAACTCGATGTGTGTACATAGTGTCAGATGTACAAGTACTACAAAAGCAGCATTTTATTAAGATAGAGTATATCGACCAGAAAGGGATTTTGATGGTAAACATGTAAATTTCTCAATTTTTCTGCAGGAAATTTGAAAAATTTAATGTGGATTATCTCTTGCACCCATCTGACATTATTTTAACCGGCGATTTTAACATTCATATGGACATCACTTCAAACAATTATGCAAATCAGTTTAAAGATCTGCTCTCTGCTCATGGACTTATCCAGCACAGATCACAGCACCCACTCATCAATATGGTCACTGTCTTGACGCGTGAAAATACTTCACCTCTCATCTCAAATATAACTATCCATCCCGGCTTATCTGATCATTATGCAATAATGGCAGATATGAACATAAAACCTACCATTTCTGTAACACTCGCCACTGGAAAAATGTAAATATCCAAGATTTATTTCATGATATTGAATCTCAACTGGAAAATGTAAACCTTGAAGATGGCGAGCTGGATTCTTGTGTCAATCTATTTGAATCTACTGTCCGTAACATCTTGGATGTTCATGCTCCGCAAAAAACCGTTGTACTACAATCTGAATCCCCCTGGTTCAATGATGATATTCGTGCAGCAAGGAAAATCCGCCGTCAACTTGAGCGAAAATGGCGTGACAATGGGAAACTTGGAGTACATCGGCAAGAATACTGTAACCAACGTGGTATTGTGAAGAACATGATTAACCAGGCAAAATAGCTCACTACTCATCTCTTGTGGAAGAGCTCTGGCGATCAGAAAAACTCTTTAACATTGTTGAAAAGCTGCTTCATAAACCCAAAACTCCTGTGCTTCCATCTACACACTCCGATCAGGACCTCGCAAATGCATTTCAAACTTTCTGTCACAAAATTGAGAATATCCGTCGTTCTTTTCCCTCAGTACCTGCCATTCTATCACAAACACCGTCACGCAAGGATCCACATTGTAGACTGTCTATGTTTGAGCCTACTCGTGTTACGGAGATCAAGAAAACTCATCATGAAATCGCCATCAAAATCATGTAAACTTGATCCAGTTCCAACTTCGTTAATAAAACAAAATATTGATGTGTTTTGCTAAGTATATCACAAATTATTGTAAACAGATCTCTTTCTTCCGGTTGTTTCCCTGGTAGCCAGAAGGTTGCTCATGTTAAACCACTCCTGAAGAAACCCAATTTGGACAAGGAAGTTTTCAAGAATTACCGACCGGTAGCGAATTTAAAGTACCTTGGAAAAACATCGAGCGAGTTGTTTCATCACGGATCTCTGACCATGTTCGTGCTAATAACCTGTCGGACACATTTCAGTCAGCCTATAAACCATTTCATGGAACGGAAACTGCTCTTCTCCGCGTCAACAATGACATTTTATCTGTCATGGATGATGGAAAAATCACTGCATTAGTTTTGTTGACACGATCGATCACAAAATCCTTCTCTCCCGCCTTCAATATCATCTTGGAATACATGACACAGCCCTGGATTGGTGTAAGTCCTACCTTTTAAATAGGCCTCAGCATATTTGTATTGGTAACATATCTCAAGCCTGTTATTCTTGATTATTCTGTACCCCAAGGCTCCATGCTCGGCCCACAGTGGTTTACTGTTTATACCTTTCCAGTTCGTGATATCATTTTGAAGTATAAGTTAAATTACCATGTCTACGCTGATGACACGCAGCTTTACATTACTTTTAAATCTTCTCAAGAACCTGTCGATTCGTGTATTACAACACTGGAGAAATGTATTCAAGAGATTCGTAGTTGGATGAGACAAAACTTCTTGAAATTGAATGACGAAAAAACCGAATCACGTCAGCAATTATCTAAAGTTTCTCTTCCATTTATTACAATTGGTGACTCATAGATAACCCTCATCACAAGCACGTAATTTGGGTGTTATATTTGACTCGACTATGACTTTAAAACCTCATATCTCCAACATTGTTCGCATATCATCATTTCTATCAGAAATATTAGCCGAATAAGGAAATACTTGAATAAAAGTGCTGCTGAACAAATTATACATGTGTTTGTCACATCACGGCTTGATAACAGGAATGCTCTCCTTTACGGTCTCCCGCAGAATCAAATATCTCGTCTTCAGCACATATAAACACAGCAGCTCGTGTTGTAACTTTGTCCAGAAAAGTCATGCCATATCACGCCAGTCTTGAAAGAACTGCACTGGCTTCCTGTTTCAAAAGACAATTGTTTTTAAACTTATGCTAATTGTTCATAAATCTTTTAACAGTATTGCTCCAATTTATATTTCTGAACTGCTTAAAGTCTACACTCCATCACGCAATTTGCGCTCCAGCAACATGTCACTCCTACAGGAACCAACTTCAAAACGGAACTGGGGGTGATTATCTTTTTCTTTCATGACTCCAAGACTCTGGAATCATCTTCCAACTTAACTCAAATCTTGTCATAGTATAACTAGATTTAAGTCGATGCTTAAAACTTTCATTTTATGTCACAATTCTTCAAAAGATGATGTATATTTGTAATTGCATTGTAGGTACATGTATCTCAGTACGTAATTTTTTCCCCTATGCTATCATTGTATATTGTTTTGTATTAATGTTTTTTCTTTGTTTTCCTTTGAGCGCCTTAACAGAGTGGATATGTGCACGCTACAAATGTTTATTATTATTATTATTATTTTATTATTATTATTATTATTATTATTATTATTATTATTATTATTATTATTATTATTATTATGTGTGTGTGTGTGTGTGTGTATTATTATTATTATTATGTGTGTGTGTGTGTGTGTGTGTGTGTGTGTGTGTGTGTGTGTGTGTGTGTGTGTGTGTGTGTGTGTGTGTGTGTGTGTGTGTGTGTGTGTGTGTGTGTGTGTGTGTGTGTGTGTGTGTGTGTGTGTGTGTGTGTGTGTGTGTGTTATTATTATTATTATTATTATTATTATTATGTGTGTGTGTGTTATTATTATTATTATTTCGCATTAGCACAGCATGAAAAGAAAGATCTTGTTTTCCTTTCTTCCGGTTACACCTCGAGGTCAAGCTTCGTCCGTAGCCTTAGATCTCAGTGTCTTTCACTGAATCCTTGCTGTCCCTAAGGTGCCGCCTTCTGTAGTAATTCTACTCTAACAGATGTTCCTATCTCCTTGAGTTGTTTTCCAACGCCTTCAGGATTGTACCCAGTGCTCACTACCACAGGAATAACCTTGACCTTGACTTGCCACAGCCGGAGTTCTCTCGCTAAATCCTGATATTTCTGCACCTTCTCCTTCTCCTTTGAAGCTACTCTACTATCACCCGGCACAGCTATATCGATAAGAGATGACACATCTTCTCATGTTATCAAGACAACAACATCCGGCCGTCTATGTTCTATAACATGATCTGTCTGGATGTTGAAGTCCCAGAGAATCTTGACATGGTCCGTTTCTTCTACCTTTTCCGGCACATGGTCGTACCACTTCGGTTTGCACCTTGACACCGTACTTCTTACACAGATCCCAATGGATCACCTTGGCCAACTTGTCGTGTCGGCCTTTGTACTCTGTCTGAGCATGCACTCTGCATTCGCTGACAATGTAAATCTAGTCTCCTCCGCCGCATTGCACATTCTGCACAATGAAGAGACATTTGACTTCTCGATCCTTGCCTTCATCACATTCGTCGGCAGAGACTGGTCTTGCGCTGCAGTAATCAGACCCTCGGTTTCTTTCTTTAGTTCTCCTCTCCTCAACCATTCTCAACTCTTGCTACTTGCCACTTCTTCCGGTACATCTCAGGAATCGGCCGTGAAGTGGTTTTCCTCTCAATCTCGTGTTCTTTCTTCTCTTCTTTGATTCTTATACTCCTTTGGACCCTAATTCGTCTGCCTTCATGTATTTCTGTGCAACCTTCAACAACTTTTCCCGGTACTACGAACATGACACTGCAAGCTCCTTCTCTCGATGTTAACGCTTTGTCTGATACACTAAGTAATCCTCTTCCTCCCTCTGACCTCGGTAGATAGAGTCTGCTGACATTCGACCGAGGATGTAACCATACATCGTCATCACTTTCCCTCGTTTTCCTGTCAGCAACATCTAGATCTGCCTTAGTCCACACAGCCCAAGTGTTGATCGCCTTTATCATATTCCCTCCATTCAGCTTGGACTTCAAACACTTCTTCACTCGTCTTATATACTCTTTCTTAAGCCACTCTTTTGATTCCTCGTGCAGTACGTGATCTGCTTCAAACACTCAAGATACTTATAACTTTCTTCTTCACCCAACGCTCTCAATTGTGTGCCATCTGGGAAAGTAATTCCATCCAGAATGTGCCCTTTTACCCCTCTTCATGGTCATCGCATTTTGTTCTCCAGACCAAACATCATGCCGATGTCATCGCTGAAGATCCGTACAGTCTGCACCAAAGGAATCAATCTCTTTCTCGTTCTTCGCAAACAACTTCAGGTCGTCCATGAAGAGCAGATGATTAATCACTGCATCCATCCTTCGTCATCTCGTATCCCACACTAACCTTCCCGCAAAATCATCGTCAAGGGAACAGCGCCAAAACAAACAACAGTGGAGACAGAGAATCGCCCTGGAAAATACCTCGTCTGACATTCATCACTGGCCATCAGATTTGTTCTCCATGTCTTCATGCTCTCACCCAGAAGACATTTCACCGCATCAGCTGCCCTATCATATCCAAACATTCCATAATCCACGAGTGTGATACCATGTCGTATGCCTTCTTGTAATCTATCCATGCCATGGCCAGATTAGTTTTCCTGTTCACTACAGTCCTTTAGCACCGTCTTATCAATGATGAGTTTTTCGTTCCTCTTGACCGCTTCTTGCAACCTTTCTGCTCATCTGGAAATAACTGCCATCTTCTATGTGGCTATACAGATCTTCTGCAATGATACCGGTCAGAAGTTTATACATCATGGGTAGACATGTAATATGTCGATAATTACTTCAACGTTACCCTTCTTAATGTCCTTCATGATGAGAACCGTTCTTGCTTCAGTCATCCACGTCGGAACGTTGCCACGCACTAAGCATTGTTGCAGCTGCTGGGCTATTCTTTCATTGAAGACTACTGAAGTTCTTTATAGCCAGTATCCGTGCACTTGGTCTGGTCCCGGGGCTTTCCAATTCGGCACTTTCCTCAACTGTTTCTTCACCTTGCTCACATCAATCTGAAATCCCTCTTGTTGTTGTACATTCTTTAACTCGTCTTTCACGTCGAGCTAACCATTCTGCTTGTCTGTTATGATCACCAGGCTGATCCCAAAGGCCACCCAGAAATTCCTTGCCTCGGCTCTGGGCCCCTTGTGAGTTGTCATTTCCCGTCCATTTCTTTGAATAATTGACGTTGATTTGTACTGAATAGGCGTTTTGATGAAACTGCCAGACTCTGTCATCGTACCTCTTTACTTTCGCAGCCTTCGCCTTAACCCTTTGCTTTATTTCCTCCTTAACTCATCCCCTTTCCTTTTACTTGATACTTCTTTATTAATCTGTTCTCATATCTGAATCTTTCCATTGCACCTCTATCCATTGCTCTATTCTACTGAGATCTTGCGTAACTCATTAATTTGGCCCTCAGGTCTGCGTTTCCACCAAGGTTTATTATCTTTATGTTGTGATTGTGAATGTGAAGATTTTTACCCTGATCTCTCACTACTACAACTGCACCTGCAAAGACAAGATCGTTAATTTCAGAAAGATTAGTAGTACCGTCCCAAGGATTCTACTTACCATAGCTGACATTTGTCAGCTTTTTCGGGACCTGACGCATACTGAGAATACCCACTTACCTGTCCTTTTACCGATACCATTACCTCTTCAATCCTCTTCCTAATCTCTAGCTCTTCCTCCGTCAAGTCTTCTGTTCATCACATCCTCTACAACTCCACTGACCTCATCTGCACTCTGGGAACTTGCCAGCTCACCAGCGACCACGTTGTCCAGTTCCTCCTCCTGCACTTCTTCATCCCCAGCCTCTGTCCGTGATATTATTTCTCATTTCTTCCACCTCAACTTTCGTTAGCCACTAGTTATGTTTGATTTGTTTTACCTGGTCAGCAAGCCGCTGTTCTTATTTCAAACATGCCTTTATTCCTGCCATATGTTAATCATTCTCCCCCCTCTGTTCTCTGGCTTATATAAAACATTCCATTGCAATTCTGTTATCGTCCTTACTCCACTTTCTCCTGTTTACAGCACGAATTCTGTTATTGTTCTGAGCAATGTGTATACGATCTGGCGGTACCTGCTCAAGCATACCGACCAGAACGGGCGATGGACTTCCTCTTTGAGAGTTCGTCGCTGATTCACCGTTGAGTTGATGCTGCATAGCATTCATTATTATCATCACAAAATTGGTGTGAAAAAAGTGTGTATTGTTCAGGGAAATTACATGCAAAAAAGCGATGTGTATTTCACCCTGCAGGTAGTTCACTCAGCGTTAGTTGATATCAAGAATGTTCTACAAAGGACATGCAGATGGAACGCGCGATCTCACTGCTGACTTTATACACTGAGTAACGTACGCGTTGTAAAGAGTCTTCGAAATCGGAGAAATCCAAAAGGTTTTACAGATAAAAAGCCACAAGATGCTTTAATGGCCGATGTTGAAACTTACCACTCAAGAGGGGTCTACTTGGTAGCACCTTTCAAAGGAGTACACTTTGGTAATGATTATACGACGGAAATAATAAATATTTTCGGCGAATCGAATCGAGGCGATCTGTCGCCGTGTCGCCGTTGTGCCAATAAACATAAAGGTTTATTTAGCCTAACATATCTCACGATGTATGCAGAGAGTCGTTAATTCTATCACCACCGTGGACAAATGGTTAAAACTATTCCAAAAATTGCGTAGAGATAGAGGTGACGACTAATTATAAAGATTTCAGACTTTATTGTCGGAAAACTCGGCAAAAAAGGGAGAAAACATTTATACTAAAAAAATATAGAGGGGTTGTGGATGCTTTAGATGTGTTGTATGATTTAACCGATTTATAAATTTTTTTTTTTTTTTTTACGATTAAGAAGGTTAAAAACATGATTGGAAAATGATAATAAAATACATTATTTTTAAGTTGCAAGGTATTTATTCCTGAATAACAAAAAATATTTGACATGGGTTCAAGAAAAAAATTAAATTGATGTTTATATTGATTAAAAAGAGTTACGAGAAACGAAATTGATACAATTGTGTTATTAGTAAAAAATAATACAAATGTTGATGAGGATTTATATAAAAAATAAAACAGAGTGAAGTGGGTACCTTTTGGGTTTAAAA